>OX276327.1:27179989-27640297 GCA_946251845.1 Andrena fulva
ATATCTCTGGGAGACGAGCGAGACTAGGCGCGGCGCGAACGCCGGTCGACGTGCCTGGTTTTTGCAGGGAAAGGAGGGAAAGGAGATCTCTCCGTGAATGTCGGGCGGCTTCTTTTCCCGCCAGCCTCTCTCGGCGCGGAGCGGATCGCCTAATAAGCGGCGCACGGGTCGAGGAAGAACGCCGCGAAAGAAGCGCGGAACGCCCGGCGAGAGCCATATACGGGGCGGCGCGCGGGTCGTTGGCTCCGTGAAACCGTCCAGAACGCGCGCGTTACGCGCTTAAACGCCTGTACGCGCGGCGGAAAGCGATCGTCGCGGGAGGAATTCGCGTCGTTAGGGAACGATCGGGTACGCAACCTTCGCTCTCCGAACGCGGCGAAAGGAGAACGGCTCACTCGACCGCCGAGCAAAGGGGATGCGTGCGCGTCGTTTCTGCTGCCGGAGAGCGCGGCTCCGGCAGCAAGGTGCTGCGGGATATGGCCAGCGTGCGAGTAGGAACAATATTGGCTGGATCCTGGTGGAATCGAGTGTATCGCATTCAGCTGGGGTTCGGGCCACTCGTTGTTTACTCAGGTGTACCGAAATCTGCGTGGGTGTAGCTTGATAGGCGTATGCTTGGTGCTACGGAGTCGTGTTTGGGTTTTAGGGGTACTTGACTCGGTTGGGGCCTGCTTAAGAGGTTCACTAAACGAGGCAGGAGGAATTTGCTGAAATTCAGTATAGTCATTGAGTGTAAAAAAGTCACGATGATTAAGCAGATTAATTTTCAGACTATTTCATATGCTTTCTGACAATGTTTACAGAATCTGGTGTAGGACGCTGAAAAAAGGGGATTTTCGCCAAGCTTTTTAACGAAGAAATATAAATTCGATTCTTTCGAAACTTTAGGGGTATTTTAATATATATTTGTTCGATACAAAGAAAAATGTTTAATTGAAAATTTTCAAGTTTGTCGCGTCGGAATTGATTAATCATTGCTGCGCCTCGCCACTGGAATCGTGAAATGGGTTGTGAATATTAAAATACCCCTAATGATTTGGAAAGATCGGATTTATTTTTCTTCGTTAAAAAAATTCACGAAAGATCACCTTTTTTCAGCGTCATAAACCAGGTTCTCCCCTTAATGTAGTTATTTTCCAAATTTTGTCATGGTGAAGATATATTTTTGCTTCGCAACATTGCTGAATGATGTGTTACTACGTAGATTTTAAGTGGGTAAAGTACTTGGAACATATGTCTAATTGTAAGAATATATATAATTAAGGTTATTTCCATTACTTTTCCAAAAATTAATAGTGCTGCAAAGTGTTTAATTGTTCAGGTCACCAAATTCTTCGCCATTCTGCTGGATTATTGATAATAATAACGACTTTGTTACGTCCCAAGTTCTTCCAAGCAATCAAGTATTCATGCGCTTTGAAACCTACCCCCACAGACGACACGGTAGGTTTAAAGCTAATTCTACTCGACCCCGAAAACTCACCCCATTCCACACATTTATACCCAATTCTATTCACCATCCACCTCGCCACGCTGCTTCCTACCACCCCCGCAAGTGTGCCACCCCATAGAATACTTGGAAGCTCGAAGCAATGATGTATCCCATGGCCAGGAATGCATCAATCCCCGCCAGCTCTCGATAAACGATGATTTCCTGTTTACTCGGCGAATCGTGACAGCCCCAACTTGTCTTGTTCCTGGCGTTCCTTCGCGATCGGTGGACGCGAGAATATCTTCATCCCCCAAGCCGGGCCGCACCCCTCGCGCAAAAACCATGGTCGATAAATCTCCGCGCGCTGGAAGAACTCCGAGCCCCGTTTGGGTAAACAAGATAGATATCCGGGAATATATGACGGCTATTTAGAATCGGGAAGCTGCTCGAGCGGGCAACAGCGACGGGGTTGATACCGTTTCGAGCGGCGGATCCTAGCAGCCCCCGTCGATAACCGATAAAATTAACCCCTTTCGCCTCGTTTCATGCGAGAACGCGCCGGGATAATGGGAACGGGCGTATTCCCTTGGAAAAAGGCGAATCCTTTCTGCCCTCGATCCACCAAATTACACCCTCTCCTCCCTTTGTTTCGCCGACCCCTCGCGAGGCTCGCGTGGCATCGCGATTTCGCATTATCAAATGAGCTGCAGGGTTAACGAGAACCGCTCGCTCGCGCTTCCAGCGTAATTAATATAATGAACAGCTCGCTTTAACGGCAAAATAACGCGCCCCCGCGGGAACAATGGCGACGTGCACGCGCGAAACAAAAACGCGCTGGCCAGACTTCAGCTCGTGATTGCTTTTGCAAAGGGTTCGCAACTTCTCTTCCACTCGGCCACTTTGAAATAGGGTAGGTCCACTACATTTCTCTTTTAAATCGTGAATGTTATCAAGGGATTTGTGGACACGAGATTATAGTTTTGTTCTGTCATGTTCGTTGCTCTGTTTCAAATAGGGTGGCAATAGGAGACTCCCAACGAAACTATGGCAATCCTCCCCCGGAATTACCCTGCGTATTCGGGGGGTGCGAGCGGTATTTAATAAGTAGGAATAACGATAGGAGGGAAACGAATAACTTGGAGCACTGGAATCGATTCCACCCCCCTTCGAATTTAATTCCACCCTCCCCCATTTTAATCCCACCCTCTTCGAATTTAATTCCACCGGCCGGAGGAAGCGGCGGCGGCCGTTGGGCGGACAAATAAAATTCGTTCCGCTGATAGCGCAGGCCCGTTAATAGCTAAACAAACAGATGCATGGCGTTGGTCGCGTGACGCAACAAATCTGTCGGTTGTGGATTTTGGAGGCAGGGTTCGAGGAGGATTACAGCCGTAGAAGCTGCAATCAGCGTGGCTCCGGCGAATCGACGCAAGGACGGAATTGCCATCCACGTTATCATTACACCGCAACCAGCTCTACGCATAAATATGCATACGAGGAAATTAGTCCCGACGGGAAATTACACCCGCGCCAACGGCTTGTCGCGCCGATTCCGGCTCTCTGTTTACACTTTTAATCGATCCGCCGAGCTGCTCGGGCACCCTGACTTTTTCATTTCCCCGCCAATTCCGCGCCTCCCTCTCTCCGAAATGCTCCGTCGAATTTAATTCCAACGCAACTCGAGCCTGGCCCAAATTTCACGGGAAATTCAAGCCAAGACATAATGTAGATTCAATTTCGGGGCGAACTAATCGTAACTTCGGATTAATGGGGATTACAGGTGGGTTCCTTCAAAGTTCGAAGGGGTGACCAACTACCGATCACACTTTTTGGCAAATATCTCGAAAACTAAAGCCGAGCGGCGGTAATATGTGTAGGAAAAAGTTGTTCAGAATGATGATCTTTACGATATATTTCAAGGTCGTCGAAATCGGTGAGGTCTGCACTTTTGTAAATAATTACCATTATTATTTTTTCACATTAAGGGGGCATTCTACTTTGATCGGTCGAAAAATTAAGCTATTTTTAAAGATTTTTTTCTGAGTAAATACAACATATAATGTAGATATTGCCGAATAGAAAAAGTAGGAAACAGTTCCCGTGATTCTACTGTAAAACGATTTCGCGTAGGGAAGATACCATTCGCGACTGGATCAGCATCTCCGGGAAAGAATCCTCTGGAGGAGGCTCCGGTGCCAGGGAAATCCGGCGATGGTTGGCGGAAAGTGCGACGGCTTCGAGTGTCCAGGTCGGCGAAGGAAGAATAGCAGGAAGCGCCTGCAGAGATAAGGGAGCTATGCGGGGGTTGCGCGGGGAGGGTCAGGTCGAGGGGGATGGCGAAGGTTCGCATTAAAATTCAAATATCACAGCGGAGGAAGAGCCCTCGCTTTGAGGTCCGTGGAGCACGCCGGGCCAATATGAATACATTACAACGTGTTTGCATCCAGCCCCGGGCCGGTAATGCCTTCTATTAGAATCATGCTGGCGCATTTTAATACGGGCCAGCAGGGGGACGCGTCTGCTCGGGGGTGGCCGCCTCTGCCGTTGCAAATTGCCAGCCTGCTCTCTGCCAAATATCGACGGCCTAGGCAGCAGCACCGTCTGAAAGCAGAGATTCCTGATTTTGGGCAAGATATTTGGAGGGCCATGGTGGATGGGGGGTGCATTCAGGGGGGTCGTTGATTTTAGGGTGGACTGAGTATTAGGGCACTTGCTGTATTTGCGGGAAATGTGATAAATATTTCACTGGTTTCAATAATTTAAAATACCAAATAAAGTATACATACAGATTTGCAGAGTAGCCAGAAATATTCGACACATATTTTTTCATCAGCCATCGTACACTTGTATGGGGGGGGGGGGGGGGGGCGTGAAAATAGCAGGGATCGAAAAAGTTTTGGAACCTTTTATTTTTAAAAAAAATCCGTTAGAACTTATATGTTTCGTTTAAGAAAATATCTGTTCGTGTGGAATTTTTATTGAAAGAAATGTTACCCTTAGGTAGGAACTTCTTTAGAAAGTGTTCTCACGGTACAGGTATTTTAGAACCTATAGTATAATAAAAGTTCCATGGAAACAGTTATATTAAAACATTTATTAAAAAGGGTTCCATAAGATAAATAAAAGTACTATAAAGTAACAATATAATATCATATTCTTCGTGTTTATTTAATATTAGGTATGAAAATCATAACATAAGTAATTAATAGTTTCATAAGAAGTATTAAACAGAAAAGAGAACTTGTCAAGAATAATACCTAAATAAGATTATTTTATAACTTACATGAACCAAATACAAAAATTCTATAATATCTTTATTTTAATTTTTATTTTTATATTTTATAAGTTCCATTCCAACTAGAACTTTCATTTTCAAGAACTTTTACTTTATCAGTTCTCATGGGAACTTATAATGTGAGAACATTTTTAAATAAAGTTCCACTTATTGAACCTATTGAAAAGTTCCAGGAACTCTTTCGAACCCTCGAAAATAGTCCTCAAAGTTGGGGCTTGGAAACATATTTTCCTCAATATCTCTGCATAGTTGCAGATTGGCCATTTATCCGACTAAATACTTCTCCAACCCCCAACTTTGAAATATCATCCCCCGCCTAAACATGACTCCCCATCGCTAAAAAAAAATATATATATATTTTTAAGTACTCTACCTCAGGGTCCCTAACCGCGGCCTAACCCTAACCGTAACCCGGGTTACCAAGGGTTAGTTCCTGTAACCCGTCGTAACCGGGACGGAGCGGGTTACTACATAGTACACAGAGCAGGTTAACCCGCTCGGAGCGGGTTACAAGTGATACAAGAGTACATTCACATTGTTTATATTGCTATCAGTTAGACGGGTAGAGTGAGTCTACCCTAATATGTGCATGCAAAATCCGACTACAATATAGTATATCGTAATAATTGTGTGCAGTTTTAGAAATATAAAGTAAGAAATATATTATTTTGGAACACATATAATATGCCAAATTTATTCATTTGTAAGAAAGTGGTATGTAAAAATAGAAACTCAGTGTTCAATACATATGAGCATGCAATATATGTATTATGTATGCGCTATACATAAAAAAATATGCAGAAAATATATGCAAAAGTATATGTAACTGAACAGTCTTAATTCGTAAAATTGTTTAATTTCTAGAATTTTTAATGTTTATAGATCCGAATTCTTAAAAGTTTGAAGTTTTAAGCTTTTGAAAATTTGAAAATTAAAACGTTTGAATGTTACGAAATTTAATAATCCAAAGATTTTAAGAATTTGACATTTCACACTTTTGAAAAATTAAAAATTTGGAAGTTCGAGCATTTGAATTCTTGAGCGTTTGGAAATGTATGCAAAAAAGTGTTATTTTCGAGATATTTGGATGTAAACTGTTCAAATGAACACACCGAATAGAACAGTAGAAGTTGAAAACAAAATAAAAAAAATTCTATGCGTATTTAGAGTCAAATAAGTAGTTAAACGGACAACGCCTGTACCCAGCTCAAAATGAGTTAACTTGTTCCTGGTAAGTGTATTCAAAACCCTCCCATAGTAACCCGGTTACAGTTCGGGTTAGGATCCCTGAATTATAACCCATTACAAGAGCGGGTTAACCGGGTTACCAGCCCCACAATCTTCAGGGTAACCCGGTGTTGCGGGTTACTCCACTACATTAGAGAGCCAAACCCGGTTAGGGTTACGGTTAGTAACCCTGCTCTACCTCTATGCCAAGTTTCATCAAAATCGTAACAATTGTCCGGGTGAAGCCTGAATCCCCTTTGGCGTAGATTTCACCAACGCTTCAACTAATCTTCCCTCCCAGCCTTGAGAAATATCAAGAGCACGCCTCCCTCGGGATAACAGTCGAACAATGCTGACCCCTATCCCGGCCCAGCAAAAAAAGAACCATCCAAGCCAGCAGTCTCCTGACCGAGTCCTGTCGCCGTCCCTTCGACAATCGTTTGCCGGGTCCCGTCGAGAGGATTCTTCTGGGAGGAATCAAGGGGTCGCTCTCGAGAAGCCCTCGGTTATCTTTATTTCCCCGGCAGCCGGCGACTTTCGATTCCCCGGGACGACTCTGTCGGGGTTGTCCTCGGGCCATCGAGTCTCTGGGAGGATGACGTTCGCCCGATCCTGTCGGATTATCCTGCTGACTCCGCGGAGGCGATTTCGAGCGTCGCCCGGGGGACACGGCGGTCCAGGGACGAGTGTCGTTCCGCTGGCGGACGGTAATTAAACGTTCGAACGTTCGCGTTCCCTTTTAATCGCATTAGGAAGTTGCCGTTCCTGGGCCCGGGCCAGGCCGGGGGGCAACGGAGGTGGAGAAAGGTGGAACTTTCCAGGCGCGCTTCGCCGGCTCTCTGTTTGAAATAAGATTATCTTGTCTGTTGGCCTGGGTCGCCTGGAAAAAGAGGTTCAGGGCGTCATTTGCTTGAAAACTGTCGCGGGGATCCGGCAAGAAAACAGCGGGGCAAGGTAATAGCGGGCGTCTCGTCGACGGAAACGGCGCGATCTCCTCGCCTTCCTGCCTCGTTATCTCGGAGCTCCACGGTGTGCTCGTTAATCCAGCTTTTTCTTAATCCCTCCTCTCCTCCACGGCTGCGTCTTCTAGAGAACCTGGAAGGCTGGTGCCGCGAATTGTTCGGTCGATGGTGGAGAGGGCGTCGTCCTTCCTCGAGAGGCTCTTCGGCTACTTCTGGGTTCCGTTGGATGCCTAATCAGCTCGAACGTACTCTCTCCATTCTCTGCTCGGTACTTGTACCATTCTACACCATTCCACTCTGTTCAGTTCAACCTTTGCTTGACCCTGTGTGTACTGTGACTCAATTCTGCTATATATTCTACACATTCCACTCGATTCCACCAGATATTTTTTGCTGCGTTATAGTTCTAATTAATCCTACGCGTAACTATCCAAATCTATTCATATCTACTTACTCAAACATAGAAAGAAAAATAATCCCAGTCGACAGGGTTTACCCATGCCGGGATTCGAACCCGGGTCCTCTCGCTTTCCAGGCGACTGCACTTGCCACTGCGCTACGCGGCCCGCCGACGATTCCTCTTCGTCCTAATTCATATATACCTAAAGATGGCTGCCGCGCTCCACTGCGTACACTAGGAAGATATCAATTCTTGCCAGGCCGTGATTAACACCGCTTTCCCGTTTGCACGCCGAAACACGCCAGCTCTCGGTTCCACGCCCGTCCCGCACCGTACGGGCGACAGCTAAATAGGGCGAATGAATTATGCATCGGGCGAATTGGCCCAGAAAAATTCGTTCCCCGACTGCGATTCACGGTTCAATTAAGTCTCGCGGCCGCTTCAAAGCGTGCAATTTAATCGCGATATCCAATGAACGCGCTCGGCTGGGTCCCGTGGCCCGCTAACAATGCCGGAGCTGTATCGTTCGTATGGTCCCCGGTCGCAATTATGATCCCGACAATGCTTTCCCCGGCCGACTCCTCTCGGCCGGCTCAAGTCTCCTTTGTGCCCTCCCCCCCGCGTTGCTTTTCCGTTGTGTCGCGTCTCGTTAATTAAGGAAGAAACATTTTTAGTTTCGAGCTCCCCGCCCCCCTCTGCCAGCCGCGCAAATGAGTTACCTGGTAATTGCGGCCACCACCAACGGGGAAATTGTGGGGAACTCGGCGCGCGCTGGCGTTTTGTCGCTGTTAGCTCGTTTCCCTGCTGCTTCGCCACTCGAACCGGGTTTTTTTCGGCGCTATCGGTGCCTCGGTTCTGAACTTGCTCTCGTTACTAATTGCAGGCTGGATTTGGCGCTCGGTTCGCGGTTCTTTTTCATTTGCAACGGAGTAGATTCAGTTTTAACCCTGGGATAGTAATGTGGGCAACACAGTGCCACACCGATGAACTATTTTTTTTTCTTTTTCTATTTTCACTAGAAAAATATCGAGTTGGTGTTCCATTGTTTACAGAAATTCAACAAAATAAATTAAATAGAGAGTAGTTCAAAACAAAAGGTATTTCCATTCGAAATTCCCTAGGCGAAACGGCACCTAATATCATTGGATTTAATAAGTGTGTACTTATCAATTTCCTTTGAACTCAAAATTAACAATTCTTACAAGTCTGATTTGCATAAAGTTAGCAAAAAGATACAAATATTATTTTCACATGGGGTACAGTGTGCTGAATGTTAGCATTAATGTCACCAAAAAGTTAGGTACCATTGGTATTCCAGCGCTAAGGGGGGATTCTCGTCCAACAGCCCCAAAAGTAACTGATATTTAAGAATTTTCTTTGAAAAAACTGTTGGTTATTTTGGATTAAACTCTTTTGGGATATAATGAGGCATCTTTGAACTTGCAGAAAATGTGTTTTTTATGTCGAACCTTCTCATTATTTATTAATTATTGAGGAACTTCTGTTGCCGGGATGTGTAGCTGATTGCAAAAAAATACAAGTTTTTTTAAAGTTAGACAGTTTACGCTGGGGTTGGTCCACTTTAAAGAAAAAAATGAAAAATTGAAAGAGTTATAGCGTTTGAAAGAGAAAGTAAGTTTTTTTCTTATACAAATTTTTCATATTATTCTTTATATCGTCAAAAACAGTATTATATATAAAAACTAAAATTAAAATTTTAGGTCCAGTCAGTGATGCCAGAATCGTGGGACGTGGGACAAATGCTTACCCCCACTATGACCTACCGTCGTCCCCCACTGTCTTCCCATCGCACTGCACACAAGCATATCCCTACTCCTGTCCGTGTGCGCTGCTTGTTCGGCTGCCGAGCACATGGACAGGAGTAGGGATATGCTTGTGTGCAGTGCGATGGGAAGAAAGTGGGGGACGACGGTAGGTCATAGTGGGGGTAAGCATTTGTCCCACGTCCCACGATTCTGGCATCACTGGGTCCAGTCCCAGCGTAAATTATTTAACTTTAACAAAATTTTCTTCTTTTTGCAATCAGATGACTGTGACAGGTGCTCCACCTGGCGCCAACATCGTCGAAGAAGTTAATACGATTTCACAATAATTAATAAATAATAAGAACAAAATCGTCATTAAAAAAAAATTCTACAAGTTTAAAGATGCCTCCTTATACCCCAAAACAGTTTAATGCAATATTAGCAATAGTTTTTTAAAAAAAAAATCATAAATTTTGGGGGCTGTTATACGAGAATCCCCCCTTAAGGGGGGTCACTCAAGTGAAAATGAACTACCAGTTATTTTACAGATAAAAATTTGAAAATATGTATTTCCATATTATTTTTTACGCTGAAATGAGTTATGTAACAATTAATACAGTGACATTCTTTTTTCAAAAATTTAAAAAAAAAAATTTCGAAAAAATCATTCGATTTTAAAATCCATACCCTTATCTCTGTAGTATTGTATACAAAGACTGCACAAAAAAATTCAGCCCGAAAACTTCATTTTTGTCCGAGTTATAAAGGTTTTATGTTTCGGCGTAGTAACTAAAACGCTCCTGCTCCGTACGTTGTACCTTCTTCTTCTTGCAATGCCTGTTCTCTTCGTGATTGTGCAGTTCGTATCATTTTTCTTGCACGTTTGTATCTTTCTGAGGCTTTCTGTTTATACCTGCGTACTCGTTCTTTGTGACGGTTTTGAACCATTTTCAATGATTGTTCGCTCATTTGCATTTGGTTGTCCTTGAATGCATGTAATATTGTTTTCGTCCATCCTTCATTATATTCAGTAACAGCTTCTGCGACTGCAGCTTCAACAAGATATTTGGAAGGAAAAATATCCTTTGGGCACTTACGCCATATCATGCTATGCAAACTTTCATTACAATTTTGCGTAAGGCATTGTGCACAACGACGGAGCAGTTTTCATCGCTTAGTCTATTATAAATTGGTAATATTTTATCCAGAAATTTTTCTCTGATAGGTGTTCCTATTTTCTTAGCATGAGAACCAGGTTTTCTTCCTTTCGCAATTGCTGATTGGTAGAAACACCACGATTCTTCACCGGATGGATATTTATAATGTTGCGGTTTCGTATCCGTCGAAACTGCGTGGTATATCGTCGCGTATGGTTCTCATGCTAAGAAAATAGGAACACCTATCAGAGAAAATTTTCTGGCTTGCAAGAAGAAGAAGGTCCAACGTACGGAGCAGGAGCGTTTTAGTTGCTACGTCGAAACATAAAAACTTTATAACTCGGGCAAAAATGAAGTTTTCGAGCTGAATTTTTTTCTGCAGTCTTTGTATACAACACTACAGAGATAAGGGTATGGATTTTAGAATCGAATAATTTTTTCGAAATTTTTTTTTTAAATTTTTGAAAAAAATGTCACTGTATTAATTCTTACATAATTCATTTCAGCGTAAAAAATAATATGGAAATACATATTTTCAAATTTTTATCTGTAAAATAACTGGTAGTTCATTTTCACTTGAGTGACCCCCCTTAAGGGGGTAGTGAACTATTTCAGCTTCAAAAATCGATTTTTTTTTTTTACTGATTCTGAAAGTCTTATCCTTTATGAACATTTTAAACAAAATGTCATGAAGAAATTCAAATAATTGTAGAAGTTATAGCAGCGAACGTAACTGAGTGCGCGGCCTCGCAGAGCGGTATTGGCATAGGGGACTTAACTTTGAAGCCGTTTTTCTCGAAACACCATTTTCAGACACGGTGTACATCATAACTCTTGAACCAATGAATATTTTCACTTGAAATTTTTACTGGACGTGTAGAATTCCTTCTTCTACAGAGTGGAATTCCCGCATCAACATTGGATGTTTATAAAACATTTTATAACTGATTAAAGACGATTTTTTTCCGTAAAACTGTCGAGGAAAAATTGATTCGTGCGTAACTTCCACAATTTTTGTTCAAATTCATCGCCAAAGTTCCACTCTGTACATTTTGGTGTATAAAGTACTCACCCCAAAGCATTTTGCTTTCAAATGATTGGCTCACCTGAATCGATGTACACCACCTGCAGCGGTGCGCCGTACAAGGCTATCTTCAACGATTAATAACTTCGACAATTTTATACATTCCAACGATTTTTTTTTTTGGTAATTACTCGCAAACGTGCCCACAATAGATTGTGAAAAGCAGGACTATAACGATTATTTGGTATGAACGTAATTTAGCGTTAAAGAAACTATAGATTTTACGTATCTAATAGTCCACTACCCCCTTAAGGAAGCACGAAGCGAAATTATACTTGGGGGCTGGAAAGTTGCACAAGGGGGTGAATCGCAAGATAGAGTCAAAGGCAGTTTCAAGTTGACTGCCGCTTATTTCCTTATCATTGGACACCAGATCTCTTCCCCACGAGCTTCGGGATCTCTATATATTAGCAGAGTCATGCATTTAGGCTGCTCCAATCACATCCCCTCGAAGCGCAGGGAGCAGCGGTGCCCGTCTCAGAAAATCCAAGGTTGGCCCAGCGCGCGAAATCAGCGGCTGCCTGCTCGCAGAGGCATTCCAGCTGGTGAGCGCTTTTAATCATCCCCATCTGGATCCCCGGCGCTCGCAGCACCGTGCCCGGCCCGTCCGCGAGCGTGCACGGCGCAAAGACACGATTTCCACGGTTCCGTGACCTGGTTCGGCCCGACCCGGCGGAGCGAGGCTGGCTCGTTGTACCAGCGCACGACGAGCGCGCGGCCCGGGCGATTAATTTACTTGAAAACTTTCGTAATCAGACCGCGAGCGACTCGTCGCTCCTCTCGCGATAGGGCGTCGAGCTTTTAATATAATTTATGCGGCTGCGGGGCGACGGGGCGGCGAAACACCCGAGAGGTGCCGTTGATGCGTTAACTGCTTGAAAAAATATTGCTAAAAGCCTCCCCTCCTTCGGTCAAAACACCCCCTGGGGGAGGACTTCTCTCGCTAATTTTTCGGGGATAACTATCCTCTCGGTTGGATCGATTGTACAGGGCGTTCAAGTTGCGCGACCGCACGCAGGTACCTGCGACATTGCGGGATACTTTGGTTACGAGGATCGAGTTACGCTTTTGAGAGACTATTCGCGGTATCCAGTGCGAAATCCGAGGATACCGATACCGTGGCGTGCCACCGGCGATTCCCACTCGAGCGGGGCGTATCGTTTGTATGCGGCGAGCGTTCGCGCAATCATGCTTACTGAAAGATCGTGGGAAAAGGCCCGGTCGAGGCCCGTCTGCGAGTGAGAGGGGACGAAAATGCCCGTCGATCGCGCATTCGCATTCTCCGCGCGGAATCGGGCCGTGAAACGCGCGCAAGGTTGACGGCGACGCGAGGTCGCTGACTCTGGGCGTGTCTGGCAGTCATCGGGCGCAATGCCGAATGCGATTTTTTTTTTACCAAACTTCCATCGATACACTATCACACTTGCTTTCGTAGCACGATGAACGAGTACCAGGGGGTCTGTCGCCGCGCTAAAGTGCTCTGTTTCTCGCGGGGTCATTGTTAAATGCACGGAGGAACCGCGGAATCTGATCCAGCGGCTAAAAACGCGACAAAAATGTTATACGGACATGGGTGGTGCGAGCTTTAGTTAGCCAGTTAAGGATGAGTTAAAGTGGATGCTGGGCGCGCGGGTTTTGCAACGGCTAACATGGCTGCCCCTGGCCGCGCTGCACAATTAATTTGTCGTTGCTCGGAAACTAAAGCCTGCACCCCCAAGTTCATATAACATTTTTCTCGTGTTTTTCGTCGCGGAATCGGATGCCGCGGGTCTCGCGCGCAGTTAACGGTCTGGTTGGGAAAAGCGAGAAGAAATCACGTTGGAAAAGCTCGTGCATAGCTACTTAACAGTGCAATTCTGTTCTTGGAAGGGAAGGTGTAATCTCTAACAAGCAGAAAGTATAGATCTGGGATGATGGAAATTAGTCGAGTTTGGGGCTGCACCGTGCAACAGGCTCGAGACAACGCGGCCACTCATTAAGGAGCGGTTTTAACGTCCATCCTTAGTCGCCCGCTCGCTCGTAATCCTCCTGGAAAATAGAATCCGCCCGGCGAGAGCGGAGTTCAGGGAAATTAATTCGCAAATTGCGGACAGGAGCGGGGGGAGACGAAGGGACAGAGCGACAGAGAGAAGATGTACCGTACTAACGGTTTACTAACGACCGTGACCAATTGCTCGTTTCCGACCGCACGATCGCCGCTCGTATTTTCATTATTCTGTCGCCGCCAGGTAAACGACCACCGCCGCGCGCCCGAACGTCCTCTTTGAATCCACCTGTCCACATCCTCCCTTTGTCCGTTCCCCGGGTCCGTCCAGGCTTTTCCTGGTGCGCTTTCCTGGGACTGATGGCGCGAGAATTATTTCTGATCGAGACGGAGGAACGCGGCAGGAGCTACTTTTAGCCCTCGGCTCGCTTGCTCCGCGTAATTAGCTCGGCGCGAAATCTGTCGCTGGGATTAATCGAGCGTCTGCCTCCCCGAATAAACCGCACAACTGTAAACGGAACCAATATTCGACCCCAATCCTTTTTGACAAACTGGAGACTTTTGAGGTAGTCTCCTATTTCCAACCACCACCGAGATCTCGAGTTGCCTGAAATACCCTGAAGTATTTAAGAAATTGGGGAAAGAGACGAGGTTAAGTACTTGAATTTAGTCTGGATTGGCAGCAGAGGTTTCGGGTTTGGAGCGGGGGTCGCGATTAAGAGTCTCGCCAAGCGAGTGGATTATTTACGGGAGTCGCTGGACGATATCGAGAGGCAGGATATATCGCGGTTACCTGCGATATCGAAATTGAAATCGAATTAAGGAGTTGGCGGCGGTGGCCTGGCCGCCGCGCTTCGTTACGGCAATTTCTGATACGGTAATTAGCGTGGGCCCTGGCGAAGTTATCACCTCCGAGATAATTGCCATTCGCACTGCAGCTCTGCCTCTTGCTGAGGCTGAGGCACGAAGTGGAGGGTTACGAAGATGGAAGTTGTTGGATTTTGGAACGGGGGAGAGGGAAATGTGGATGAATTTTGGGTGTCAGAGGCTTGCATCTCGAGTGTCGATCTTCAGCACTTTGTAGTCGTCAGTTTTTGGATCTTCATTCTCAGATTGTAGCCCTTTCACTTTGCAACGTCCAACTCTCAGCGATCGAACTCTCAGCATGTCAGCTCTCAGCGATCCAGCTCTCAGCGATACAACTCCCAAAAATCAACATCTCAGAAATCCAAATCCCAGCAATCCAACTCTCACAATCAGCACCCACATTTCAACCTTCACACTTGATTCCCTACTTTTCAGCTCTCAGCTCTAAGCCTCGCCAATCCACACCTCCGATAATTCCCAAGCAGAAGCCCCCGCTGCATTTCCGCACCGTGATTTCCGTAGCGGCTGCAGCCTCGTAATGTTGTCCCTCGAAATTGAATATTCGCTTGAATCCGATTACCAGCTCCCCGGGGATAAAACCTGTCGAAAATTACGAGTCGACCGAGCCGGGCACGCGATTATCGGGGGGCACAGCGGAGCGCTGCCCACCGATTGTTCCAGCGAACTAAGGTCGCGGGATTGGAAACCGATCCGTTTGAATCGCGGCGAGATTGCCGGGGTTCGGGAGGCAGAAAACAAACGGTAATTAACGATCCGACGATCCGATTTGTGCACGGGCACGCGCGGCAATAATTTTCAATTCGTTCCGCGTGCTTTCGGTAATAATCTCCCCTCCCGCCGCTATCGGCCGAATTAACAGAAATTTCCGCCACTCAAAAACTGAAGTACGATACCCACAGCGCGCGGAAGCTTCCACTCGCCGAAAGCAAAATCCCATAGCGAAGTTAAAGCAGCGCGCTCGATGCCACGGTTGCTTCCAAAGTAATAACAGTTTCAGGGAAGATTCCACGCTCGAGATCAACCCCTCATCCCTGGTAATAGTTTAATTGTTAAACCAAGTTTCGCGCGGACGAGGCGCAACTTCAGCTTGCTTTTTTCCCTTTCCTTGGAAGACTCCCGGGTAGAAGTCGCTTCGAGGTGATTTTTAATTTAGACCTTTTAGCCGCGGAGTTTCGAAACTGATCGCCTCCAGCCGTAGATTTTATGCGCTAAGCAATATCCACCCTGGCGGAGTACTTTTTCCGTTATCTCGGAAGATTCATTCTACCCCCACCAAGAAACTCCATCAAACGTCAGCGACCCTTAATTCGGTCAGTACCAAAAAAACAACCCCCTCATGTCCCCTGATCACTATACCTAAACGACTCGCAGGGGGTGGCTGTCGGGTAGATGGGGAGACTAGGGGCGTTTGGTGTTGACAAGGGGAATTCTGTTTCGTGGTCGGGTCGCAGGTTGTCCGTATCGAATACCGTTGACGTGGCCCGGTGGCAGGGGTTGTTAGGATGTCTGTTACGTCGCGAGAGGGTGTGGATGCTGATTTACAGCCAGCAGTCACGACATTCAGCCGCCGTTTCGGCCGCTTGCACGGCGAAACAGCGGGGCAGCTCGCGGATAATGGAGTGGCGTGCTCGTCTTCCCTCGCCTGAACCGCCTGTCCTCGTAAATAAACCGCTATCCGCGACAATTTTTCTTCCATTCTCGCGCCCTCCAACGGTAAATCACGCGCCCCTGGGCTGGGGGGTCTTTCAACTTTGGCTCACTACTCCAAAGACGAGTCAATTGAACGCAATATTGTCCCCAGGGTGAGGCTTGATTAGTGGAGAGATAAGTTCAAGGTGTTCAAAGTGGTGTCCCGTGGAAGAAGGTTCAGTGACCTGGCGTTCAGCTTCGGGGAGCAGGGTTTGAGGAAACATTAAGCATTTGCGGTCCTTCAAGCCTAAGAATGGTCTGACCTGAAGAAATGTATAATACTGCAGAGTATTTCCAACTATTTGACACTGATGAAGACGCTCCCCTTGATGTGGAAGTTAAGTATAGAATAGAAGTCCGCCTCGCTTTTATTACATTTTTAACGGTGCAAGTAGCCCTAGTAGCGCTAGGACCTACCGCGGAAGTTCACGGTTTCCTGCCTCGCGCCCTTTCGCTGTCCTTTGCGTACTCAGACCTATCTAAATATTTACCGCGAACCGGAAGTGTCCCGCTCGATGACCTCACCCTGGAACATTCCTTCTCCAACTCTGAACTCCGCTTTCATGCGACTCGGTGACCGAAAAGGTGGCCATTTTGTAGGAAGCTTCCAGCGAAAGCGCTGCCGACCTCCGGAAGATGGATTTTTGGTCGCCCCGGGCCCCCAGGGTGGTACACAAGCTAAACGAGTCGACCCGCAGTCGGAGGGAAACTTGCGCGGCAGCCAGCTCCCCGAAGACCAACATCCAGAAATCTAATTTCCACATGTCAATGGGATTAGCCTAGCTAACTAACGCCGTTAACAGACTCGCCGGGCTGCTGTTCATTAGCCAGACGACGCGTCGAAGGAGACTGCCCCCCAGTCCGGGGGCCCCCGGCCGCGGACCGTGGAGTTTCCGGGTGGCGTTCAGCTTGCAAAAGGACTGCAGCAGACCCGTCATTAAGCTCGTAAGCCAGTTTCCAACTCCGCCACCGAGCAGCCCCCGAAAAGCGCCACGGAAGGCAGAGGATCATCCCTCTTCCCATAAACATATTGCGAGTTGGAAACAACCTTCACGGCTCAAAACCTGATCCATCGCAGTGGCAGGTGGTCTAGTCCTAGCTTCCGAGCCGAGTCGCAGAATATTTGACCTTGGGGAGGCCCTGGGGGCTCTATCGAGGTATCAGCTGAGGAGTACAGTGCTATAGCAATGCACAGTGTCTCATGACAATGACCCAGATGACTCCGCAATGGTGTTTTCATTCAGGTCACCCAGAGTGGTGTATTGGGGATGTAACGAGGGTGTCGCGGAAGTAACGAGGTTGCCGATAGTCCTGCCGTGGGGCGAGGTAGTCGACGAGTGCAGGGAAATCCTGGGGAATTGGCGCGGACCTGCACACGCGTAATATCGTACGTGTGGAGAAAACGGGACGAGGCTGCGTCCCAAGGCGAGGAAGGAGCTGTCTCCGTCACCGACGACGAGTGGGATCCAGTTTCCATGGATATTGGTTATCGATCCGCGGTACCCCCGTCCTTTATCGTCCTCCGCCCCACCTCGTATCGCAGCAGCCACCGTTCCAGCCGCCACGTACCCCCTATGAAGTCATAAAGTTGCGCGCGGGGGGGAGAAAGAAACTTTATGCATGATATTATAATACGCTCGCGTCTTCGTACAGGCTGCTCGAGCTTGAGGGACGGTTTATTGCGTCCGTTTCGAATCGCTGCGCGTGCCCCCGCAGCGAAACCATCGCGCGGCTGGTTTATTGTTCTTGTACCTGGGATACGACTCCCCGGGGGGAACAGGAATATTATGGGTGCTGGGGCAGGTCGCGATCGGGGGGAGATGGGGCTCGATTTGTGGGGATTGGGTAGGCCTGGGGTCAGGCATAGGGAAAGCTAAGAGAGGCCCAAGGAGCTTTGAGGCTTTGGGAGAAGAGGTAGGAAGCTTATCTCCCACGGAGATGCCAAACCTCAAAGCTGTGAAGTTTGGGACTTAGGTTTTACGAACTCTAGGTACTACTAGTCTCTAGGAACAGGTTAGAATCGAATATAAAATAGACTGAGGTTCAGTTTAGACCAATGGCCAAATTTAGGTCTAAATAAGTTAAGCTTAAGGGGGAACACCACTGTGACGGCCGGAAAAGTAAGCCACTTTTAAGAATTTTTTCAGGAATAATTTACAGTTTTCATAGAAAATTTTTATTACCTACCTTTAGTAAAATATCTTAAGAGACTATAAAAAAATGAGTAGAAAAACATGCATATATTTTAATATATTAATTAATCTTCTAGATCTCTTACGCGCGCTGGTAGGATGTGTAACTATGGAACAGCAAGTCTGAAATCAAATTTCTTTTTTTTATAAACTCTATGAGTGTAGTTTCCGATGCACGTACGAATTCTTTGATCGAAAGCAAATTTTTTTAAATATGCTCGAAAAACTGTCCATCTTATTCGCGGATTTTCGAAGCTTTTCTTCTAAAGCGCACCATTTTTACAAAAATAATTTGTTTAAGAAATCGGTATTTATATAGTCTTTTAAGACATTGTACTAAAGGTAGGAAATAAAAATTTTCTATGAAAACTAAATTATTCCGAAAAAAAAATCTTAAAAACGGTTTACTGTTCTGTCCGTCACAGTGGTGTTCCCCCTTAACCTTCTTACAATTCGTGACCCGCTCGCTCTTGCGGATTTGCTCTCTTCCTGTAAGATTTATAATGGCTTCGTTGATAATCGGTGTGGATTAAGTCTAGGTTACCTTGTATTTAGCTGAAGTAGCTTTATGTGAAACTACTTAGCTTGATTACATCTCAATAATGCGGTACCCTTCAAATATCAACAATTAATCTTAAATCTTCCACAGGTACCAAGGCCCAGAGTCAGAACCAGGCCCACCACAGGAGACTCCAGGTTCCAGCGTCGAAAACGTGAGTCCCCCATTTCAGTGCCCTATTTCTCTCAAATTTCTTTGCGAAACATCTCCCCTGCAAGCTTGCACCCTCCCCCAACGTCTCTGCGCCGTTTCCCCAGCATTTACATCAACCCATTACCCGTTTCTCGTATTCAAATCTGAATAGTATCACCCGGGGCATATTTCAGTTAAATTGCGCGAATAAATTGCGGTCTGGCCGTCTTGCACGTTGTTTATCTTCATCCCCACCGCGGGGGTGGAGCGAGCAACCCTTTGCTAGCCCCCCTGCGACCGTGGAACCTTTTAACCGCAACATTATCGCTTCTGGATAACGTACATCCACTGTATCATCGTGTGCCTAACGGCCATCCTGGCAAAGTGCTCACACGTGCTGGGAATTTTCGCGGAAAAGACTCCCCCGCCCTCCCTGGATAACGTTTCCACCCCCACGTCGATTTCGCGACTGCTCGCGCGTACCTCGAGGCACTGCAAGTTCCAGGGAGCATCCTCGAGAAGGAGGTTTCCCTTTGGACGCAAAGTGGATCGAGATCCAGTTCTTACCTATTCACAAAATCTTCATTACCTTTTCTTAGAGTATACTGAGAAATTTTTACAAATTGACTGCCAAGTGATCTCGAGAGAATAAGGTGCGCGAGTATGTTGAATACCTTTTGTAGAATATTCTAAGATGATCCTGTGAAAGAAGGGCCGTTGACCTTCATCCACGAGTTAAAGATAGAGAATTATAAAACAGCACCACAAAAGCAGCTGTTATCGTGGGGTTACTAATAACTGGCTTTAGCAAAGGTTCAGAACAATTCGTTGCACTTAATCGATTATACCCAAGGCTAGTGGGCGTTTCTCCTCGACGTAACGTTCCCACGATAAGTGTTGAGTACGCGAATGTTCAACGCATTTGCCGAACCGTAAGCGTATCTTTCAATAACACGACAACTTATATCGCGTTATTGAAAGATACGCTTACGGTTCGGCAAATGCGTTGAACATTCGCGTACTCAACATTTGGTCCTTCGAGCCGGATCTGTACATTGTGAATATATGGTGTGGTACATTACGAATCCTGTGCATTGTGGGTGCTGAGTGTGAATTGTGCATTCACGAAGCATACATCACGGATAGTTGTACATCTCGGAGACATTCCGAGAGTCCTATTCGCACCTTACATCAATCGCTGGACACAGAGGGGTCGAGTCATCACGGACTTTGGAAGTTTGGTCTACAAGGGGCCAACTGGGAGAGGCGTAGCGGAACCACGAAGCGGCCGGGCGGACAGCAGCTTCCGACGGAACAGTGGCACATCTGCTTTCTTGAGGACGGATTGGGTTCATCAAGGATCGTTTGGAAAACGCCAGCAGTCAATCACGTGACGCATCCTGGATCACTGCCTGGGTGAGTACAACGAATCGCTTTCCTTTCATTGTCATTTTCCTGCTTCGATCTCAATTTAAAATGGCTCCAGATCCAGAAGTTATAAAGGGTCTTAAGCGACAGCGAGGTGCTGTCAAGGGTCAAGTGACGCGTTTACTGTCCTCTATTACTGAGGAAACAGATATGTCTATGGACTCGTTAGAATCGCGTAGCATTAGGTTGCGTGAACTTAGCGACTCGTTTTCGGAATATCAGTTGTCAATTGAACTGGACAATGATGATCCCGATCACGAGATTCAGCGTGATGCCTTTGAACGGCAGTACTTTCAGGTTGCGGATCTTATAAATGCGCGCTTAAGGGCGTCGCGAGGTTCGCCAGCCAGAGCTGTTGTTACGAGTAGAAGCGTAGAGTCGCCGTCCACAGTGATGCTTAAGCAGGCACATCTGCTTTTGCCGCAGATAGAGATTAAGCCGTTCGACGGAAATCCTGTAGAATGGCACAGTTTTCGGGATACGTTTCAATCATTAGTGCACGATAGTGAAGATTTGCCGTCGGTGCAGAAGTTTCATTTGCTGAAGAATGCGCTTCGTGGACGGGTCGCGTCGGTGATTTCGGGTCTCAATGCCTCAGAAGAGAACTACTTGGTAGCTTGGGATTTATTGCAAACACGATGCAATAAACCACGTCAAATTGTGTACGCTCACATGAAGTCATTATATGAGCTGCCTGAAGCAACTAGCGACCCTCCGTCAAGTTTACGAGTATTAGCGGAATCGGCTCAAATGCACGTTAATGCTCTTTTGTCTCTGGGACAGCCAGTTCAGACTTGGGATACAATGTTAGTGTATATTCTTACAAAAAAATTAGATAAGGCCACACGACGGGCTTGGGATCGTACATTAGAGGACGATCAGATGCCTGGGTTTAAGCAATTGATCGCGTTTATGAATAAGAGATCACGCGGGGACGACTCAGATGATGAAGGTTCCAGTGCTCCCAAGGAGAGTAAACTTTCCGTGCGTTTACGTACTAAGGAGCCGAAACGTGGTCAGGTGTACTTGGCTACCAGCAGCTCGAATTCGTGTGAAATCTGCGGTGAGGATCATTTGATATTTACGTGTGCCAGGTTCTTGCAGCTGTCGGTTCGTGATCGAATAGGCTCTGTGAAGCGTGCAAGATTATGTATCAATTGTCTAAAGCCGAATCATATAGCCTTCAACTGCAAGTTTGGAAGTTGTCGCAAGTGTACTAAGAAACACCACACGCTTTTACACTTGCCCTTTGAACCGCGACAGAATGCGACTACTAGCAATCAAGCAACTAATAGCGATGTTGCACCCACTGCGGAAATGGTGAAGTCATCAATGACTGTAACTTTCGATAGTGAGGTTTTGCTTGGTACCGCATTAGTAAAGGTTAGGGATCGGGATGACAATGAGCATGTATGCCGTGTGCTTTTGGATAGCGGTTCACAAGCGCATTTGATGACTGATAGTTTCGCGGATAAATTGCAGCTGGCAAAGCATGAAATAGATCTGTCGTTCTACGGGTTGTCTAAGTTACAGACACGTGCAAGGCATTTCGTTCATGCGATTGTTAATTCGCGAGATGATTCGTTTCAGTCTAGAGTGACGTTTATTACGCTTCCTACGATCACGGGGCTTTTACCTGCATCTCAGGTAGACCGTCGCGGATTGCAGTTATCAAGGGGAATTAAGTTGGCAGATCCGGAGTTTCATAAACCGGCAACAATTGATGCTCTGTTGGGAAATGGCTTGTTTTATAGATTATTGCTCAATGGGCAGATTAGACTCTGCAATGAGGAGGTCATTTTACAACAGACACAATTAGGATGGATAGTGACAGGTTCGTTGAACTGGCAGAAGCGATTCTCAGTAATGGAACCGCTAAAATCACATCACGTAGCGTCATCGCTTGAGAATTCGTTGAATAAGTTTTGGGAAATTGAAGAAATCTCTGAGAAACCATTATTTTCTAGGGAGGAAACTCTGTGTGAGGAACATTTTGTTCGTAATGTATCTCGGGATGCAAGCGGGCGTTACATAGTTCGTTTGCCATTCAACCAGCAGAAGGAGCTTATTGGTAACTCCCGAGGTGCTGCGTTGAATAGGTTCATTTCATTGGAGCGTAAGCTTCATCAGAATCCAAGACTTTTAGATCAATACAAGCAGTTTATGGACGAGTACCTTCAGTTGGGACACATGAGCGAGGTTTGTCAGGAGCAAGAGAGAATGGGTTTTTACCTGCCGCATCACGCGGTAATTAAGGAATCGAGCGTGACCACTAAGGTCAGAGTCGTATTTGACGCCTCCGCGAAGTCCTCAACGGGCGTATCACTTAATGATGCCCTGTTGGCTGGACCGACTATTCAGGATACATTGTGGTCTATTCTGCTTAGGTTTCGATTTCACGTGTTTGTTCTGACAGCAGACATTGAAAAAATGTTTCGTCAGATTTTAGTACAACCCGAAGATGCTGATTATCAGAAGATTCTATGGCGTAGCTCCAGGGACAAACCTATTAAGGTTTTTCGTTTAGATACGGTCACTTATGGTACCGCTTCAGCACCATTTTTAGCGGTGCGTTGTTTGAAGCAGCTCGCGATTGACGAAGGCGACAAACATTTAGACGCAGCGCGATGCTTTAAAAACGATTTTTATGTAGATGATTTGCTGACCGGGGCATCTACTTTTGAAGAAGCGTTAAAATTAAGGGATGAACTAATTGCTTTCGCTAAATTAGGGGGTTTCAATCTTCGTCAGTGGGCTTCAAACGAAGTCAGACTGACAAATGGCTTGCAGGAAAACGGTAGTCAGGAGGCATTATGCTTGGATCATGCTGAGACAAAGAAAACATTGGGAGTTTTTTGGAATCCTAGTAATGATAACATCGTTTACAAGTCTAAACCTTTCACGAATTCGCCACGCTTTACGAAGCGATTAATTTTATCGCAGATTGCGCGATTGTTTGACCCTCTTGGTTTACTTGGTCCTGTAATCATACAGGCGAAGATAATTATGCAGCAACTTTGGAAGGCTAACATTGGTTGGGATGAGATTGTTCCTCAACATGTTTTGCAAACGTGGTTAGAGTTCAAGGACGAGTTGCATTTGTTAGACGACTTTTCAGCTCCACGAAGGGTGGTGCTTGAGCGATATAGCAGCATACAGTTGCATGGTTTCTGCGACGCTAGTGAAAGCGCGTACGGGGCGTGTATTTTTATTAGGGTTTCTGATAGTAAGCGAACACACGAGGTTAATTTATTGTGTGCTAAATCGCGGGTAGCTCCGGTTAAGGTAGTGTCACTGCCGCGATTGGAACTTTGTGCTGCAAGATTGCTAGCTAAATTATACACGGAGACTGTAAGATCGTTGTCGGGACTTGAGTTTGATTTGATCAGGTTTTGGTCGGATTCAAGCATAACCTTGCAATGGATCAAGACGGCACCACATCTGCTCAAAACCTTTGTAGCAAATCGTGTGAGTAAGATTCAGGCAGACACGAATGTGCAGGGCTGGTATCATGTGACATCAGCAGATAATCCTGCAGATTTTATATCGCGAGGGCAATCACCAGCGCAATTTGTTGGTAACCAGGTCTGGCTAAAAGGGCCTCATTGGCTTTCTCAGGACGAGAGTTGCTGGCCAGTTAGTAATGTCACGGTGGACAATGTTCCGGAACGCCGGAACATATTATCGTTTGTCATTGAGCAAAGGAACAATGATATATTTATAAGATTTTCATCATTCACCATGCTAACTAGAGTTGTAGCCTATATATTTCGTTTCGTTTACAACGCAAAGAATAAAGAAAGAGTCAGTGGTGAATTGACACCACAGGAAATGCATAGAGCTCACGGGAGAATTTTACGCGAAGTGCAGGCTGAGGCATTCGCGAGGGAAATTGAGGGTTTACGACAGGGACACGGATTACCCAAAGGAAGCAGGTTAAGTAATTTAAGCCCGTTTTTAGATAAAGACGGTCTGCTTAGGGTCGGCGGCAGGCTGAAGCATGCCCCGTTAAGTTACGCACAAAAGCACCCTCTTTTATTACCACGTAACCATTGTATTACGGAGCTTATAATTAGGCACGAACATATTCGGCATTGGCATTCAGGCCTACAGGCCACGCTCAATGCTGTTAGGCAAGGTTATTGGCCGATTGACGGCAAAAACGCAGTTAAGAGGCTAATACATGGTTGTATACGTTGCTGCAAACTGAATCCCAAGATACCAAGTTATATTATGGGTAATTTACCAGGTAACCGGGTAACGCAGACGCGACCTTTCCAGAACATCGGTATCGATTTTTGTGGTCCTTTCTTCATAAAGGAAAAGAAATTGCGCAATCGTTCGAAGGTTAAGGCTTATGTGTCTGTCTTTGTTTGCTTCGCAAGTAAGGCAGTACATTTAGAATTGGTTACGGATTTGACTGCGGAAGCGTTTCTGGCGGCATTACGGCGATTCTTTGCTAGAAGAGGAAAACCTCAGAATATTTATACGGACAATGGCACTAATTTTGTAGGTGCAAGGAACGAAATCTTGCAGATTCGAGCTTTCTTGGCTTCGGAAGAATATGCAAATAAGATGGGACATTTTTTGAGCGCTGAAAACATTCAATGGCATTTTTCTCCGCCTCGCTCACCACATTTTGGTGGTCTGTGGGAGGCTGCAGTTAAGTCGTTTAAGGGACATTTGTATAGAACGGTGGGTGAGGGATTGTTCACATATGAGCAATTCAATACCTTAATAATTGAGATAGAAGCCATTTTGAATTCACGTCCTTTGATTCCGTTATCCTCTGATCCCAATGATCTTGTTGCCTTGTCTCCTGGTCACTTCCTCATTGGCGATTCGTTGTGCAATCTTCCGGAGCGTGATTTTCTAGATGTGCCGAGCAACAGGCTGTCTTTTTGGCAACACGTGCAGAAGGTGAAGCAGCATTTTTGGACTCGATGGCAGAAGGAGTATCTGCAGATACTTCATACGAAGAAGAAATGGCATCTTAAGGGCGTTGCTCACTTTAAAAAGGGCATGTTGGTGACTATCAGGGAGGACAACGCTCCACCTCTTCATTGGCAGCTGGGTCGGATTGTGGACATCCATCCGGGCAAGGATAATGTTGTTCGTGTTGTGACAGTTAAGACGGTCCAGGGCACGTACAAACGCTGTGTGAAAAGACTATCACCGCTCCCGATCGAGAGTCCTGATCTGGATTGATTGGCTGAGTTGAATTGAACTGTTTTATCTAGTGAATGGAGTTTAAGCGTTTCGCAATATGTCTGTTAATCGCATCATATTTATTGATAATCGCGTTAAGTCCTAGGTAACGAGTTGTCTGTGTGTGGTTTGTCTATCATGTGTATACTGTGTGCAATGCCACATTGTGGCTTTCTTATTTTGTCAGTAGAGATGCATAAGGTTATATATTGTTAGTGCTTACGTATTTTGATTTTGGTTGTGTGTTTAGTATGTTCATTTTAGATAGTAATTAGATATGCGGTATGTGATGGATGTCTTGCAGCAGATATTTTTTGAATGTAACCCTTCAAGGCGGGCGGTATGTTGAGCGTGAAGAATTTATTTTTCGAGCTTCAAGCTTCGTCACTCCGCACGTGGCTGGCACTTGGTTTGCCTGTCCGGGCCTAACACTTGTGACCCGGTTATTTACAACCGGGTCCTCCATAAAATAGGGACCGTTGGGCCGAGTCGAGAGTTATCTGGACGACAATAAACAGACGGCGTCGCGCCGTCCGGTCGGTTTCGTGGAAAGAGTAATTTCCCTTTCCGTTTTCTCTTCTGACATTTTCAACCAATAGGATATTTAGCATCTCTTGTGTAAGACACACCCCTGCAAGGGTTTGAAGGCTTCGTAAGGCCTCAGGGAAGGAAAAGGTAGATCGAAGAAAAGAGTCAAGCTGACAACAGCTGACTCGACCACTGCTCTGTACCAATATCTTTCGTTATACCGTTTAAATATACCATTTACTTATTTAGTTCACATGTACAGAGTTATTAATTACCTGCACAGTAACGCGATATAAGTTGTCGTGTTATTGAAAGATACGCTTACGGTTCGGCAAATGCGTTGAACATTCGCGTACTCAACAATAAGCGTCGATAGACCTTTGACATCGTTCCGCTGCGGATTCATTTACCCACTATCGCCTTTTATTCGCGCGATCTCCTTGCACATTTGTCCGAGTTCCCCAAGGTCCCATGAAGGTGAAATTATAGCGGCTCCACTAATCAATTTCGCCCTGAATACCACTGAAAACTTGTGCAAATTCTGTATCTGTGATTAAGGATCCCCCAGTGGCCATGAATTCCCCCGAAAATGTGTTATCGCCGTCAAAAATGATAGAGACGTTGGAGGAAGCCTTCATTGACCTTCCAAATTCATTTAGTTTGTGTTCCTTCGTGCACCTCGTATTCCACGGTCGTTTCCCATTCGAAAGTGGAGGACACGATGATCACCGGGCCCCGGTCGAGAAGTTTCTCTGCAAATTTGTCAGCCCCCTCCCCGCTGCGCCCCTTCCCAGCGGGGAGTTAATCTAACTTCCTTCGAGGATCTCGTGCCTGGCACGCGTAATTAAATTTCGAAGCAACGTAAGCGAGCAATTGCTGCGTCGTCGGCGTGTTTTCGACGTGGTCCGAGCTCTGGGTCATCGTGCAATTATCTGCTCGCTCGCGATACCGTTTGCCCGCTTCGATAGTTTTTAACTCGCAATTAAAACAACCGCGGGTAAGTTGAAGGAAACGAGGATAGGATACTTAAGAGCGCTCGATGGTCTCGTTTTATTTGGGGCCCGTGGATCTCATTTTTGGGCCTCATTGCGGGGGGGACTATTGATGTCCTTCCTTTGAGTGGTTGGAAGTTCGTTTTCATTTGGGCCTTGGATTTTGGATTCTTGGGCCTTTTAGGTCCTTAGGAGCATGAGAAGTTGGGGTCTGTAGGATCACCGGCGTTGTGGGCATTAGGATCTCTGGATCCTTGGGGCCTTATTGCAGGAGGGGCTATTGGTGTAGTGTCTTAATGGTTTTGGAGGCATGATAGTCTTTAGTATTCATTTGGGCCTTGGATCCTTGTTTTCTTGGGCCTTTTAGGGCCTTAGGAGCATGAGAAGTTGGGGTCTGTGAGATTACTGGGGTTGTGGGCCCTAGGATCTCTGGATCTTTGGGGCCTTAATCTTTAGGATCATTGTATCTTTGGGCCCCACAGTCTTTAGGTGCTTGCATCCTTAGATTCTTCGATCTTTTACGCCTTGAATCTTCATACGACTTCTCGAGAATTTAAATTCTTGTGCCTCTGGGCCCCCAGGACTCCATTTCGCTCCTCGCGATCCCAGCTCTCATCTGTGACACTCCTGCAGTGATTCAGTCCCATTTCACCATAAATTCCACTGGCCAGGCGTCTTCGAAGGGGCCGATAGGATCGAATTGCACGGAGTGCAGCGAACTTTTTTGCGCTGTGGGCATTTCATGGTCACCGGAGCCTCGGCAAACGGCGAAACAACCGGTTGTCAACGACGCGTTATGTACGTGCCGGCTGTAACGACCGAAATAACGTGGAAGCTCGGCCGTTTACGTCTCCGCTGTGTAAATTAACGTCCCACGGCCGGACAGCGTGAATGACTGACCAGCTGCTCGACTTTACTCCGTGCGCGTAACGTGCAGGGGGTCCTGTAGCAGCCTGTATCATCTGCCAAGGGATTCTCTGTCGAAAACTTCCGGCGAGACTTTCTCGCGGAGATCTCCGTGATGCGAGGTAGTCGCATCTAAGAAATTGGGGACTTGCGGTTAAATTGGGACTACCCGCTGAGTCCAACTTGGGCCTGTTTAGGGTTTTAGATTGGTAGGACCTTTAGACTTCTTGGGGGCATTAGAAGTGGGACTTCGTGGGCCTCTAAACTAGTTACAAAATTTGGAATTCTGGGACTTTTAAATTAATATTGGGCCTTCAAAATTAATGGGACCACCTGTGTTTGGAATTCTTGGACCTTTAAGATAGTATTGGGGCCTTGGGAGTTAATGGAACCACCACTGTTAGGAATTCTGGGACCTCTAAAGTAGTATTGGGGCCTTCAAAATTAATGGGACCACCAGTACTAGAACTCCTTGAACCTGTAAAGAAGAATCTTCAGACCTTGTAGAGCAACTGTAGGGATCCTTAGAGCTCGAAAGTATCAGATGAACCTTGAGGCTTCGCATACAACACTAGAACTAGGCTTCCATCGAAGTAGCTAGCTGGCGCTTCAGTAACGAGCAAAACAGCGAGCTGTCTGCCAAAAAGAGCGCCCAAGAGCCGTCATGAAAGGCTGATGACACGATGCACCGAGATGCTACGGGTTACGCAAGCGTTGCGTCGTCAGCGGGATCATCACCTGGCTAGTCAGTCATTCATGCACGCGACGCGGCGGGCCAGGCGTCGGCTATCCGCGTTATTTTCGCCACGGGAACACTATTTCCGTTGAAGTAGAACCTAATCGAGTCTACGAGCCGTGATATTCTCGCACGGATCCGGGTCGAGCCCGTTCAACTCAAAGACCAAGAGACAGGATTTTTTAAAGGGGGCAATAGGATAATGGCCCAAAAAGTAAAGGCATCTTTGGAAATTTATTAAAAGTCCTTAATGAATCTTTTTGAAACTTTCACGACTTTTTATTGGATATTTAAGTTATAGGAATTGTTTTTTTTTTTTTAAATTTATTTAAAACTGATTTACAAGCTGTACAGGACCAGTAACTTTGCGCTGCAAAAAATCTGGTTGACAGTTTTCTGACGAAACGGTGCTTCTAAAATCAACAAACCAAAACGAAACTATATGCAGATTGCAGGTGGCTATGGCACGGCAGGAGAATTTTTTGATTGGTCGTGCCCTTCTATTTTTTTTTCAACGAAAGAGGTTAATTTACTAGAAACAAATTTCACCATTTTTTCCAGAGGTTCGCCATTTTGTCATTTTTCAAAACTTTCAAAATCGAACCCGTCGTGACATAGCCGTTCACATATAGTTTCTAAAACATTTTGGTTTTTTGATTTTAGAAGAACCGTTTCGTCGGAAAACTGTCAACCATGTCAGCGGAAATTTTTTTGCAGCGCTAAGTTGCTGGTCCCGTACAGCTTATAAATCAGCTTAAAATAAATTTCAAAAAAGATATTCATGTAACTTAAATACCCACTAAAAAGTCCTGAAAGTTTCAAACAGAATCATCAAGTAGTTTGCTTTTAATAAACTCCCAAAGATACCTTTCCTTTGCGGCCCCTTACCCCGTTGTCCCGCCTTAAACCTTCTAGGTGCCCCCAGAATTACTGGGACCACTAGACCTAAAATACCTTACACTGCTTAACTACTAGGGCCCATCATAGTCAACAGGATCAGAAGAATTAGAATTCCTTAAACCCCCCAACTAATAAGGCCCCCCAGACTCAGCAAAACCTCCATAACTAAAATTCCTCAACCTAGTACCATCCCTCAAAGTCACTAAAGCCCCCGGAACTAGAATTCCTCAGACCCCACACCTAGTAAAAGTGCCTCCACCCTCAGCTACCTCGCCCGCAATCCCTCAGCTCCCAGATCCTTAAACCACCGTAAGGTTCTCCGCGACCCTCCAGAAAACTTACAAACTACCTCGAGCCCGAACGCATGGCACAGGCCAAAGCATCTCCGCCAGAGACTACCCGCAGCATCTGAGCAGCCAAAAAGGAACGACCCCGCTCGATGAAGAGTAGCCGGTCGGATCTCCGCGTGCGTCATCGCGGAGCCGGTGCCAGCCGGAGCGAGAAAGACGCGTCCACGCGCGAACTGAACGCAGTCTGGCTGTGCACGTCGGTGTCGTTGGTCGGTGTTGGTTGGCCAGATTCGTAGGTAGGTTGTCTGGCCGATGGCCTTTCGACCCGAGCGCAGTTTCGCTCCGCTCGTCCGCTTCCACGCGGTGACAGCCTCGCCGCTACCCGTGAACACTTCGGACGCATGCTGGACTCATCGAGGGGCTGCACCTCATCCAGGGCTAAGCTGCAGGTTGGTCCAATTGTATTTAGTGCTCTGAGCAGGCCTCGCCTAGGATCGCCGATGGCTCGCGGCTTCGGAGCGGGCTACCTGCTTAGATCTAGTCAGTTGCTTCAGCTTCTGATGGCTGAGCTGATGACTGGCTGACGTTTCTCGAGTGATTAGTTGCTTCGAGCTCTGGCACGAATTTTCGGCGAAGCATAGGGGAAATAATTTCTCCCGCCTCGATGGGGAGAGAGGTGGCTGCCCCGCGCCGCGTTCGTAACGGAGACAAAACGCACAGTTTTAGCGGCAATGGGCGATCAGGGACGCCATTTGTTCAGGCGCAAGGATGGTTCGGGCAGCTGCTGAAAAACGACAGTAATCTCGCCAAAAAATATACATTCGTTCCGTGGCGCATTAGCCGTCCCTGCTTCTCTCGCTTTTTCCAACCCCGCCGCCGCATTCTTTTTTTTTTGCCCCGTCGCGCCGCAGCGGCTGATAAAAATGCGTTTTTGCCGGGGCGCGGTTATCGAATTTTTATCGAAGCCCGGAGTCGCGACTTGCTAAAATCAAAAACGGGATGAATAGAAACTTGAATGTTTTTTAAGGAATGTATGTTGAATTCCGTGGGGAGCGGAGAGAAGTCCGTTGGACTGTTTAATCTGAAAAGGGGTTTGCGTCCCGGTGCGACGTGAAGCGCTGCAGGGGAGGCGGAATAATAAAATAATGGAGAATGAATGTTCATCGCGGCGATGAACGCTAAACGAGAGCTCCCAGCGTCGTCGACAATCGAATCGTTAGCGGGCGAGAATTACCGGGGCGACAAAAGAGCGAGAGGCGTCGCGACGACAATCCGGAAACATCGATTAAAATTGCCCGCGCCCGCAACCATCGACGCTCGCATTGTACTCTATAATATTAAAGCCTCGGCGCCTCCTCTCTTTTCCCTCTGATTTCACAGTTTTTCCTGACGTCCATTAACGTTTCAATTGCCCACGCCGAGCGCACCTGTTTCCACTGCCCGCCGCGCCACTTGTTCGCCATTCTACCGACGCCTTTTTCGAAATAGGCATATGTGGCATTCCATTCGCTGAGGGGGGATCGGGCGCGGTTCTACGTGCCCCTCGAGGAAAGTGGATGTGACTCAAAAATCAGTCGCCTCGTTGGTTAAGCGAGCGAGGGTTCAGACGCCAGCAGACAGAGGAACGTTAAGGGACAGACCGCAATCACTGTATAACGAAGACAACAAGGACTTCCTGCATACTTAGAGTACTGTGGTCCCTCTGTCATTCCACGTACGGGGTGTCAAGCAATTCCTCATACCTCGTTCCGCGATATAAACCTGGAGAGTTGAACAGCTTCTAAACATCCTTAATTTCTATAAAAAAATACCACTAAATCAAAGCAAAAAGTAAATAGTTCTCAAAAGGTCCAAAAGTCCAAATTCTTGTAACCAATTAATCCTCAGCCTGCACAGGTTAAACCCCAATGAACAGGCATCAGTCTCACGTGTCCCACGTGTACGTCCGTTCAGAATCCCCCGGAGCAGTGATTAGGAGAAGATCGAGGGCCAACTTGCCTGTTTTCCTCGTTAACATACTTGCCAGCCCTAGCTGGATTCGCGCAAAGATCTGTGGAGGATCCAGCAACTAGGTCCTGTCCCCAGCTCCAAAATTCCCCCTGCCTCGTAAAGCACCGTTTCCATGGGACGACTGTTCCAAACTTCTCTCTGTCGCGGGCCCATGCACATCTGGCAAACTCTGCCGGCAAGTTTGATGGCCGCCTTCCCAGCACACCCTATCAGCATTATCTGAGCGATCGCTGCTCCGGGGGTGTCTTTGACCGCCGACTCACTGACGTCGACGGTAGTTTCGAGGGATTGGGCGTGACGTTGGCGGTAATGCGCGTGTTCGATTTGAAAGTTTTCACGGGGGTGGAGAATAACTCTTACGTGTAACCTGGAGCTAATTTAAACAGCCTGTGGATGAGAATATTTTCGAGGTGACCGGTGTGAAAAAGAGTCAGAGAAAGGGGGGGAGAAAGCTGGCCAATTTTTCGCCCCAACAAAGAGGAAAGTCGGGGCGATAGGGCGGAGGGATTTCCACGTCGGACACCGGATATTAGCCCCGCCGACGACGTCCCCGTGAAAGCCTGAATTCAGCTGGACCTAGGGGCAGGCGTGGAAAAAATTGTTCCATCGCAAACACCGCCCCGAACTTCAAACGATCCAGCCCTCTACGGTCGCGCGACTGAAAAGCAAATCAGCCTCGGCCCCTTCGACGTTCGGCCTACACACCGGGTGACTCAGAAGTCCAGCGCAGTTTGCTAATATTCTGCTCGTGAAATTAATCGCGTCGGAATGTCCATTCAACCATCCCCTTCAAGCTCCTTCTTATACACCGATTGTGTAATTACTTACAAAACAGGGTGGCAAATAAAAAAGGACTCGGGTAACCTTGCTTTCACTAGCAGAGATCGTTTCTGAGATCATAAAGTTACTTGGAAGATAAGAATACTTTGTTGCACATGGTTGCGGAGGTATCAGACCTCGTTAGAGGTTATAAATTGGACACCCTGTATATAGGTAAACTCTGAGGGCATTTCAAGTGACTGAGTGGATCGATGATGCGTACGAGTGATAGAAGCGTGCAGATGAGTGACCCGACAGGTTCTTGGCGACGGAAGAAATGGGACACCCGGTGTATGACGACGAGGGCTATCGACAGACGTCTCAAAGAGACCGTCAGCAACAGCCTCCTACGTCGACTAATAAATTTATTCTGAATTTCGTACATCGGCGTATTCGTTGCAGGGCGCTTTTAGAACCTCCCACCCTTGAATCGAATTAGCCAGTCGATTCTAATTACGAGTTTACGAACTTTCCCTTGCACGGGCGAATATAAAACCTGGCCAGCTTTTCCGCGAAAGGGGTACGCGCGGGCGTTATGAGCCGGCCTTTTTATTAGATTCCTCGTTTCATTTGCAAATGAAGGGTGGATAACGATCTTTGTGTCTCTCTCCCTCGCCAAGTAGACTTGGCTTTGAATTGAAGGCGGAATATCGCTCGGGCTCTCCGAGCAAGGCGTGGAAATTCAGGCGAATGTGTCTGTTATAATCAAATTTGGACGTGGGAGGTCGTTTTTAAAAGTATCAAGGGATAAGGGAATAAATAACAGCTGTGTTTAAAAATCTAGACTTTCGTAGTGAAAGGACACTCGGAAGAGTCTTTTCGACAGATTTGAAGCTAAATTTACTTAAGGGACCCCTCTAGTTTGGCGCTCTGAAAATAAGGCAATTTTGGGGGATTATTTGAAAGAAAAGTATTGGGTATTACAATTCCAAACTTTGTACGTTCATTAATTGACATTCGAAGAATGTACTCAAATATTTTTATTGATCAAAGTTGCCGTGGTAATAGTAACAGATTTGAAAGGAATACCCCACAATTCATAGCCCTTTTGGAGCACTCGGATTGGCTAGCAATTATTGTCTCCGAAAGCGAGAGGACGTCGCCGGCACTGGAGAAAATTCTCCAGTAAACTTCGCCCTCCGTTTTCCATCGAGGCGAAAGTATCCCCGAGTTGCAGGTCTCCGCGGAAGCTCGGGCTGTCGCGTTAATAGACACCGGGAGAGAAACGGTGTCCTCCCCTGGGGAAGAGGGGCGGTATCGATACCCATGGGGGAGCGTATCCACGGTAGGAGAGCCCGCGCGAGTCGGACCTTTTAACGCTACGTGACTACTCGGCGATTCAGCCGGCGTGCACCTCGAATTAAGTAAAATCGCGGCTTGTTTCGAAGCTTTATCGCGCCCCCGCGCCTCGCAATCGAGCCCGAAGCTCGTTCCCTCTCTGTTAGATAGTTTAAATTGCGATTTAGACGCTTCGGAAGATTTTCTAGCTTCGTGGACACCGGCGGAGGTGGATGGTAATTGGAATTCAGCTGGGGAAACGCTTGAGCTGATGATTCATGGAATTCGATGATCGCGAATGGCGTGGTTAGGGGCGGGTTTGATTTTGCCGTGGATGGATGTTGGAAAAGGCGCGATTTCGAGCTGCCGATTCACGAGCGCGCGGCGTAATCTAAGGGCATTGTCGTCGTTGCTACCAATTGGAGCTCGATCGAACGGCAATTAAGCTGATTGAAAGGCGGACACGAGCGTGAGAACTCGATTCGAACGTTATCGCGAAGTTCGTCTGGCTTGGCGCTGGACCGCTCTGTTCCTGTTTCTCCATGATAGATTCGAAGGTGGGATCGATCAGCCGCGAGAATGCCGGCAATTCTAGTCAAACCGAACGAATTGGTGTTACGAGTGGCTTCTTGATCCCGATCTGCGTTGCTGAAATTCCTTGGCTTTCGGAGAAACTACTTTTAGCCCACCCATTGTGTGGCACCCGATAAAATCGGTGGCACAGAAGTGAGTAGCGCTTGGAATCTCTTCGTGGAGCATAATTATTCGGCGCTGCTCTGTCGTGTCTACCAAGAAACAGGGGATCGGAATAAGTTTCTGGCCTAACGGTGGTTAGGAGTGATTCCTCGGAGGAGATTAGTTCGCGGTGCTGGGCCATGCAAGATCGTGCTCCATTAGGACGCGGAGTAATGGCGATTTTGCGGGCTATCCTAGCGTAATGGCCGGTGACATTCCCGTCGTGGCTGCCGAAAGCAATATCGACGCAAATTAAGTAATAACGTAATTCCCCGCGTAAACAGCCGCCATCCAATTACTTGGCGATCCAATTTCCCGTGCCACCGGGCCAACTGCGTCTTCTCTCCTCCCAACAAACTGGCTCTAGCCAGATTTCAGGGGTCGCTGACAATTCACTTGTAAATGTAACAACGCCTTCTTTCTTCCCGCTTCGCACACAGCAAATTTGCAAAATATTTCTCACTCCCCATCTCGCAATCAAGATTCTCAGGGAAGCTTCACAAGATACCAAGCAATTGCTACGTAGGAAGCAAAAGTGAGGTCCCGAGTAGGCGTGGTTAGGCGAGGCTCCGCCCACTTTGGCCTCCACCCGCGCCTGCGCACTCTGGATTCCCCGCACAGCGCTTCGAATCCGTCCCTATGGAATTACAATCTCTTTCCACTGCACTCTGCCCAAACAATCCCTCGTGCAATCACCCCAGAGTCGCATCAAGCACCCTCTGCTGCCCCCATCCCCCGGCGTCCAGTCCAGAGGATAGGTTGTGGAAGAAAAGCAGGGTGGGCTGGACGGACGAGGCTCACCCTCGCGCCAGTCAAAACACCCTCGAGCCACCGTGCCTCCCCTACCCCCCACCACCGCTCCCCTCGCTTCCTCTTCCGCCACCCCGGCGTCGTTTCCACGTGTGCGTGGCGCGTACGGACGAGCAGGAGCGCGGATTATATCGGCACATGCGCGCCACCGTGTCGCCGCGCCGGAAAAACGGATATAGCCGGCGGCGTGTCGAAACTATTCCGCTCGGCGGCCGACGGTTTAGTGCGGCGTGGTTCTCGCTCGCGACCACTTGCCCCTTCGCTACGCTCGCCTCTTCCTTCCCGCTCTTTCGCGCTCTTTCGCCCTGGGGAGCCGTGGCCCTCGCCTCGGAGAATGTGATTTCCGCGGGCACGTTTCCAGCCAGTTTCGAAGGCAAAGCGTCGCTTCCTGCCCAGCTCTCCCTCTGGACCTGGCAGCCGGATTCGCGACGAGAAGCAAGGTACGAGATTCCTAGTGGATCGCGGCTCTCCGCGGACTCCTGGGGACAGCCTCGGTGGTTGACGGTTTTACCGGGGCTTTTCCTCTTCCTTTCTCGATCCACGAAGCTTGCGGTTGCTTTTTTGAGAATTCCGAAGGAGCCTCGAGATTCGCTTCCGTATTTACACCGAGATTAGACATATTTATCGAGGAGATTTCAGTTCTCCCATGTGAACCGGCCTCTATCTGATGGAGAGTCTAGCGGAAGCGCTGATATCCACAGATCCAAGCCTCCAGCTCCGCGGTGTCGCGGTCCACGTTGGTTCTTTGACGTAACCAGTGAAACTGATAACGCTGTATCAGCTGTCCATGGACGTGACCCTAAGAATCTGCGAATCTACTGTCAGAGACTAGACAGCGAGTAGAATGAAAATTCGAAACTTATAATTAATCGTGCGTCTTTTAAAGACTCCTAATTTCTCTGTTTCCCTTGCCGACGAGTCCCCAGGTAGAGGTGGCCACGACGAATTTATTATCGCCGGCAATTCGACGGGGATAGGCCGCGGGCGAATCGACGATGGAAATAGTTTTCCCCGGCGGTTTATCAAAACCATTCCGCTCGTCCTGGCAGTTTAGTCGGCACGATGCTCGGTCGCGGCCGGGCGACCGCGATCATCGCTTTTCCAACGGGGGACCCGCTCGTTTTCCTCCGCTGCTTTCCGCGAATCTTGCATAATTCGCCGCCAGCGTCTGAACGATTCTACTTGGAACGGTATAAGGATAACCTTTGCTCAGGGTTCTCAACTTCGCCGAAACCAGTTTTAAAAGGAAAAGTATTCCTCCGTTGCGCACTGGAATATTGCAAAAAAAGGGGTTCTCAAGGACTTTTCAAAATCGTAGTATAATTCTCAGTAGAAGATTGCTTGGAGTGTAAATTGTCGTGAAACAATTACACTGTTGGACGCAAGAAGGACCTCCGCGCCAAAAGTCAGTCTTACTTGCACAAGAGGGTCCATTTGAATCTTCGTTATAACATTAGTAGGTACTTTCACAAGCATTGTGCGGGCGAATAATTTCGTTAAAACGATTGTTTAAGGGAACGATAATCGATGGGATCGGATTTTAATATTCAAATTGTTGTTTACTGATTCGTCAGGGGGGGGGGGGGGAGGGGGAAGAGGGTGGGGCGGAGCGATATCGATATTCGAGGTTTATTAACATACGAGTAATTGGTATTGTTCGATAAAACCGCGGGTCACGATAAATCGAACGGCAATACGGATATTTTCCACGGTTATACAATATCCCCCCCCCCCCCCCTCCCCGCGGGTTTGTGATTGTTGATGTTACGAGCGAAACGTTGCTGTCTGTACGTGATTTTCTTGGGCCACGATAAGCCGATCCGCTCGACGTTTATTAGCATACGATAATTGGCGTCCCGCCCGCTTTTCCGTGGCTTTTTCCCCCAGCACACCGGCGGCTTTCCTATTTTCCGCGAAAAAGATACGCGCGCCGACTGGCACCGCCGATGCGGCGTAACTGGGAGCTCTTTTATTTATACAGCTTACTTTCGAGATCGTAGCAATTTACTTAATTGATTCCCCGGTGGGCATAAAAGAAAATCAGTTTCTAGCCAGCATCTGCATACGTTCGTTTAAACGGAACACTTGTAAAAGGAATTCAAATACTCGCGCGCCTGTGAAGAGGACGAATTAGCGCGGGCGTAAGATGCACGCGTGTCTCGCTCGAAATCGTTTCCCCGTTTAATTTCAATGGACGTGCTCGCGATTCGACGCACGTCCCCGGCGTCGAAAAAAAAGGGGCCGATTTGAAAGGCGCGCGTCGGAGACAACGGGGCCCGTTGAATGATATTCACGATTGAAAGGACTTCCGGTCCGCGTGACGGCGGTGAACGCGGAGAACGGCGAAAAGGATCGCGACCGGGGCGAGGAATAAGCGCGGACAGAAAGGGAGAGCGAGGAGCAACGAGAAATCCACTCGAATCCCGCGCCACGGGCTGAAAGAGTGCCGCGAGGCTGTCCTACACCTGCTCGAGACCCTTGAAAGCTTCAAACTAACGGGCTCTATCTGAAACTCTCTCTCTCTCTCTCTCTCTCTCTCTCTCTCTCTCTCTCTCTCTCTCCGCGTTCACATTCTCCGTCGTTCCGCTGTTTCCCGCGTCCGTCCCCTCTTCGGTTCGCGTTCCACTGTTCCCCGCTCCAGCAGACAACACGATTCTCATCGTCTCGCAATTTTGCAAGCGCTTTCTGCTGCGTCTGGTTCCATTCCTGATACTCGTTAGCTAATTGGGAACTTAAAGACTCCGCCTCTGTTATTCAATTATATATTAGCACTATTAGCAGTCCTCGCGTTCGTTACTCTGAGAAGCTAAGCGGAAAAAACAAGGAGCCACCAGGAGGATTGAACAGAAAAAACGTAGCCCGCGGAGGGGACGCCTGGCCGTAGTCACGTGACTGGCAGTGCGCATGCGCGGTCGCTTTCGCCAGTCTCTGCACGCTCGCTTTCACGTGAGCGTCGCGTCCCGGTTTTTACTCGCTTCTGTCGCGGAAAAAGTGTTGTTACTCCTCGTAAATCTGTGCGATCTCGGCTCGGCTAGATTCGGTGCGTCGGGCTCTCGCGTTCTTGTAAACGATTTGCCGTTATTTCACGATGGAGGAGGCTTGGAATCCAGGGGACGCCGATAGGTTAAGTCATTCAGGTGACCGTACTTTAAAACTCCTCAGTCGTAGTTTCAAGCTATATAGGTTTACATTCCAAGTGCCGCCATTCCAACAGGCCTCGACTGAATCGAAAGTCTACTCTTCAATCCAGTGTTTACTCCCACCATCGAGATCGCAACATTCCAGCGTCACTGGAATCGTCTAGACGATTCGAAATTAGGGCTGGGACTATTTGTCGAATTTTCGGTATTCGAATATTCGAATACTTCAGTTGCTCAATTATTTGGCGAATATAATTCGAATATCCAAGTATTCGAATACTATTCGAATATTTAAGGATTCGAATACTATTCGAATATTTAAGTATTCGTATACTATTCGAATATTTAAGTATTCGAATACTATTCGAATACTGATGTATTCGAATACTGACGTATTCGAATAGTATGGTGTGAATTATAAATCAAGTTCTTTAGGTTCATTTTTTTACAAGCTTTTATTTAGTTTCAGTTGTGAGTTCGTTAGTTTGTCAGGGTGAAATATTGTAAGCTAATTTTGACCCACTTCAACATATCCGATTGGCTTGAAACTTTGCACACATGTGTAATTCCGATGACAATACAATATTTTCACTAAAAAGCATGAATAACTTTATGGTGAAATTTTTTTTTTAAAAACATGCTTTTATTAAAATGTACTAAAAAGGAACCAATAATTTTGATACCGGCCGATCTGACTACCTGAGAAGAATTCCCTCATAGGGTGGATGTACCAGTAAATGAACACGCACCAGTGAATGGACATTTTATATTAAAATGAGTAAAATAAGTTATTAAAATAAGCAACTAAATAATTAGAGACTTCTTTTAATTTTTTGCTTCATATCCAAACAATTTTTGCAGCACGTGGAATCAATCGCGCTGCAAACATAATTTTATAGAAGTGTTCATTCATTAGCCTTAAGTGTTCATTTATTGGTACTTTTTTTTATTTTTATTATTTTATAATTAGTTATAGGGTAAACGCACCAATAAATGAACACTTAAGACTAATGAATGAACACTTTCATAAAATTATGTTTGCAGCGCGTGCTGCAAAAATTGTTTGGATATGAAGCAAAAAATTGAAAGAAGTCTCTAATTAATTAGTTGCTTATTTTAATAACTTATTTTACTCATTTTAATATAAAATGTCCATTCACTGGTACGTGTTCATTTACTGGTACATCCACCCTATGAGGGAATTCTTCTCAGACCGTCATTTCGGCCGGTATCAAAATTATTGGTTCCTTTTTAGTACATTTTAATAAAAGCTTGTTTTTTATAAAAAATTTCACCATAAAGTATTTCATGCTTTTTAGTGAAAATATTGTATTGTCATCGGAATTACATATGTGTGAAAAGTTTCAAGCCGATCGGATATGTTGAAGTGGGTGAAAATTAGCTTACAAGATTTTACCCTGACAACCTAACGAACTCACAACTGAAACTAAATAAATGCTTCTAAAAAAATGAACCTAAAGAACTTGATTTATAATTCACACCATAATATTCGAATACGTCAGTATATTCGAATAGTATTCGAATACATCGGTATTCGAATAATAACATTCGAATACCGTTAAGGAACTAGTTCTTGATCAGGCACTAATTTTTTATCAGTTCATGAAATAAATCGTTCTTTTAAGTTTATTTCAATAAATAATTGTTTGAAATAATTACTAACATAAAAATTGATAATTCAAAAATATATGTGTTGTCCGTGAAAGCAGTTAGTATTGTTAGTTTTCGAGAAAATAAATGTGTAAGGTGGCCCACTTGACAGAAGGCCCTGTTGAACGCCATCTCTTACTGTTCGAAGTAATAGATCACCATCGACGCCACAGCCGATTTCTTTGCTGGTTGTTGCGGTATTAAAGGTTATTTTCATACATTTTGCTTACAATAGTTTACTTTACAATGTAGAGCAAGAATTTTAGTATTATATGTATCATTTTGCTTTAAAAGTCACTGATCATTATTTAGTTCCAATTTTTTCTTGTGGAACTAATTTTTGATCACCTGAATAAAAAATAGGTTAGGACATTTTAAAATTATAAAAAAAAATAAATTTAGATGGTATAATACTAAAAATAAGTTTATTTGGTACTTTCTTTTTAATTAGTATCCGATTATTTACATTGAATAGTTCCTTACCTAATAAGAAATTAGTTCCCATGTATTTTAGATGATCAAAAACTAGTTCCTCACCTGATCAAAAATTAGTTCCCATGTATTTTACATGATCAAAAACTAGGTCCTAGTCACCTTATTATTCCATACCTTATAAATAATTAAATTATACTCATTTTCAACTTTTTAAATTTTTTCCTTATATTTTAAACATTAATTCATCTTTTAGTATAAAAAAGTCTATGGTTTAAAGTTGTATTAGGTTAAAAATAATTATTAAAGCGGGAAGCCCTCTAAACTGATCAAAAACTAGTTCCTTAACGGTACTGAAATATTCGAAGTTTATTCGTAGCATTCGAATACTTGTAAAATATTCAAATAGTAAATTATTCGAATAGTCCCAGCCCTATTCGAAATACCTACAATCTCTTATAAAATACATCGAGCCATATATATGTTTGTCACTAACAGTCTACCACTTTCAACGGTTCCAAAAAGACTGGAATAATGTAGACTGCTGATAATTCCGAGAATCGCCGTATCACGTATATTCCTCGTGTAGGGGAATCTAGGTAACTTTCTAGTGAGAAAGGAAAATGAGAGACTTCCGAGTCCGAAGTTGAATGCTTCCTCCTGCCCAGCTGCATGTGAACCTGGGGAATTTTCTGCTCCCAGCGAAGTAAAAAAGTGGCCCCAGCAGCTCCTTAATTCTACATTAAATTTCTCGGCAAAGAACCTAAGAATTTTTCCGCCCTTCGCGTCCACCTCGAGTAAAAAGCCAAAGTAACCCCCTAAAAGCTTCCCTTCGAATTATTCCGCAAGGAATCTAGGAAATTCGTGCAACACTTCAAGAATCCAGACTCCCGTTTCTCTCAGCCCCCGCAGCGAACTTTCTCGCTCGCCTAAGCACGCGTCGAAGGAAAGAACAGAAAGTTCTTAACGCACGCGTTTTACTGGATCACGACAGAATATGCGGGGACCTAATAGGCGGCCTCGCGGCGAGAGGCAGAATCGATTATCGCGTGCGAGGGTCGACCTTACATCGGGACAGAAGGTTTCTGGTTCACCGGGTCGTATTTATTGCTCCCGTCGGAGTCGCATCGCGGCGAATCCCGTTTTTTTTTATTACCGATTTCGAGATTCGGTGGCGAGTGTCGATCCGCTGGGGACCGCGGTGTGAACGGCCAGTCATTGTCTGGGGTATTTACTGTCTGCTTCTTTCGTCACGATCGTGAAACTTTTTTGTTTGCGAAGGCGGAGCTCGCTGTGCAGAGTTTGGGTCAGATGAATCCAAGTGGTCTGCTTTCTAGATTGATGTCGAAGCGGGTCGCCTTGACCTGGTATTCCTCGTGGCCAAGGTGGGCCGATCGAAATTCTATCACCTGAGTTCAGAGTACAGTAGCGGCCGAATTAGCGCAATTTCAATCTTTCAGTGATCAAATTAAGCCACCTCCAACTTCCTCCAAGGCCAGTGGGCAGCTAACCTAGTCTCTAGAATTCTAGATCACGCTAATGGCTTCAGTTGCCCTCCTATCCTCTGAGATCACAGTGCCCTAAGTTAAGGCAATCTACATTCTGCTTTCTAACTTCATTTCCAAATCATGATCCCCTCTATTCTCGAAAGTCAGAGCACAGTAGTTACCAAAGGGTAACTCAATCTTTGCCACTGCAGCCTCCAAGTCCAGACCTGAACTGGTCCCTAATTATCAGTGATGGAATTAGCCCAGTTCCAACTTCCTCCAAGGTCACCGAACACCACCTACCTCAGGTCCCAATCCTCCAAATCGTGCCAAAGGCTTCGGTTGCCCTTATACTCCCCAAAATCACAGTGCAGTTAAACTCTTCTAGTGCACCACCTAACCGAGCTCTCGAATTTCCAGATCGTACCAGCGCCCACGTGTCCCATGAAGTCGACGGACGACGGCGCCAGAGTCGGGGAGCGATCGTCGACAGTGATCATCGACTCGAGATCCAGCGACCTGAATCGTCGCTCCAGGTGAATCCCGATCAAAAGACACGCCCCGGGAATCGAGCATCGCTCTTGGACCATGTACAAGATCCTCCGACGCGGCTCCAGCCGCGTGTTCGTCGGCTGCGCTATACTTCTGACGCTGCTGCTCTGCCTCTACTATGTGAGCCAGGCGCAGGGCCCGGCCGCGGGGCCCTCGGCGGCCATCTTGAACGAGGAGCTGCGCTACGAGCGGGGACCGACCTCGATCACCCCTGATTACGTGGAGTCCCCCGACTCCAAGGTCTCCCTGGACACGTGCCCCATCATCGTGCCCAGGAACGTGGACATCGACACGCAGCAGGAGTTCGAGAAGTTCGACTTCCAAGTGAGTATTTCCTTTTGTCTCTATCGCATGAAGAATACAGTAGTTATTCGCTAAGAGCTCGGTTTGGCTACGCGTTAAGAGCTCGGCGCACCGTCGGTCCTGAGCTCTTAACGAATAAATACTGTAGTTTTAGAATCTCCTTAAAGACACTGCACGAGTCTGAGGGAAATATTGCGAATCTTTCTTTCCAAGGAAGACACATACATAGGATGATTGTTCTGGGGAGGGTTTGAATAAAATTGTGGGTCTAAATTGACCCCACACCTGTCGTAGAAGATCCCTTTGCAAAGTGGTATTTAGGAAGAAGTTTTGAATACTTCGGGAGATCTGGTTGGGCTTCCCCCGAGAATTTAGAGCCTTAATACTTGAACTCTGAGACAAGAGAAGTCAGTTTTCCAAGCTGTGAGCAACTTATTCCCCTGTAAAAGCGAAAGCAGACCTCATAAATGTTAATTAATATCAAGCGCATGCTCCTTTGTGGCTTTTTCTTGGCTTCTCAAAGTAACCAGAACATTGTTCCAACTCTGAAAAAGCGAACCCAACGATCTCCTTCTAAGAACTGTCAATTGGACAAGCTCCTCGGTGCTCCTGGAGCCACTTTCGAGCACTACAAACTTGTACACGTTTCGGAAAGGAGCGCATTCCACGCCGACCGCGTTAAAGATTCAGGTGGAAGTCTAGTGCGGAGCAATTATCCGGGGGAAAGCCAGATTGTCGATTCTCGTGCATAATCGACGCGATTATTTATGCTCGGGAGAGGCTGGGGCACGCGAGTTCTTCAGGAATGACTGGGAGGCGGTCGTTTTGAAAGTACCGCGCCATTAGCCGGCGAACTTTCCTTTCTTCGGTCCCCAGGAGATCCCGTGGACGTGGAATTTAATGGGGGCCCCCTAATGGGCGATTTTTTCTTTCGATCCAGCGGAATATAATTTATCTGCGCGTGGAAGTTGGGAAGTCTGGTCCCCTTATTTCCCGATCCGTGTGGGAATAAAAGAAAGTCCTTTCTGATCGTTCTCACTGTCATCGAAGCCCCAGATTTTCATGCACTTTCTTTGGAACCATTCAGACGGACGGTATTTCACGCTGGCGGGTGGAAACTCATCTTTTTCCCCTCGGCCAACGAGATTTCGGGAGTTGCGCGACCAAGGGGCTCCTGTGTAAGGCGCACGACCTCGCAATTTAGGGCTCCCACCCCAGCTCCAACGATAGAGACTGCGTTTCGCAATTTGCTTAGGCAAACCTTTCTGGAAATTCATATCCGCCCTTCCGTCTTCTTTACCCCACCCTGGAAACGTTTCTCGTGTTCTTACACGCTCGGTCGAACTTTGTTTCAGTCCTGAGTTGGGGCTTAAGGGTTTTGTCGAGCTCGTTTGACGGTGGTTCGGCTTCCTGTATTTTTGGATGCTTCTAATAGGGGTTTTTATGCCTGGTTTACATTTTCCGTGGGAAGACGTGTAGAGTTGAGTTCTTGTATCTTTAAGTTTGAAATCCTTTCCGTCTGCGTTTCCCTCTTTTCTTGCAACTTCTCCTCGACCCCATTCTGCGGGATTTCTTCGTCCCATTTCGAATCTCAAAGTATAATCAGGACTTGGGGAGTCGAGGGCTCAGCGCTACTTTCGGTCCCAGTTTATACAGGGTCTCTGGAAACTGTAGACACACATATTTCAGGTAAATAGCACATGAAACTTTCGCTTATAGAACAAAAATACTCGCGAGTTGCTCGAGCCCATCACTACTTCCGCCAAATAATTCCCAACCTTTCCTATCGCCCTCGAGCCGAGAAAATAAGCGAGGAAAGTCGATTCCTCGAGCCCGGAGCGACTAGAAGGACTCCCAAAAAGCGATGAATGGAAAAGGAGAAAATCTTGTCGCGCATTTTCTGTAAATGGAGACACTCCCCCTCAGTATATAGAAGTTTTTCCTCGAAACGGGCTAGATTCCTTCGGCTGCAGCAGAGGCACGCGAACGTGGATTCGATTTTCTCGCGATTCGATTCTCTATCGAATTTCTAATCCGATCCCAGCCGCTCTCCTCTCGCCGGAAATACGTTTGTTTCCCCGAGGTCTCTGACACGAGCTCGAGTTTCCTGCCTGAGGAATTTCCAATAGGAGGAACGCCCGCTCCTCTAGCCCGCTCCTTATGGTGATGAAATTGAAGTGGTGGGCGGCTCCCTTGAAATATAAATAATACTCGATCGTGTATCGAATTTCCGGGGTCGATCGAGCCTTTCTCGTAAAGGAGCCTCGCGCTCTTCCTCGCCTGATCACTCGCCTGACCATTCGCTTCCATTTCTTACTTTTGGAAAGAAAAATTATTATTATTACTATTAAACGGGTGGACACGCTTTCGTTACATAACGCAAAATCACATGATATCTGCATTTTGTCGATGTACAGGATGATCCGCGCGAATGTTGATCCAAAACTTAACCCAGATTCGCGCACCAAGGAAAATAGAAGGGAATCCCCTGGATATTTCCATCAGTTGCCGTGATCCAGTGGATAATGGGAATTATCTTCGACACGAGAGCATCTTGTCGCTCTCCTCCCCCCGTTGAGCCTCCGAGGGCTTCGATGATCGGCGATAGATCATATTTTCGCGGGGATGGGAGTCCGGGGCGATTACATCGCCGGGGAAATCCGATAACGAAGTTTTTCCCCCTCCGTGGGGGATTACGGGGAATCGCCTGACCGTCTTTTGTGTAGCCAAGGAAGAGGAGGAGATAGCCGGCGCTGGGTTTACTTATTCTTTACGCTCGATGAAATTGTTCCACTACGGCGATCGCGTTTTCATCGGGCTACCTCCCATCGTTCTGTCTAAAAAGATTGCAACGAATTTATTCCCTCGGCGATTCTAATCCGAAAATGTCGACGAAGAGTCTTAACTGCAGGTTTGGTCATCGATTTCACCCTCCACCCTCTTTGCCCCTGCGTATTTTATACACGCTCGCGTAAAGGGCATCGTGCTTGAAGTGCACGAGAACAGAGGAAGTTCCTCAAAGGACCTCCCCCCTTGCTCGCCCTCCTCGAGGAATCGAGACGCTGCGGAAGGGTGGCCCAAGAGGGACAGAGGGCGAAGTGGATGGTTGCTCGAGCTGACAGATATAAGAGGCGCGCTCTCGCTCTGATTTGCAAAGGCATTTCCGGGATTACTCTACTCCAGGTCGCGTGTTTCTTCCCTCTCTTTATTCCCCGGGCCTCCCTACTCGCCGCTCCTCCCGTCGCACCCCTAATCGGGCGATTTTTAAATAATCCTTTATACCCCGTAAACCGTGCAAGCCCGTGGAACAGTTGCTGCAGGGGATGTTCGAGTTCATTTATTTATGGAAGCGGAGGATACCGGGAACGACCTCGTTTCCAAGATGGGGCGAGGATTAGCTCGTCCTTTCGCGAGCTCCGTCGCCAGGAAGCTCTTTCATCGAAAGGACCGGCACGTTCCTCGGGATTTCCTGGGACACGTATACCTGCTCCCCTCCCCGCGCGGCGTGCAAGCGTGTATTTCGAAATTTTTGAACGGCGAGAGGATGGACGTGGCTTGAAAGGGGCGCACGTGCCTCGTCTGGGAACGAGGGCCAGCTTTTTCGCGGCTGAATAAAGAGATCAAGGGACCCAGGAACTCGTGTAATCCCGTTAGAACGTGAGCCGCTTTAATCCCGACGCGAGTTACGGGGCGGAGTCTCCTTGCTTATAATTTAATCGCGACCGCCGGCGGATGATGTAATTAACGTGTCGTTTGTGTTTCTCCGGCCAGCTGCCCCGTCATAAACATAGTTCCTCTGCTTCTCTTCGCTTGTAACAAACTTGTAACAAACTTCATAATCTGGACCAGCCGTTCAAGGAGCACTTATCAATTAACGCACGAGCTGAGCAGTGGCGGGGCCTCCGGTGCGCATGCGCGGGGGCAGTGGGCGGAGCTTCCTGTCCCCTCCGCTCCGCAGCGCCAGTCCTGGGGCGGTAGCGGTACTACTTTCGAGGTTCAGCGCGCGATCTAGTATCGGGGCGTAGACTCAGTGCGCCTACGCTAGAAGCGAGGATGCGACGGAGCTGACGTAAACGGATGCAACGAGGTATTAACGGAACTACGGCACCGGGAAGATTAATACGCAAATGTAGCCTCGCGAGGGTGCGGCGTATTCCACTCGGCGTACCGTGCACGCTTCTTATTGTTGCCACACACTCGAAAGTTTTCGGGAACAATGAGACGTCTGGGGAACAATGGCGGCGGGGAGGCAGGGATCAAAGAAGCCTGCCGTGCATTTACCTCATTGTCACGGTGTCACGCGAGTACGCGGGAATAAAGGAGGCCCCAGACCGCGACGGACCAGAGAGCTACCTCGCTGACGAACGATTTACCATAGCCTCCATCGATATTAGCAACGAGCGACGCCTGCAAGCTGATAGTCCCCCGCGGAAACTCGAATTTCATGGCAGCTCGTTACGTGTAATTAATTGAACTATCAATTCGAGCGCCCTTGCAACGCTGCGGCGCGGAGATCGTTGCTGCAAGTTGGGAGTAGAGGTAACTCAAACTGGATGCAGGGATGGTATTTTCCGAAAGCAGCCTTGCCCTCCGCTTCATAGCGGTTGAAATCAGTCCAGGTTTACCAAATTTCTAACCCCAAGGAGTCGAATTATTTCACACCAACCTGGAGGCTTGACCCAAATCATCGGAACCCTGAAATTCCGCTTCAATCCTCTCCCGCCGAGTATCCTCTTCGAAGCCACAGTTAGCTACTGGCTCTCCCAGAGGCGCCAGCAATTCCCCTCGCTTCCGCATCCGTCTTCTCTCCGGGAAAGTGGAGAATGGGTCAGCGGAGAGGCGGCTTCTGCGCGCAGAATTCCTTGGGGACACTAATATCCAGCAGACCAGCGAAACATTCCGGCAGTCGGAGGTCCGGGGCTGCTCACAGATTTCTCATTACCTCGATTAGCGTTCAGCGGGGAGGCTTGACCAGAGGCATGCAGCCTGTCGCCCACGGTTGCTCGTCCACGGTTATCCGCGTATTGTAATCCTCTCGGGCGGAGTGGCTCCGTAGGTGGATTCCTGCGGAGTTCAATTAGAGGGTTTCGGCTCGTTACACGCGGACAGAGGTGAAAACCAATACTCTTGGCCCCGTGGACGGCTCGAATTAGGACGTCGTCGTCTAATTACAACGTGCCTCAGCGTCGACTAAACGACGCGTCGAACCCTGTCGAGGCGCGCTTCCAATCAACCACTCTCTCCCACTTGGGGCCTCGAATTTCCTTCCATTCTTTCGTGCAAGTAGGTTGCTTCAGGAGTTCATAGAACCTTTGGGAGTTGCGGTCTATCGGTGCTTAAGTTCCTTTGGATGACTTGTGCAGGATTGTTACTACTTAATTCCAATGCCTAGCCCCCTGTCTGACTAATGACTTGGTTGTACTACTGGATATTCATTTTCGTCTGATCAGTTACGGACCATCACTACTGAACGATGTCGGGGTAGAAAGTCTGCGCTACTTTCTTACCCATGTCTGATTACACCAGGACTGTTTCCCCTCGACTTTTTCCGCACCACTATGTCTGACCGCGCACCGTCTATTTCTACTTAATTATTTCATCTGGGTGTCCAAGGGATGTTCCAATTACACTCAGAAATTAGGGAACACGAATCCCTGCTCCTCCAAGTCAAAGACACTCGATTTCCCTAGAAGGGTGATCGATACGCGGAATATTCACACGCGAGGCCGGGGTGGATTGCAGGGGGTGAGATTTATTCGAGCGTTCGACGAAGATTCCACGGCGAAAGTGAAACGCGATACGATCCGCCGACAGGCCTGGCCTCCAAATAAATTAGCGGATATCCTCGGAACCAGAGAACTACCCCCCTCGATTATTTACGACGCCCTTTGCATGACCGTCTCCCAACCCCTTGGGGGATCGATTCCGTGCGTCTGCATTCCCTGGCTCAAAGGGAGAGACGTCCTGGTGACGTCACTACGAATACCCTGAGCCCCCAAGAGCCCGGGTAGCGATGGCGTCACCCCCTTGGATCGCGAGTGCACCCTTTGTTCGCAGTCTCAACGTGATTGCCAGCGATTTCCTTAAAAGAGTCGCCATGCAGCAGCGTGGTGCATGAAATAGAAAACGCTTTATCGATTTTTCGGGGGTGCCTCTAGCGTCTATTAAGGGGATGTTTCTTTTTTTTAGTATCGAGGAATAGATAGTTGAGATTCCTGAACCCTAAAATATCAACTCAGGAACCCGATCTCTGAAGCAGATCTAATTCATCCCTTTAGGTATCAATTTTCCCACCCCCATCGGTGGGAAGACAGAAGGGTGTCGCAGTTAGTCACGGTTTCGCGGGCTGTTAGGCGTTTTTCACGCGACGGATTCGCAAGCGAAAGAAGCCTTGCGAAGGAGTGAGAGAGGGAGGAACGAAGGGGGCGAACGTCGAGCAGACGTGGCACAGACGGGTCAAAGGGGGAAAAAAGTGTTCGCAGAAGTGGTGCTCGATGAATCAAAGCCCGCCCCTCCCCCCTCATCGTTCTTTTCACCGGTGGATGCACTTATCGCGCGTTTTATACGGGGCACGCCTGAAAAACCGTTGTCGGAGCACGTTCCGGGCTTCTTTCCCATTCGAAATCACTATCGTAACCTTTCAACCTACCCTGTACCGTATACTTTTACAAACTTTCCTTTTATTCGATCCCTCATTGCGTAATACAGTATTCCTTCTCTATATTGCCACGTCCCAGCCCCACCATGGGATCCCAACTGTTAGTTCTCGCGAGCGCCACCAGAGGTCTAATCTCTCAACTCCTTTCTCGCAAGTCCTACGCTCCAGCCTCTTTCGTATATATACAAGTTCCAAGTTTATTCCTCTCGGGGCCCCGTGGCGTGCCTATAGCGATGGTAGATAGCTTCTTTATCAGCCAATTAATTCAATACCATTCTCCACAATCGCGAGAACCGTTGCGCGTAACGAGGGAGTAACTGGAATTTTCATCGCGACAAGGGTATCTGGCTGCAGAATCGCGAAACGGTTTCGGTGTGTCCAACTTGGAAATTAGCCGTCCGGCTACGTGACACCTGGCCAACCGAGCCAGCGGTCGTTCAATTATTACTGGACACGCCGAAGGGAATGCTCCATCGGGCGTGACACGAGCCGTGTCCCGTGATACAAAGTGAAACACGCGCAAATTGAAATCCAAGGGGGCGAGCTCCGCGCACGGCTCTCCGTCTGGACCTGTTGTGGCGGCAGGCGCGTCCACGTTCGACGCCGCCAATGGTAAATAGTGAATGAAGATTAAACGAAAACTTATATATCCGCGAATAAACAGGCGGCGCTGTCTCCGCCCGCGGGGGGGGGGGGGGGGGTGTCTGAAAAAGGAGATCGCTGAGATTATCTCTAGCCCGGGGAAAAATTCTAGCTCCGTTCGTTTTCTACGGCGACAATTCAATTTCTTCTGGAAATCTACCGGCACTGGGGAGTTTTTGAATACGTAATTCCGAGGGGTAGACTTAAAGTAGTCCGCTATTCCGAACGGAGTGTGGAGAGATAGCTAATTGGGTTGAGAATAAGAGGTTTTGGGTCTCTGTGTAGAAGTTTCGTTGGCGGTGAACGGGGGTTGGAAAGAAATTCATAAAGAAATCCTCGGTGCCCGTATCACGCGCGGGCAGCTGTGTACGTGTACACCATGAATTTTCCAATAAAAGCCATGTCGAAGACGGCAGCGGCCATTTTCTCCTCTCCTGCCGCGACTCCGGCATATTTCTAGTCCTCATTTCGATCCCCGGCCCCTCTCGTCCGCCACCCTCCTGGAATTTCCCTTGCCGCATAGTTCCTCGCCACTTCTCACCGTCAGCTGCGATCGCCCGTTCGTGGAATTCCCCGCTGCTCGATGTCGACTTTTTCCCCCTTCTCTCTCCACTTTCGCCCCCCCTTCCTACTATTTTCTTTCACTAGAAATTTCCAGACACCTTAGGGTATTTTTAGTAAATAATCTTGAGTATTCGCTCGTTTCTTTTATAGCTACTAAAGTTGATTAAAATTCAGTATTTCACTCTTCGAAATCTCTTCGACCTGTATTCGTGTATACGTGTGCGGGAAACGCCCATGGGCGTTCAGCGACTATGCTTGAGATACGTGATTAGAAGTCTCCCGCTTCTTTCAAATTGTCAACCAAAGTGTTAAATACTCGCCTCTACGTTACCAGCACTTTTGCCTCGTTTATGATACGTGTCCACGACGAAGTGGCGTCCCCTGTCATGCAAGTAAATAAGAGCGCCCGTATTCAAGCCTCGGCGTCCATTAAAATATGCAAGACGTCTCGTGGATCGCGAGGAACTGCTTTACCCGGCACAGGCCGCTTTGAAAGATCCGCAAAAAGGTCGGATTGTTTGCCAAGTTGGCCGTGTTCTCGGGATTTTTCGAAACGCGCCGCGCTGAATCAAAGAAACGCTCCGAGGATCCTCTCCCCGGCGCCGCGCCGTCCTTTGTAACTCTATAATGACGATCGTTTCGTCAAAGACCCGTCGCTAACGAGTACGACAAAGCGGCGAAAGTGTTCGGAACTCTCGCAAGACAGATCTCGCGCCTGCCGCGAAACCATCCCCCTATTCGTTTCGATAACGATTCCGCGATATTCCCGAGGATCAAAGGGAAGGTAAAGGCGGGTCCACGCGTGACGGTTCAGTGCTAATGGCCCCTTCGTTTCACGGCGAGTAACTGAACTGCTCCATTCAAAATAGGGGAACTATACTTTTCAATACTCCGGCCACTGAACCGTCACAGATTTTGCGATGGCAGCGCCAATTTCTGATATTTGTTTAGGTGAAATAAACTCAATTATTATATTTTAAATTAATATTATTTATTATTATTATTATTATTTCGCTATTTACATAATAATAATAATGATCATAATAATTAATATTATTAAAATATTAATAATAATAATTAATATTATTATTATTATTATTATTATTATTATTATTATTATTATTATTATTATTTATTAAATAAAAACTCAATATGAAACATTGTATAAACTGTAATTACATTTTATCGTATAATATTAATTTTACTTATAATATTATAATAATATTAAGAATATTTATAATATTATAATATTAATATTAATTTATAATATTAATTTATACAAAGAGTAACGTTGCCTGACAACAATATAATCTAGTGGAAAAATTCTAGGAACTATTAGAACGTGACGCACGCGGAAGTGACACGTACGAACCCGCCTTAAGCCCAGCCCGATCGTTACCAACGTTTCCACGCGAGTTCGTCGCGATGGACCGTGACGCGACTCGCCGATAAGGGCCCGCCTTTAATCATCCCCCTCTGCTAATGGAATCACGCGGCACGCGCGATAATCCGTAATGAATTTCGGTAAATTGCCGCGACAATGGAATCAAAAAGCGCACTGGTTCGTTCATGCCCGTTTCCGCGAGGCGAGAACTCGATTCCCTTTCGAACACGGGTTATTAGCAGGGAAGGAGCAAGCTCGCGAGAAGCAATTCCTCTCCGGCTCCTCAAGGACTTTCCGAAGCAAAAAGCTGCTTCATCGACTCCGAAGATTGCCGGAGCCTGTTACACACAGCTTTCTCCATAACGCCGCTGGGGAACTGGGACGCTGGAGGGTGAAACGGTGCACCGAAACTGACCTAAGCCTGAAAAACTGCAGTATTTCGTTCGAGTTCCCCTTTTTGTCCACTCTTGCCCGAAGCTTTACGAGCGGCATCGGTCTCGCTGAACTCTAATTTCTGCACCGAGTCTCCCTCGCCGTTGGACTCTCGACGATCGTCGACTTCCGGCGGCAGCGACGGCGAAGCGGCTCCCTGTGTTTTACGATCGCCCGTTTGAAAAACGCCGGTAGAATTTCGTACGATAGGGGACAGATAAGAATGGTTTCGTCCCCTGTTCCCCTTTCTCGTCAAGCCACAATCGATGCTCGAAAATTTGCCGTCTGGACGGAGTTGGATCCTCCGTGTCCCTGGAATTCGTTTTATCGACTTCCCGCTGGAAGCCTGCACGAGGGACAGAGAGAGAGAGAGAGGAGGAACGATGGAAAAGTCAATTACTATCTGCTCTCGCGGAAACAAATCTCTCGGGGATGACAGTGGGACGGAATTTATCCGCGTTTTATGATTCCCTCGATCCCTCGGTGTATCGGTATCGTTGGGGTCTCGGTCGATGGCGAGTCAAGCGGGAGCCACGGGCAAGGCCACTTTGTTCCTCGTCTCGCGGTCTTTCGACTTTCGAGGTGAAAAAACCTCGAATTCGGATGCAAACGCGCGGATAGCTCGGTGAAATTACACGTAAACTGCGGGCCGGAGCCGCACAGCGCTGTTTAATCGAGGCTGGGATAAAAGCTCCGTCCCCTGGCTGCGAAAGCGTGAAAAGTAGCGATGGGCTCGAGTCGCTCGCGAGCAACGAACAAGAAACTAAAGTTTCAGAAATTGTAGAAATCTAATCTACTTCGACGCTACCAAGCTCCCAGTACTCCGTGTGGTCCAAATTTCGAAAGTTCACCGTGCCAACAAAGAACACCCTTCAGAATAACTGGCACCCCTGGCCTCTGTAAAAAGACCACGGGACCTTTCGACCCTCGCTATCGCCCCGAGGACGTTCCTCGAGGTGAACAGAGGTCCAGTCTCCCCGCGGTAATGGATTTCGCCTGGGTCGGCTTTTGTGCTCCCTCGATTCATCCGCAACGACGCTTCTTCCCGTTCGTCCGGTTCCGCTTTGTCGCCGCTGATTCCTCTTCGAACGCGACAAAGCCAGACCCCCGCGTCCTCGCGATATTCGCTTTTAATTAATTTCGTCCCCAGCCGCCACTTCTACCATCCCGGGCCGCGCCTTCGGATTTTCGTGGACGTGCTCTCGTGTGCCAGGACACAATACCTACCGCGGAGTGGGTATGGTTAAGAATCCTGCCCGTTCCCTAGGGCGTTTGCCCGACGCCTGTGATCGCGGCGATTGGGCGTGCAGGTGACGCGCGATCGCCTTCGATCCGCGCCCAACTACCCTTTGTGCTCGCGATCAATTCGCAGCTGAACGACGAGACGGTACGCCCCGGCCAGAACTTTGTTCGCGGCCGAGTCCGATGACACGAATTACAGGAGCCGCGATTAACCTGACGACCCGCTCCTGTTACGCGATCAAGAGGCAGCTGGAATCGAGATTCGGATTTCGACCCACCCTGAATATTCAATCGTATGAAGAGTCCAGAGGAGGAACGGTCATAATCAGGACAAGTAAAATTTTTAGCAGTTGAAAAATAAAACTTTGTGAACTTCCCCTACTGTACAGGATCGAAAATTTAATATTCTTCTACTTTATTTACTTATTTCTTATCAGAAGTAAGCGGAAATTGCGGGACAACTTTTTCCAAATAGGGCTTTGATCTCCAGAAAATTGTTTTTTAGTCAAGCGCACGCATACTGTATGGATCTTCGAATTCGATTTTCTCGAAAACAAAGTTTCATTCGTAAAAGAGTTGTGGGATCAGGAAATTAATCTCACGAGACAATTATTTCATTATTTTTATTTTTTAATTATTTTGTCATTATTTTTATGAAATCAAGACTCTCACGATATTTTTTCAAAAATCTCCTCTCTTGCTGAGATTTTTGTCTCAAAGTCTCGTGTAAAATCTCATCGATGATTGGCACCTTAAGAAGCGTCCAAAATGTAGAGATTTCGGAGGATCGATGTTGGCGGACTCGGTTAGGCGGCTGAACAGTGGATCCGAAGATCGTGGGTTCGAATCCCGTGTGGCCCGAGGTTTTTTTCTATTTTCTTCGGTTCCTGCAATATACTTTGGAATTACGAATCCTTATTCCTATAAAGTTACATACATCGGAGCCTCCCAGAAACTGCGCCCACTTGTCTCCGCTAAAATTACTATATAGCCCTCAGAATCTACTAGACCAGCCGCTCGCACAGGGCACCAGCCCTCGAGACGAAAGCTTCCAAGACACGCTCGGCCGAGCACGTGCACGCACCCCTTTCTTCTCCCTTTCGCTCCTTCATCCCTTCGCCATCCGAAGCACCGACCCCCCCTCCAGCCCCACGATTCACGCGTCGCCCACCATTTCCAACGCCCACTCGAGAATCCCTGAATCGGCCGCGTCGAAAGCCCCGTTCCGTCCGCCGCCTAATTATCCAAGCAGCGCCCCAGCGGTTATGCTCGACGCCGCGCGCCTGTCCGTTTTAAAAGCCGACGACCAGTGGCCCGACACGGGGAACAGGGATCGATAGTCGAAACGACGATGCCGCGCGCGTAGTCTGACGGGCAAACAAGCAACGGCGGCGGACAAAAAGCGAGGCGGAACAGCTCGAGGCGGTGTTTGCTAACGAACCGTGATTACATAATTAACGAGGCCCGCGCGGCTCCGTCGATCGGCTGATGGGAAGGTGTCCCGCAGAATTTCCTCGCTCGAATCTTCGACGAACTCTCGGCTCGCTCGATATTCAGGACGCGGCGCGGTGTAATCGACGTCGAAGGGAAAATCACTTTCCCGCGGCGCGGTCACGTGAACGGCGGCTAATGGAATACGCGAGACGGGGCCCGTTCGTGACGGCGCGCGGCCCGACGAAATTAACCTTAATAAGCCTCCAACCTCGTCATCGTTTCGCCGCGGATAAACCGATTATCAGCGGCACGAGCGGCTCCCGTGACGCGTACGCTTCGAACCTGACCCTGTGCGCGCATCCCTCGCGCTCCGCTCCGATCCGGCGCCTTCGCGTTGGTTCGCGTGAATGCACGGAACACAAGCGACGAAATCGATCGCGCATTCCGTTAGATGAAATTGAGGCTGAACTGAGGGCTTGCCATGTCAACGGGATACTATTTATCGCGATTTCTTGCAAGATCTGAACCTGAGAAGTTCATTGGGGTGCTCGAGAAGCTTTCGTCAAGGGCTCAGTGGTCGCCCGTGTAATTCCTGCGTACCTTTTGGGCACATCTTCTGTTCGATCCCCTTGAATGTTCATCCGCGACTCGACGAAGGGATTAAGCGCGAATTCCCGCTGTTTATTCTGCAGGAACGACACGCGTATCCCACCGGTTATTCAGAGGCAAATGAATTCCTGTAATCCGGCCCTTTCACGGCCACCGCCGGATATTACGGCTCACAATGCCCATCCCGGTTCTAATCTTCTATTCTTCGTCGAGTGGACGTCCGCTTCCTTCTTATTGCGGGCCCCGAAAGCCCCCGCGCGCCATTGAACACGAGGATACGAGAGAGAACCTCTACTTATAAATAGATCAGCCATTCCACCCTCAAGATAGGTCAAATAAACAAGTCTGTGGGCTGGAAAATATCTGGGGCATTACTTTGAAAAGGGAAACGCGCGCCCTTATCGCATCGACGGCCCGTCGCAGTCTATCACCCCCATAAAACCCTACGGTGTCGTATAATCCGAGGCAGGACACTTAAAACCCGTGGCGATCGTCCAATCAGCGGCTGGAGGCTGGTATCGATACATGGACGGCGTTTAATGGTCGCCGCGAAAGGAAAAAGCCGATGATTTTCCGTCGTTAGGGCGGCAGCTGCCGCCTCCACTGGGCTCGTTTGTACCAGCTTGAAAAATGGCAGGCTTAATTTCAATTTGCCCCGTCGCATGGCGCGTTGAAAGCTCGCGTGATACCGGCACGATCGCCGACACCGATAACCGGCGCTGTTTATCGCGATCCTCGGCTCTATCGATCTGAACGATACAGTGGGACCCTCTGCGAGGGCCTTTGACCCTATTCAAATCGAAGTCCATAGCAAAAGGGATAAATGCAGGCTCCACGGGCCTTTACAGCCACCCAACTTCCATTGATTATCAATTTTCCTAATTAAATCCGATCGACCCTCGACTATCCCGCGACCTATTACAATTCTAACAAGCGGAGACGATTCCTCGACCAAACATTATTCGAAAACGTCCCCTACACTTTTCCCGTACGACGCCCCAGTCCTGAGAAACTCGAGCTAAAAAATGGCAACTCGCGCGCCCTCGCCGCGACTTTTTGAAGCCGTTTATCTCGAAAGCGAGGCGTCGCAGGAAGAAACTTCATACCACATTTTTGACGTATTTTATGGCGCCGAATCAACCCCCTTGGTTCGATCCCACACAATCGGTAACTGTGGGCCATAATTGGCGAGAAAGCGTCGGCCGAATTCAATCCTAACCCCGATCGCTTCCGGTCGTTCGCCTCCAACAATAGACACACCCCAAATCCACTCTTTATCCATTAAATCGAACGAGCCGAAGGAATTAATTCGAATAGTTTGCCCATTCGAAGTTTCCACCGTGGATTATGCCCCCGAAGAATTCCCAACGCCTCGCAGTCACGTGAGCGTTACCACGATCGTGGCTCGCGATCCTGGGGTCCGCGCCAGCCCCTGCAAGCCGAATATCCAAGTGCCATTTTCCTTCCTTGAATTTCGGCTAATTAGACCCGCGGAGGAGCGACGGGGGGGCGATAATAAACGCCTCGCGACACGCGCCGCTGGATTCCGCGGCGATATACGGGCGTGCTCGGTCGAACGGTTCCGAGCCGCGGTGAATCGTGGTTAATCGCGCGAAAGCGCGGCCGAAAAACCGCGCGCCGGGAAATTTAGCGATATGTCGAATGCCACCGGCGAGACTGGGCTCGGAGGGGAGGATCGAGGCACGTGAAAATTATTCGCGTCCGGCGATTTAACCGATAGGCAGAATTTTTGGCGGGGCCATTTTTCGGGAGGCGGAATTTACCGCCGCCGCTGGACTCGATTAACGTCGAACAAGGCCGAGTATGAAGTTCACCAGCGAACAATGGGAAGGCCTTACTTCCGCCCCCCGTTTCCCTCGACACGGAGCTTCCCACCGATCGGGGATTGGATTAATCCCAGGAGCAAAAGGAGAACAGTGAGGGTCCTCGCGGTCGGCCATTTTCTACTCGCGTGCCATCCCCCCCGTGGAAAATCCGAGGTGAACGGCGGAGGGCGGATCTCTGCTCTTTTCGTCGGAAAGGAACGGAGCGTTCGACCGTGAATCGGGAAATCGAGTTGCCGTTGGGTTGCGTCGAAAAAGTCATTATCGGCTTTTAATCAACCCTCCCGTGTCTTTTCTGGAGCCGTTGCCCTCGCCCCTTCTCCATTCTCATGTTCAAATCCTGCTGGTTCAATGGAGGTGTAGGGTTTCGTTTGAATTCCATCACTGATTCCCCGTTCAAAAATGAACCAAAAGCGTCAAATACATTTTTCCATTACGAAGCTCCGTTCCCGAGGAAATGGACGCTGAACGCGGAGCCCGTCTCGAGCAGCGAGTTCCAGGCCGCGTATCTAAAAAACAAAGGGGTGAGCGAAAAAATTGTATGCCACCTTTTCGATTCAGTTTTTAGCGAGGAATCAACCCACTTTCGTTCCACTCCGAAATATACACCGTGTGCGTTTTTATAAGCAAAAAAGTGAACCCTTCCGTCCTTTTCTTGGAGTCTCTTTCAATCTCACATCGCTCGTATCTTCCGGCGATGATTAACGAGGCAATTCTTCAGTTATTTAACGAATACCTACCTCGTGCATTGTTGGTAAAATGCCACTGGTTGGCGGAGAATCGATGGGGAAGACAACACCGCGGATGTCTCTTAAACTATAATCGTGGCGGACGCGCTTACATTCCGCTGCGTTCTATGCACTGCGACCGGGAGGAAGGGAGGGCGAAGGGAGGGAAGTTAAAAGCCTCCGTATCCACCCTCTCCCGCTCCCTTCGCCCTTTTCCAGCGCCGGAAGGCGCGCGCTTTCGAGGGCGACGCTGCTCGGCGGGAAACGACAAAAATGTCTCTCTTTGACTGCCATCCACCTTGTCCCGATCCTCCCTCGTAAAGTGCAATTCCCCGTGTTAAACGTGCCGAAGTGTCGGGCTGCCGGGGCGGCCAGACAGCCTCTCCGACCGGGGCTTTCTTGTGGATCTCGTCGCGTGGGCCGCCGGTCGAGTCGGATAAAAGGAAGAATGCCTTCGAATACCGTGGAAATGGATTTTTACTCCCCGGAGAGTCTTCGCTATTGACCAGACGGTCCGAGGAATTCGAGGACACCATTCACCGCGAAGCACTTCCTTCCACACTCCGAGCAACATCAGCTTCGCTTCCCCCACTCTGATTTATCTACGCTCGCTAGCGGAGCGGCGGGGGTAGCGCGCCTCAGCGGCCCCGAGCAGCCAGTTAGACGCTGTCGTGACTGTAACGCGGAGCCCATCTCGCCCAGAGATTCGCAGAATTACATTGCAACCCCACTAGTCCGCTGCAAATTCTGAAAATTGAATTAACAGAGGGCGCTCCTCGGGGGAGACGGTAAAACTGCTTCCTCGAGTGCCTAATATTTACCCCCAGATTCATGGCGAGCCGCAGACCGCTCTGTCTCTAAAATCGTAATTCTCCTCTCCCCAGTGGAAGGCGAGCGAAACGGACGTTCCGCCGAGAGCGGAAGATTACTCCCTCCTGATTTTTATTATTACGTCCCAGCCGAGGACGGATGCTGTCCCTTTTATTGGCCGCCGCCTTTCTGCCTTCCCAACCACCCCTCGTCGCCCCCTCGCCGAGACGAAACAAAAGGATCGAACGACCCCGAAGACGCGAAACATCGTCACGGGGGCTGCTCGCCTCGCGGCCATAATACGATCGGGGCCAGAAACTTTTTCTATTACCCCGCTTGGAAACTTCCCTCGAAGCTATCGAGGGTATCGACGCCCTGCTCTCTCCAGGGGAATCTTTTTTTTTTCTTTCGCTCTGTCTCTTTTTCTTTCTAATGGAGGACGGCGGAGGAATCGTCGATGAAAGGGTGCTCGAGGATCGCGCGAAAGCTTGAAATTTATTTATACCGGGCGGGTCTCTCTTTTCCCGCCTCCTTTTAGGGGGGTGATTAAGGTGTCCGCGGGAAATTGAGATTAAAATCCCATTCTTTGAAGCCCGTCGAACGGGAAAGATAAATCCACCGTTCGGTGACACTGTTTTCGAATGCGCCCGAGGCTCGGGAAGCCCTGGGAAATCGGAGCCAGCTAATTAATCACCGTGCCGCATAATAAGCGAGGACCCGATAACGATACCATCGGCGATTCTAAATTCGCCACACGCCGGTGGCGTCCACCGGGGGGGCTGGGCGCTCGATAAACACCGTCGAGGTGGAGGCGGCCATCCTCCTCCATCCTACTGGTATTAAATTATTGTTAAGGAAACAGAGGGAGCGGCTGGAGAGTGACTGGCGCAAACTTTCTCTCTGTTTACTCTGTGTTTCGCGCACGACACAATGCTGCCCTAGAAACCGGAAGCCACCTCGCCCTTAGGGTAATTGCACCGGCTTGTTACGCGGGCTGTGCAAACGTAAAGCTACGCGAGACACTGCGCATCGATTTTTTGTTAAAAATACTCTAAAATTCGGCAGTACGGCTTTCACCGGGGGGATTTGTTGTCGAGTAAATCGAGCGCAGAGTTTTGTTCCCTTCAATCGGCACAATTTTCGTGATATCTGCTCTGGAAGTGGTCTTCTCTTTTCATGTTTGCTTTCAACCATATATTGCTAAAATATGATATTTACGATGGGACTTGGCTGTGGTGGCGGCGTCTTCAGCGATCTACCATCGATATTTTAGTTAAGCGACCTGCGTGGCGGTCAATTCTAAGATGGGTGACCAAAGGGGTTCCCTTCAGATTTTTCAAGTTTTCCATGGATACAGTTTCTTAACTGTTCAAAGTCTAGGTTCAATTATATCAGTGTAAGGGTCTTAGAAACAAGGGGGATAGAGGTAGAGTATTTGCTAGTAGTGTTATTGCTATTCCTTCCTCCTCCAGTTTGTAGCGAAAGTATGGTGTACATCAATTTCGTTTTCCCTCCGGCAGGCCAAGCGGCAGGTCAGACACGAATGGCATGGAGAAAAGGCACCGTACGCAGGGGGAGCACAGGAGGTAGCCCCGCAAGTTAAACAGCTTTCCGTTGCTCGCCGACGTGGTGAAACGTGTCCAGGCCCTAACTCTCCCTTTCTGTGCTACTTCGACTGTGTCGTAGCACCCTCGGTTCACTGGTCGAATGAATAATGCGGTCGACGTACGGTTTTACCTCTCTCTCTCGACCTATCCACGGCGAAAATTTCCTCTGACGCTGATATTGTCTTCATCGACAGCTCTAGCACGGGAATAAAGATCGCGGAAATGCTTGGAAGTAACGGTGATCTTGTAACTCTGACTTCCCTCGTCCTAAATTCCTGAAGACCTACTTCTCGCTTGCTCCCCAAATAGCTCGACAAGACAAATACTCGTCAGACCGTCAATTAATCCGTTCTTTCACGTCCGTTCGCTGTAACAACGCCCTTGCCCCTATATATACCGTAATATCGACGGGAGGATATAAATTACAGCGAGTTCATCATGGAGTCATATCTGAACGACGCTCGAAACAGCTGTATCCTTGAGGATAATACGATAGTACGGGAGGATTGCGCTGCCGTAAACGCGGGATAGTCGCGTGGATGGCAACAATATCGCGATCATAAAACATTTATGGATCGGGGCTGGCCCGGGCCATAACCGTTTCATACCTTTTTCACGGCGTTTCGGTGGACGGAGGCGCGATTTGCTTCGCGAGCGACGTTTCCGCAGCGTTTCGGGGGCGCGGGCATTTTGGAATGGATTATCATAAACGCTGGACCTGTAACGATAACACAGGAAAATCAGGGTAACGCGTCCGGCAGCTGGAGATCTCCAAGAGGCCACACGGAACAAATGTTGAGGAGCCGGAGGAGTCGCGTTGTAAATCTCCGAAACCTCGGGGTAGTAAGGTGATCTCTTATCTGCGGAGGTGGCTGAGGAAAATGGAGTCGACGGCTTTGAGGTAGCAGCCACGCTGGCTGGCAAACCGGAGACCGTGATTTTCGCTCGCGGAGCCGTATTTTCGATTTCCATTAAGGCGTATTCCCAAGCGCGGCCTCGCCGCCCGTACACACGTACGGTGTACACTGGCGCATGTGACCCAATTGAAAAGTCGATACCTTAGAATTCAGCCCCCGTCCCACCCTCGGCAAGGGAAGGGCCCAGACTCCTTTTCCCATCTCGTTCGTCTTCTTTCGCGGCGACGTTGTCGTCGAACACGTTCCGTGTCCCCTGAAAAGGCGGCACGGCTCCTTGATCAGCGGATCCTATTCCCCCATCGAGGGATCGCCCCCTTCTCCCGTGTATTCCGCGTGCATCTCGTGTCCTGGTGAAAAGAGACCTCCTTGGGGCTAATGTCGCGGTGCATTCCTCAGGATGTTGGATTCTAGGTACCGTTCTTCGCTCGGAAGCTTCTGTGTCTAGTCTGGTTTGGGCCTTCCATCGATCGCTGAGGTATTCGGTTACCCAATTAAGCAACCGTATCGGCCCAAAGACCGTTCGGTTAATCGATGGGAGACTGTAAACGGTGATCCTCGGTCAGAGGCGACCGGGCAGCGGCGAGAGGTACTTAGAGGGGTGCTTGTACGTCCTCGTGTTAATTGGGGAGCAGGCCACCGCCTTGGCAGAGGGTTTCTCGCATTCTTTTTGTTTTTCAGGTTTCTGGGTCGTGTGTACAAGAGAAGGCTGGGGGTTTGTAGGGTTTCGTCGATTAAACGATCGATGCCACGGCCGTCTAGGTTAGGGCAACCAGGGGACCGGGTTCCGCTAGGTAATTCCACCGCGGAATGAGGAAAAGGGAACGCATCCAAGCCGCTTAGACCGCCTCCGAGTGGTGTCTTGACCCGCAAACCTTGACCGAATCTTAGTTGGAGACGAGTCGAAACTTCCCGCGGTGTTTTCGAACGTACCACAGCCATTTTCGAAGCGTTGCCAAGGTGCCTGCAAGTTTCTCCAGCGTCAGACTGGCTTTGGTTTAGCGGGCTATCGGACGTTTCCTCTCCATTGATCCAGCAGGAACGCTGCGTTTCCTCGTATGGGCGCTAATGGCTCACGCATCATCGAGCTTTCGGGATCCTGGGGTGGTGTGGGTCGGCGAATCGTTTGGGATAGGGTAGCCGGAGTTTTTTTTTGCTCGTAGACTTTGCACGCTGGATTCTCGACGATGGACTGTAAAGTTTGAAATTTAGGCTGCTTGGATTTTGGGGGCGGGTAGGCTTTGGATTCTGAACTTGGGAGTCCTTGGATTTTGGTATTCTGAGCTTGGGAGTCCTTAGAATTTTGGACTCTGAGCTTGAGAGTCCTTGGAATTTTGGACCCTCAGCTTGGGAGTCCTTGGAATTTTGGACTCTGAGCTTGAGAGTCCTTGGAATTTTGAACTCTCAGCTTGGGAGTCCTTGGAATTTTGGACTCTCAGCTTGGGAGTCCTTGGAATTTTGGACTCTCAGTTTGGGAGTCCTCGGATTTTGGTATTCTGAGCTTGGAACTCCGTGGATTTTACTATTCTGAGCTTGGAACTCCATGGATTTTACTATTCTGAACTTCGGAGTCCCTAAACTGTTCCCCCAGCACACGAATCCAAGCTCAAAAACTTTTAAACTCTAGACTTAAAAATCTGGACCCTCTGTGCCATTTACCTCTCCACCATTACCAATTCCTCAACCCTATACACCCCCGAAAAACGCATCCAAAATCTATCTCGAACCAACCCCACATGCCATCGCCCTTAAAAAAAAAACAAAGTCCATTCACCGATCTATCCAACGATTTAAAAAAAAACAGTGGAATCATCGAGGGTCCAATCGAGCGGATCTTTCCAGTAAATTTCCAAGCGCCACGGGACAAGCAATTACGTCGGCGACGGAGCGGCGGCGGGCACCGCCACAAACGCAATTTATTCCTCCCGTCGTCGAGCAAAACGCGTCTCTGTTTCCAGCCCCGCGAGCACCACCCCTCCAACCCCCAACCACCCCCGACGCGCCGGAATACGCATTATACGCCCGTCGTAAATTTCATTCTGCCCCGCGATGTATGGATCGCGGCCTCGCGATGACGCATCGCGCGATAATGCGTCCCCACAATTTCGCCCCCGTATTTTCGGATAAAGTAATTTACACCGGGCCCCGACGGCCCATTAGGACGCATTACGCCGGGCCATAATTGTTCTCTATACCCGATTACCTTCAAATCCAGCCGTTCCGCCGCCCTTCCATCTCGATCCACCGAATTTCGAATTATTTCATCCACCCAGTACCAACCCCCTGCAACATGAATTCTCTAAACATCTTTTTCCTTCAATATCACGGAACCTCAACTGGCAGCCTCATTTTTCCCCTTTTAACAGGGTACTTCGACGACCCCTTTCGACTCCCTAGTTGCTTTCCCACCCCCAAGAGGCACGATTTATCAGGCCCCCTCCCGGCACCGTTGATTGATAGCGACGAGGGTTTATTTTCCCTCCTCGCAGCCGGGTCGTCGACGTCTAATAGCGCGTCAAAGGAGACGCGTGGAGCGACGGGGGCACCGTCTACGACGCGCAGGCAAATGGGTGCATCCACCGTGCTAAGCGTCCCTTTGTTCCTGACGCGTGATTGACGCGCAATGGTTCACGGTTCCAGGCGCCGCGCGCCAAGATTGCCTCTCGATCGCGGGGCTGATCCGCATTATTGGGCCAGCTGCATCGAGCGGGCGAGTGTTCTCCACTTTGGGGAACGTCGACGACTTGTTGTGAACGTTGGAGTGGGAGCTTGTCGATCGAAGGGATGAAGATGACCTCCGAAATCAAAGTTTTGCAACCCCTAAAGGGGGCACGGGAGGTGCGAGAATGGATTCGAGAGGTCCAAGCGTGTTTTCAAAATCGGGAAGCACGATTGAGTTAGCCACTCGTCGAGCACGTCCGTCGCATCGACCCAATTATTTACGCCTCGCTCGAGCGAGAAAAAAAACGCACTCGAACAAACCAGGCTGCCCCTGCGCTATCGTCGTCCAGGCCAATAAATTCCATGGTCTTTTTTTCGCGCGCGACGGGGAAGACGAGTCATCGGCCGATCGGTGGACGGGAGAAGTCGACGATTGATAACACTTTCCTCTTGACTTGGCCAACCGTGGCGCTTTTAATTAATCGAGCGGCGCGGGTATAAAAAGTCGAATGGATAACGATTGGCTTGAAGCCGAGCCTATACACCTGCCGGACGATCCGAAAACATGCTGAAAAACGGGATACAAGTGTAATTTCCATTGGGGGCGACGCGCGGAATTTAATACAACGCGGGAAAGGGGTGGGATTTTTTCCCCCGCGGAGAGAAAATTTCCCGCGCCTGGCCGCAGGGTTTCTTGAAATTAATATTTTCGAGGAACGCGCGCAAATAATTATCGCGTGCCCCGCTGCACCGTGGAAATTGAATTTCCTCCTCCCCCAGACTGCGCTCTTTTCCCCCGTTTTGTTTCCACGCCGGGCTACGCGCCAAACGACCCACGGGAAGGCACATTTTCGCGGGAAATATTTGCCCGATTCCCCCAGCCGCGGGTCAATATAAAAATATATATACGCCGTCGGGATCCTTTAATTAAAGGCGGGGTTCTTGTCGCGAAAGATAAACGAATAGTCTCGCTTTAATTAAAAGAAACGTTGTCTTTCCTCCGCGTTAATTACACTTCGGAGCGAACCAGGGCAAAAGTAACTGGGGGATTCGATTCATAGCTGTAAAACACGTCGAAAATGTAAAACAATGTTTCCCCGTGCACCCCTTCGTCCCCGAGAAAAACCTGACCGAAGTCGCTGCGCAGTCGGAGTCGATTATCTCGGAAACGAAGCTTGGTACAAGAAAAATGTGTCGCACATTTTCCACTCATTTTTAGGCGACGAATCAAAGGGCCATTGGTTTTCCCGCGAATTACCGCGCCGTCTCTCTAAACCGACAGGTTTCCGCTGGTGGAAAAATTCAATTTAAACCGGGCCAATCTGGCGACAGACGTCCCCTCCAGCCAATCCGTCCGGGGACCGTTCGATTATCCGCTGATCAGTGGAGCTTCCTCGTAACAGAGTTAATCCCAGGGACGTTAATTAAACAGCGAAAAGCTCGGGTGGTCCCTGATCCGTGGCCCGTCTTTCACTGGGGATTATTTGCTGGGGGGCTCTTTCTTTCTGCCCCGATCGATCTTACGCCTTTACGCGCCTTTAACGAAATTAGACCCGGAGGAAAGAGACCCACCCCAGGAGCAGGGCTGGCGTAAGTCTCCTCTCTTATTTTCCACGGCTATCTATCTTCCCATTTATCCGTCTGGCTGGCAACCGTTTCGAACTTCACCGCCAGACGAATCGTTCCGTCCGCCATAGACGGGGGGGGTCGAAGAAAGAAACCTCCCCTCCGAAATGCCGCGCAAGGGTGTCGAGGAAACGCTGAAGAAAATCCAAGAATAATTCTTCCCCGCGCGCACTCAACAGAGACGTCGAAGATCGAGGATCCATCCCCCACTAGGAATGCATTTCCATATATCCACCCCCCGCCCGTCCCATAAATCATTCCCAGTCGGGAATCGAACGCACTCTTGTACATTTTCCACGGTGCCCCATTCTCCTCCCCTTCGCGCAGACACCCCATAATTGCTTTCACTCGATGTTCACCTCCCCCTGAATCATCGAAATCCACCCTACCCTACGCGAATACTTGTTTCGCCAGAGGAGCGTCTGTTTTGGAGGATTTGGGACTGGATGGTGATTGGGTTAGCGGGCTCGGTTAGCTCCGGCGCGGCGGTAAGTAAATGGAGCTTCGCGCGGTTTATTTTCCAAGGGTTGAAGACAATGAGCGGCGCGGAGGAACCTAACTCCCCTGGAATTCCACGGGTTTCGCTGGAACAAAAGGTTTCCTCGAATTTTCCAATGGCTGTATCGGCCCCCGAAGCCGAGGGTATCGGATCCCCCGCGAATTCTAATCTGCTTTCGCCCGCGCGTTCCGTCGAAGCCTCCGCGCACCGATCTCCCCGCGTTTTTCCACCCTGGGAACGCGTGCTGCCCGTTAATGCCCCCTGGTAACAGCGGCGTTCCATTAAAGGACGGCTTTATCGTCGTAATTGTTCCGACACGATATCCACGGCGATAAGGGAAACGCGACCACTGGGGGGGGGGGGGGGGGCGGGGGCTTCACGCGAGGGCTCCTTCGAATTTCCAACGATCGTGTGCTCGATAGCGCACTAAAATCGAATGCCAAGAATCCGCCATGCCCGAGGACCCTTTGCAGCAGACCCCCCTCTCGAAGGGTAGCGACTCCTCGAGAGAGTAATTGACAGATCGTGGTGCCGGGCTAAATTATTATATAGTCGGCCAAGTGGCGGTTGTGTTATTACCAACCGCCCCCGAGCGCTCGTTAATAACTGCGGCTCGCGCTTCCTTATCGCCCGCCGCGGCCGTTCTACTCGCCGGCTCGTCGAAGGGCCCCTGTGCCGTGTTCAGGGCTCATCGCGGAGCCTGGAAACGCGACGATATGCCGGCCGGGGTGATTAATTATTAATTAAAAAGCGCGGCGTTCGCACGAAAGTCGCCTTTCCCGCGGGGGTGGCTTACCCTCCCGCCGCTTCTGCATCTTTCCCTCTGGCTCCTCGCCTTTAGATACTCCGCCGCTATCAACCAGCTTGTCCGAACGTGGATAATAAACGACGAAGGCAGGTGGACGCTGCGAAACGCGATAAAACTGCCGGAGGAGGCTTTGATTCCTTCGCCCCACGATCCTCTCTTTTCAAACATTTGATCGGGGGGGGATGATTGATCTGGGGGATTGGTGCTCTTAAGTTTATCTAAACTTAACCGGAAATGTTTTTATGTGGATTGTTATGAGAAGCTGAACGATACACCTGTCTTTAACTCGTCGTTTGCCCATTTCTGTTGCAGCCGTCGTGGATGCGAAGCAGAGAGTACTGGGACGACAGCTTCGAGACCAGATACGCGGAACTGAGGAAGGATCCGACGAGGCCATCGTTGAAAGTAAGCACCTGCGTATTTCAGAACAGCATCTTTATTGTAGGAATGGGTCTTGTAATTTTTATGTATCTGGTAGACTCGGAAAAAATTCCTCGGGTGATGGGAATCGAGAACCCGCGATCCTCCGCGTACTGGTCAGCCGCCTAACCGACTCCACCAAAGTCTACTTCTTCTTATGAGGCTTCCTGATTCCACATTATCTTTCCGAGCCTATCCTGAATTATCGTCGACTTGTTTTTAGAACAATTGTCCCACCACTTCTGCAGCTTCTGAAGCATAGGTGTACCGAGTAACAGCGAGGCGTTCATCGCGCACGCGCGGAAAGTGGGCAGGGCCAAGTGACCCAGTTCAAAGCCATTGAACGCCGGAAAGAGCGATCGTAGTTCCCATATCGCTGGCCGGCTGTCCAGCGGCTAGGGGAAAGTCCCTAGGTGCGTTGGAGCGTATTTTAAGCGGCCCTAATTCCCGCGTGCCTCGGTTTTCCAGTGGACCTTTGTGCCCAGTCTGCTGGAGCTCCCTTAACCAGCGTTCTTTCGCCCTTAACGAGGCCACTAATGGGAATGTTTCGTCAAAAGGCGCTCGTTCCTCCCTCCGCTCGCGTTTTCAATATTTAGCTGCTCGTTTATTTATTCGACTGGACGGGGAGAACCTAGTCGCCGGTTTTTCATCGTTTTAAGCGCTCGATAACGAGTCGAACGTTCTCCCCACAGCCATCGATTAATGGCCCCAGTTCCGCGATATTTCAAGCCAGATCGCGGAGCCAGGAGCGCGCCCCAGCTCCCCAGGCAATTGGGTCAAAGTGTCTCTGATTTCCCAGCCCCCTTACCTCCACGAAACTATGGAATTTGAATCTCCCAGTCTCCCCATAAACTTGCGTCTTCCACTTTTAACGAAGCATCAGATTCCAGTTTCACCTCGTAACTCCAACCCCACCTGTCCTTCCCCTCCCTCGCCCTCCGCGAAGCTTCGGACTCTAATTCCGCAGGACTCGCAGTCTCCCGGCCCGTGGAACTCTGATTTCACCCCACATCGTCGCTCGCCGTCATTTTTCACTCCCCGTCGCCTCTCCTAAACTTTGGAGTTCGGTGCTCCCAAGGAGTCAGATGCTCCGTCTGACGATCGCGTCACGATGCAATCCGCCTAATGACGCGCGAAGCCGCTGGAAACTGACGGAACAGATCGGCTCGGGGGGTGTTGGAGGCAGTTTAGGGATGGAACCGAGCGTACGTGCCTCGCGAAGCCTGAAGGCGTCGAGGTGGGGTGGAAACTTCGTTAACGAATCTCCGAAATGCCTCAGATGCGTCGGCTTAATTAGCTCCCGCGAACGTGAATGCGGGCTGCCACAGGCGGAAGCGAGAGCGGGGCTTCCTGCTCGATGCAGGCGTACCTGCAGCTAGCGCGCAACCTGAAGCACCTCGCATTGCCCGCGCATAATTATCCCTGCGAAAGACCTCGAATTGGACATTGAGATTCATTGGCTCGGAGAAGCTTTGGAAGCTACGTCGCCTGTGCCGGAGACTGGTTAAGAGGGATGAGAGATGGGTGAATCGAGAGGTTCGAAAACTGGAGGACGCATCGCCGAGGCGAAGAGTGCAATAACCGAAAAACGGCCCTCGAGGAGATCTCGTCGTCTGCTCAGGTTTTCCGCGAGACCGCGTAGCCAAGCCTCGTAAACACGCCAGTATTCTCCAATCTTCCCTAACAAGATGATACTGCCACCCCCTGGTTGTGGATAACCTGCAGGGAGAACTGGGAGGGTGGCATCGCGAGGAAAAGTTGAACGCACGGCGGTAATCCTCGTCCGGCGAACCTATGACGCACAGAATCACCGAGGAGTCGTAGATCTCTATGATTTCCGAGGTCGTTTCAAAGAATTTTCTTGGAACTCTATTACGAGGACCTCCACTCGCCGGGAAGAACCGAGGAGCAGGGAAAAAGCGATCCAGCCGCGGAGGGATCGATTCCCCTGGGCGGGACAAATATTTAGACGGAAGCTGGGAAACGTTTTCCGGGAGGGAAGCGGTCTCATCGTGTCCCAGGAGGCTGCTGTAAGGACAAACGCGGACGCGGCCTCCCGTCGGCCCTTTCATCGTGCCCGGAGTTCGACAAGTTCGACAATACCAGCTCATCAGGGCATTGTGCCCGCGCGGCACAATGGGATCGCGGTGGCCTTTTCGAAATCGCCGTGCAATCCATCCCTTGCATTTCCCTTTTCCGCGCCTCTGCTTCCGTCCTCTGGCCTGGGTCCCTCAGGTGGACCCCAGTACACGCTTCGTTTCGTTCCTGCTTCGGATTTCTGGCCACCAGTGCGCCCGGAAAGCTAAAATCGATCTTTGAGACCTTCTGCTTAGTATGGAGCGATTTTGAAGAAAAGTAGTGATGGGTTTAAGTAACTCGCGAGTGTTTCCATCTGAACAAGTGCTCCGTTTCACGTTTTCTCTCAATTAGAGCCAAAAGCTTCCACTGAGGGGTGGAATGTCGCAGGAGGAAAGCGGGATGCTCACCGAGGGAGACATCCATGCTCCCGAACTGCCGTTCGAGAGATGAGACGCGTTTTCGTGTTATAGGAGGCGTCGTAAAAACGAGGCTCCATCCTGGGGAAACGTCGCCGCCGGTTGCCTACCGTCGGGCTAGATAAATGTAATGGAACGGTCACGAGTCGGTTGCCCAGGGTGCACTTACCCCTCCATCCCTCTGTCGCGCCCTGATCCTCGACCTTTTTATTTCCCCCGTTCCTGGCTACCCTCGCGAACCTACGCGAGACGGGTTGCTTATTAATGGTATTTATTTATTCAACGGGACTCCAGCTTTCTTGCCAGAGCCGCGGGGGATTATCCTGGCGCTCCGTGGCGTCTAGGGTAATAAGAAACCACGGACTGGGGATAAAGCAGCAGACTGGAAAAAAGAACTAGGCGAGATTGAAGGGGGATCTTGAAGCTAGCTGATACTGTACGTAGTGGTTTCTTCCAAATTGTCCGGGTCCTCGATTGCCCCACGAGAAAAATCCCCTAGGGAAGACGTCCACTCCTCCGAGCTCGCCAGTTCTCGCTTCGCCTGGCTCCAGTTAGGGGCGATAACTGTGATTTCAGGAAGTGGCTGGCAAAGTTGTCGGGAAACTGGTGGCGAAACGGATCCCACTGCTCGAGGAGGACAGAGGATGGCTGAACAACCAGGGGTGCGTTAAAGGGGCGCTGCGATCCGGGCCACCGTCGTCTCATGCATACGAATAAGCCTTCGTTTCCTCGTCACAGCTTTCGCCCTCGCCTCGATTATTAAACGCAGCGGGATGACCGTTCTCGTAATTAACGCCGCGCCCTGGGTACGCGACAATTCGAACTCGTGACTTCCTGCAATCCAACATTCCCCGGCTGGAGTAAGATCCGCCGGGGTAGAAGAGGATCGATGAATTTTCGGGCTGAATTTAGCTCGCGGTAGACGCTCTCCTTTTCCTTTGCGCCTGTATCGAAGCTTCAGATTTGATTGGTAGAGGCGTGGAGCTTTAGTCCACATTGTTAGGGAAAGTGTTATCCAACTTGGGCCAATCACTTTCTACTTCGAAGGTTCAAAGTTTGCCCATATTCTTCAGTAGTTTGCACCCAGTTCTACGATATGGACCAAGTTTGTGTCAACAAATAGTCATTTAGGTAACAATCTCACTGCATGGACCATGAGCTTCCTAGTTACCCTTGATGACCTTCCTGGCAGTCTTATCTTCCACTTCGACGGACCTGAAACAGAAATACCACGGTCAAATTCACAGATTTCACTCACAGAGGAAGTCAGGCAACTCGGAAATTCAGAAAATTATTATAAGTAATTGCGTAAAAGTAATTATAGAATCAAGGATTGGTGGTGAGAGTAGTTTGAAAAGTATGAATTTCCCGATAATTATTTTTACGCAGTTTTGTAGATATAAAAAATGATGCAACTTGTGTGCAATCGGTCTCACTGTTCTCAAGATATTCCACGAAAAAGAAAACTCCGCATTTTTTCAAGGGGTGATTTCACCCCCCAAAACTACACTATAACACCAACAAAAAAATAGGCTTGCATATTTTTCTGAATTTCCCGGTCGCTTAACTTCCCCCGTCAGCAACCCCTGCTGCTCACATTCTACACTTGTTAATTAACCCCCTCGATAAAGCCACAGAGATCCACGAGTCCTCCACTCGCTCGCTTTAAAATTCAGATGATCGATCAGGCAAAAGCGGCGGACCCGCAGCAGCTAAGCATCTACCGAAAGACACTTCACCCCTGCTCAGAGGCAAGGTGGAATCCTCGTGCCCCCCTCGCTTAAACCATCGATCCCTCGGAAGTTTGGGGTGAGGGGCACGGGCCAGCAATAAACGTGGATGCATAATAGGGATTCGTCGGCGAACTATGCGCGGCTTAGCGTGCCGCGGCTTTCACCGCTGATTATGAGCGAATGGGTATCGGTTTATCGCGATCCTTTGTCGCAGGGGTGCTCAGCTGGACCCGAGCCTCCTCTTTTCCCGGCGCGGCCGAGTCAGCCTGAAAGATCAAACAGGGTCGCCGCGTTAAATATTCATAAAGGCGAGGGGCACTCGCGGGAAAAGCGAGGGAAAAAAATTGAACCGCCATGAATTTCCATTGGCGACGAACTTCCAAGTTCGACGAATTTCTGATGCAGCCAGTGGCCTCGAAATCTCATCTCCCGGATCTGCATAACGTTGAACGGGGGTGGGGCGAATCGATTATCCACTTGCTCGATGAAAAACTATCGCTTAGAAGAGAGACATTTCGATAGACGCCCCTGGTTTGTCTCTCGAATGTTTTGATATCGATTCAGTTCTGGTCGGATGATCTCACCCCCCGCACCCTCCGATTGTCCACGATGAACAACAATCAAGCGGCAGCCACGTACACGCGAGCGAACCAATGGTAAATCGTAATGAGCCCCGTAAATTGTTTTACGGGCAACGTTGGCCGGCCTGCGGCTGCATTACCGCCTCGACACGGCCAGTGTATCAATTACGAAATAACGTCGTTACCGTGGGCGAGCCTGGTGCAGCCTAATTAACGAATTCCCCAGCTCGAGACCATTCCTCGAGTGTCCCTGCTCGAGAACCGCTGCCCCGGGAGTCGGCTCCCCTTGGACGGAGCCCACCGCGAATTCGTATAAGCCGATCAATTTCGAGCAATTCGCAATTCTACCGATAATTAGGGCTTCTTCGAGGGTGAACGGCTCGCGGGGTGATCATTAAGTCGCTAGATTGGGCGGTGAATTCTCGTCGGGGATGTTAGATCCCAGATGTCCGACCATTGCTTGACTGTTTCTGCTTGAAGTCTGATCGCTTCGTTCACCTGGCCTTCTACTCAGTCTTAAAGGAATGCTTCTATGGCCAGCCGGCCTTCTGTCCCTCGATTGTTCGCTGAAATATGCAACGCCGTGGTTAAGTGTCCTTGCAAAGTCCCAAGGCTCTCTTATACTGTATTTCTGTGCGTGTAGTTGGCGGAAGCGGTGGTGCATTATTTAGTTAAAAACATTTGTGACATTCGATTGCAGGTGATTCTGGTGCCGCACAGCCACACGGACCCAGGATGGCTGAAGACGTTCGAGCAGTACTTCCACAGCTCCACCAGGAGCATCCTGAACAACATGGTCTCGAAGCTGCAGCAGTGGCCGAATATGACTTTCATCTGGAGCGAAGTGTCCTTTTTATCACTCTGGTGGGAGAGGTGAGTGTCTGGAACTTTACATTACTTCGCCTCCCGTTCCCCCGCAACTGCGGAATTAATAATAAAGTCACCGGGACCCGGGCGAAACTTTACTACAACGGCTGTCTGCGCGAGCCACTCGAATCGCGGCATTAAAACTCTTCCCTCTCTCATATTACTTAATGCCAAACACTAACTAGCTTAAACAAAACGCGCCAAGTAACATTACACAATCACGCGATCCTCGAACGCTAAAGGTTCAGTGGCCCGAAGGAAACAGCAGAATGTCACGTCCCAGCATGGGATCGCGAGTGTTAGTGCGCGCCAGCGCCACCAGAGGTCTAACCTTTCAAACTCTTTCTCGCAAGTGGCATGTGCCTGTCTCGTTCGTATATATACAAGTTCCAAGTTTATTCCTCTCGGTGCCAAGACGGTCCCAAGACGAGACGCACCTCTTCTTCTCCTCATAGATACTTGAAACGCCAATCCACCTGCACTGCAAAGTATATAACACCACTTCAACCGGCCTTCGGGATTACGGGGGCAGTATCCCCCTTTCTCGTCCAGGAACGACGATTGCGGACGTGTTACAAGACAATTCCGCCTACGACACCCCACCCCATTCTCACCCTCGCCACGCTGTGTGCGCAAACGGGGTGCAAAATCGACGAGCCCCGTTCGATTGTCTCGGGCAGCATCGGTTTTTACGCGCGTACGTGTACCGCGGAGGCGACGGTCGTAAAAGGGCCCATTAAGAAGAGTATAGAAGATGATAGCCTCTGGCTGGATGGAAGGGAGCAGTTTTAAGGCGAGCCTCTGCGGGTGGGAGAAGAGTAATATATCCAGTAGGATCGTCGTGAGGATCTGGTTCTTTAACGACAGAAAGAAGGCGGGGATATAAAGATGAGGAAGTATCGGAGGCATAAAAGGGGATCGAGAAAAGGGATAAGTCTCTCCTCCACCGTTCTTTGCAGGGGTTCCTGCCCGTCGAATCGAAGCAGGGGGGGGGGGGTGGATGGGAGCTCTGACCAGCCATTCCCTGGGACAAAAGGGAATCGCCTCGAAATCGAACGTAAGAGGATAACGAGGAAATCGTGGGTAGGACCGGAATAAGATTTCCCTGGGCTACCTGCGTTCTCGTGATGTACGCGCCGCCGTGGAACGAGGCTGTCATAAAACGGCCCATTAAGAGAAGGAATAGCAGCATGCTTTCGGCCACGGCAATATCTGCAAGATCGAAAACCACTTCCTTCCCTTAACAGCCTGGAACGCCGCTGGTGAGAACGAGTCCTCGTCGAGCGGAATGTCGAAATGGGCAGAAGGGGCGGTTGCCTCCCCCTTGTGGATTAACGTGAAGGTCGTTTCGAGGGGGGAAGTAGATTGGGGGAAAGGAGGATAAACTATAAATTGGTAGTCTCGAGCGGAGCATCAGAAGAATTCTTAGATTCAGAAGAATACGTCAGATATGTGTGGAGGCAAGATGGCCGAGTTTCTGAAGCTCGAGGGGTAAATCCGAGTGGCCGAAAGGCGGAAGCAGACGCCGACCGGAATTGGTCGGTGGTTTACGAGCGATGGGAGCGGAGAAAGCACGGTGGAAGGCCGAGGGAATCAGTGGGACGCGGGGCAGGCGATAAATATGATTTGTATCGCGGATTGTATCGCGCGAAATTACAAGTTGCAGCGTTACACGTTACTCGCGGCTATCTGCTATGTAACTCACAATTACGCCGGCGGTATATCACCCGGGTAAGATATTCGTATTTAACCCCCTTTAGGTGGTGAATTATGCTCGAAGGAAAGTCCCCCGGCTCCTGCCACCCCCGTTTCCCTTTCTGGCCGATTCGAGGGCGCACGGAGGGCGATAGCTTCGCTCTCCACCTACCTGCACCTACGACTGTTTCCTTTAAATTGAGACCTATCACGGAACTTCCTACTTCCTCGCAAAACTTGAACAGAACCAAACAGAAAATCCACTGGGCCGTTTCTCGTTCTCCTTGAAATCATTTAAGACTGAGGAGTGAAAGTCTCGTGAAAGAAGCTCCGCTGATAGCGTCTTCTGAAGGAAAGGAATCCTGCAGGGACGAGGAGGCACGAGGATCACCGCCGTAACGTTCGACCCTAACCACGTCGGGCTCCCAATGGTTTAGAGGCAAGGGTGAGATTCGTGGCGGCTTTACGGCGAGAGTAAACGACCCGACCAGGAAACTACCCGAAGGGTGGGGGTGTTATGGGTCGTGCTGCACGGGCAGTCGCACAAATCACGAAATTCTGTCAGGGTTACGCGCTGTAAATCCTCCCGTTGTCGCTGACGATCGTGTAACGTTCCATTTGCATTCTTCAGCGGTGGCTTTCGATCGCGCGGTACCTGTCGGAGTTCCCCGACCGCCCGGGGCTGTTGCAGCGATAATAGCACCCCGGGGTATTTCGATCGGGTTAAACGCGGGGCTGTTAACGTTGGGGGTGCAGATCAAACATCTTGCTTTCCAGGAGAAACAGCTGAAGGGAAGCAGGAATTCGACTTTATGGGCTGGTGTAAGGGATGTAACTTGGGGAGTTATCGTTCGAGTTCTCTGGCAGCTGTATTATCCCCAATGGGAGTTACGTAACCGAAGATACCCCGCGGGACCCCGCTCCCGCTTCTTCGACCCTTTGATCTTTAAAAAGCACTGCAACTACGTTGGATAAAGGGGTGTTCGCGAAGCAACTAATCGATGGCGGTTTCTCTGTTCCCAGTGCCCATCCCACGAAGAAAATGGTCGTGAAGAGACTGGTGAAAGATGGCAGGCTGGAGATGACCACTGGGGGCTGGGTGATGACCGACGAGGCGACTTCGCACATCTACGCTATGCTGGACCAGCTCATCGAGGGTGAGTCTTCCTTACAGAATACTTTCACGTTGTGTCACCAGGGATAACATAGCGATAACATAGCTTAGTGCAGAAATATTGTATGTCCACTCTTTGTGAAATTTCAGTTTGTATACCCAACAAATAATTATTGACCGTTTCTTTATGCTTTATAAAAATCACATTTATATCTAAATATAAATTTGTTAAAAATAATATTCTTCTTCGTTGCATGTCCTTGAATCTTATGTAGCAATGCATGTTTAAATCTGTGTTTCTCGAAAACATTAAAAGTGGACATTCCTGTAATCACGCCGCAAAATTCGGCAACATTCAGTTTTTTTTTCTCAGTGAACACAATGAGTAACAATGTCAAAATTTTTTCCCATTTATTAAGCTACTTATAATGTATACGGAACAATTTTTTAAGTACACTTTTAATTATGTTTTTTTCAATATTATCTGGAGGTAAAAATCGCGCCTTTGAAAAAAAAATACCTTCCTGGGGGGAGTGATTTCAGCTCACAGATTCATCTGAAACAAAAAACAAAACTGATTCTTAATCATTATGAGTACCGCTATCGCAGGTGCCAGAATTAGTCACGTAAGTTAAAATTTAACAAAATTGCGCGCATTCAAACTTCAAGTCTCGAAATTTTACATTTTTACTTAAGGGGGACCCCACCCTGAAGCCACTGACAAAAGACAGGGAAAACTTAGGGATTTATTTGTGTGTACAAATAAAAATATAGGGCTTGGATTTTTTTATATTGTTTTAAAGCAATCTTTACTTTGCTGGAAAAATTTTTTTGTTTGAAGAATTGTACAAAATGGCCTCGATCAAAATGACTTCCCGAAGCACTGCAAAAAAACTGGCCCACCCTGTATAAACTGGAATATATTATCTTCCATGTTGCATACGATTTTCTCCAAATTCGAATTATTTTGGAAACTATAGCAGCTTGAAGAATTGACTTTAATTTTCCACGTAAAAGTTTGCACTGAAATGCTTGTAAAAAATTGAATAATTGAAATATAAAAAAAATCCTACGCTACATGGAAGATAATATTTTCCAGATTATACAATATCTTTTTTGTATTTCTGTTGTTTTGTATTGCAGTTTTTTGCAGTGCTCCGGGAAGCCATTTTGTTCGCGGCCATTTTGTACAATTCTTCAAACAAAAAAATTTTTTCTAGTAAAGTAAAGATTGCCTTAAAACAATATAAAAAAATCCAAGCTTTATATATTTATTTATGCGAACAAAAAATCCCTAACTTTATCTTTTGTTAGTGGCTTCAAGGTGGGGTCCCCCGTTAAGCCATCGATATACAGTATTTCCCCGTTATGAGCCCGACGAACGGGGCTGGCGGCGGGCTCATAGTGGCTTGAGGACATGATTCCGCGCGGCCAGTGGCTTTCTTCGTGTCCTCTCGCTCGTTGTCCGGTTCTCTCACTCTCGTCCGTAGGCTTCCGGGAAATGGTGGGGATGGTCGCCGGGCTGACAACGGGGGGAAAAAACGGGCTCATAACGGGGAAATACTGTACTGTCAAAGTGGTATACTGAGTATTCAGCGTCTAAAACACATAGATCAGCCACAGGTCCCAGAAACTCGCAAAGAATTGTGGGATCATAAAAGGGAGCCCAGAATATAGAGACTTCGGTGGAGTCGGTTAGGCGTCTGCCCAATATGCCGAGGGGTCGCGGGTTCGAATCCCCATCGCCCCGAAGTCGTTTTCTTCCGTGGCTCCCCCAAATTGCGTAGAAACTTTTTAGTTTCTTAGTTTCTTAGTCTTTAGTTTTTTAACCCATTCCTATGAAATTGACAGAAGTCCAAGAGTTTCTCAAAATACCCCCACTAGGAGCCTTCCCAAGAACCACAAAACGACGTGACCCATTGTTTCTCATTCCCGCGAAGAAGCCAAAGAAAAACCACCCTGCAATCGCACGAGCGCGTGAGGAGCGAGGTAGGCGTTCATGGGTTCATATTTCACGGAGCTGACAGGGAAACGAGTCCCGGAAGTGGAGGATGCCTCGGACGTTTCCCAGACAGAGGGTAGGACGCAATAACCGTTCCCCCCCTCGAAGGAGGAGGGGAAAGGCTCGAAGGGATTTCGGAGTCGATCCAGGGACGTGCACTCGAGACTCGACAGAGCAATAAGCAGGGCGACGGTTCCTCGGGGTGATTGCCCTTGCCTGCTCCTTAACGCCCTCTGATTACACCCGTCCGCCGCGCAGTGAAAGGAAAAGGATCCAGGGGTTTAATGCCCGCGCGGTTCCCGACGCCAGAGAGATTTTATTGCGCCCGTGGAATCCTTCTGATTACCCCCCGAGGTGCCCCCAAGGGAGCAGCGTCGTAGCTGGTCGCGATAATAATTACCATTCCCCTATGTGCATGCCGGGCGTTATCGTCGTCTGGGTGCCATCGGGGCGCTCCTTCCATGGGAAAAGGCACGGAACTCGGGGCAAACGCCGCGGGTCAAAGGGAGCGAACTCGATACCGAAATCCTCTCGTTTGGTCTGGTTAGAAGCCGTCGCGGGTTTGGCCTGGATAACGTGTTGCGTTTTCATCGTTACGTATTCACACGCGGAATATTCGGGGAATATTTGCCGATATATCGGCCCTGTAATGCCCTCCGGCGCGTATTGACCGCGTCCGTCCTGGAAATTTAACGTACTAAGCGGCCATGCATATTCAGGAGCCTAATAATTGGAAGTTAATGCAGCTGGCCTGCATTATTTCAATGGGACGCCGGCTGATCCCGTAAATCATCGCGTACCTCGCTTTAGCTCATCCCTCTGCCCATATGGTGTCTTCGATGTAGAATATAAAGCCGTTAGAATCTTATAAAGAAAGTTATACGCGGGCGCGTTTCCACGCCGAGGCTCTTGCTTTGTTCACCAACAGCTACACGACGAACAACACGAACTGTCGTAATTTTTTTAGAAAATATTCTTTAAATTATAAGCTTCCAATAGTAGGGGAGACCGGGGCTAGTTAACTAATTTTTATAAATAGACCATTAGTATTTTGTTGACTTACTGCATACCAAAAGTTTCCAAATTTCATTAGGTATACAGGCATAATTTTGAAAATCGTTTTAATTGAGTCTAGGTTGTAGTTTTTATTGTATTTAGAGTAGTGAGACGAATAAGTCAACAGACCCCGGCTACGGGGTTAGTTGACAAATATGATGGGGTCAGTTGACTTGACATTTACTTTTCAGTTTTAACCCTTTGCATGCGAAAGGTGTATATATACGCTGTCACAGTACATCAATATAATGTGAAAAACTTATATATAAGCTGCCAATTCCACCAATATAGTATACGAAACGTGTACATTTGTAGGTATACTACGACCAATAAATTTTTATATTTTTTTTTCACTCCTCCACAGTGTTATTTTTTTTTTATTATTTATCATGGTCTAAGATACTGTAATTATTTTGTACTGGTTTGTTATGGTCTATTTGGAAGGCCTGAGAGTTTGAAGGGAGGATAGGGTGTAAAACTGGTAGGGGTGAGTTTGGAAGGATTTGTGGTGGGGGAAGTGGACTTGAGCAGCTAAACTCTTTGCCTCGACTGCATCTTGAGCATAAAAAATGCAATTATTAGTAGTACAGTAAATACTTGTTAGGAGCCCGTCGAACGGGGCTGGCGGCGGGCTCCTACCGCGACTGGACACTATTCCGCGCGGCCACTGGCGCGAGTGAGAAAACCCAATGAGCGAGCGAGAGGAAACGAAAGCCGACGGCAACTTCGTGTCGACTCGTTCGTTTTCTCTCGCTCGCTCATTGGGTTTTCTCACTCTCGTCCGAAGGATTCCAAGAAATGGTGGGGATAGTCGCCGGGCTCCTAACGCGTGGTAGAAACGGGCTCCTAACGAGGATTCACTGTATTCCTATGCTTAGTCAAGTAACCCCGTCCGACATTGTTAACATGTTAAGGGTCGTACGTACAAAACCTCCACGCACCGGATAAAATAAAATACCGTAAATTATAGTCAAGGTATCACGTTTCCACAAAATATTCATGAAATAACATCAAGCAGTACTTAGTGGACAAAAATTCATAAATAGTCGAAACGAAAATATTTACTTCCAGCCGACCTTTTTAGATTTTTCATTCTCACTGCCAGAACACGCAAGTTTTTGTCACGGCGACACATTAAATGGCAAGCTGGTCATTCATATGCTCCAATATTGCGAATCGCAGCATAATTTATTCCATAATACAAGAATTAGAGGGAATTAGTCAACTAACCTCGTTAGTCAACTAGCCCCGGTCTCCCCTATATTACCATTTTTAATTAACAAAATTACTTGTAGGTAAAAAAATCATAAACAGTCTCCTCTTTTTACGCACCCCTTAAATTACTTGTAAAATTAAATTCCAGGGTTCAATAATCCCCCCAAATCCCCGTAGCACTTTTCATTAAAACCACTTTTCAAAAACAATTTCCAAGTAATTTCAGGTGGCAGAGTTAAGTGACTCGCCCCCGTGTATATAGGAATCGGTAGTTGAGGGAGAACTTGCGAGAGAGCGAGGTCGGTCGAAATGCCCTCTTGTGGCGAGTACGGCGGGACCGCTACAAAGCTGTCCTACATCCATTTCCAGCGACAGACGGTGTACGTTGCATGGCAAAGGATCCAGCGATCTCTCTGTCCACAGAGTATCCGTTCGCGGGAGATACGATCCCGCAGATCCACTGTAAACATCGCCAGATAGAAGCGTTTACGGTCGCGCCGTATCGCGCGCCTTTAAATTCCTCTTCCCTCGGTCGCATCCCGCGCCGAGGAGACCCACGAGCGCAATCGAAGGAGAAGTCCTGGCGGCGATATTACGCGGCCGGGATCTCTCCACGGGCGAATATCCTCGGCGAAAGCTCTTCCCCCCCTGTATAAAGGGTGTAATTTGAGATCGCCAGGATGTACGGTGGAGGGGTGGATCCACCCTCTGATCCTCCTTGCCGCTACCCCTCGGCGGACGGATCCAGTTGCCGTCGCCGAGCGGAGGCTTCTCGAGGAGCTGCGCGGAAGAATCAGAGATGCGAGGGGCTGGGGGATGATCGAGGGGGAGGGTACAATAAGATTTCACGACGCTTTATCTGCGATTGATCGATGGGGGAACTAAGAAGGCCACCCCTTAGGCTCCGAACCCGAGAATCTCCGGTTTCTCGGCTGATTACGCGCGATCGAAGCGGACCGGCGCTCCTCGCGTGCTCTCTGGAGGAAAAGCTCGGGGGTGGAAGGGAATTGCCCGGCTTGTTTTGGAATCGTTATTTCCGGACACGGGGGAAGCCGTCTCGGCGTGTGGTCCCTCGGGAGCGAGGACGGTACGTTCGAAACTCGAAATATTATGCGTTCGGGTAGCGCGAGAGGTCCGAGCGGTCCGACGTAATTTACGATCGCCGGCGCGTCTAATTCGGATCGAGGCCGCTCGATCAATGGGAGACGGCTGATTTATCGCGCTCCACGTAAGGACAATGGGCCGGGTCAACGACAATGGGCCGATCTATTGTTTATTGATAGGGAAACGGAGAATTACGACCGGTGGAGTAATTATCCTTCTTTCGAACCTCCTGAAATCGCCCACTAAACCTCCTATTACCGTCGGAATCAATGGACAGGAAGGGTATTATGTAAAATCACCGGTGGTCGGGTGATTCAGCGTAAAAAACCGCGTCGATTATGTGGAATGAAGTATCCTCTTGCGAGCCGTCGTTTACGAGCAAATCGAGCTTGAATGCGTGCACCGCGAGGGACAACATATCCGCTGCGCGAGATACTTCAAAGGGATTTTCTCGAAAACGGCGGCCCGTAGGAAAAAACTTTATACCACCTTTTCGATGTATTTTCCAGCGACGAATCATTCCTCTTAAATACCGAAATGATCCGATCTCGCGTTTCCCCGCGGATCCATCTGAAACGTCAAAAATGGAGGGTAGACGAAGGTCTCGTTGGACCGATCGTTATCGGAGTAGTCTATAAACGAAAACAAGGGTAAAGAGACACTAATGCGCGCGATTAAAGGTACATCAGGGTCTCCGAGTCGGTGGATTAAGCGACCTTCGGCATCCCCGAGTCCTGGAACAGGCATCGGGGGAAGGGAGATAAGCGGGCCGATGGCTGCTCCCTCGGTATCGGCAATTGCAGAAATCGAGATAACCGCGATGCGCGGGGGGTTCTCTGGCCTCGCCTCGAACGAAGCGCAGGAAGCACGATAATAACCGGAAGTGCAGCGGGACGAGTCCATTACCGGCCTGTCCTGGAGCAGCTCGGTCGTTTCGGTTGCTCCCTGGAAATTAGCGGTGGCTAACGAGCCCCGCGTTATCTCCGTGCCGAGCTCGATCGTGCAAAGACTCGCGTCTTCGACCAACAAACGAGGATCGACCTACGTTGCCGACGACCTCGTTCATTTCACCTCGAGACGATCCTTCTCGAAGATCCTTCCACCGGAACAATTAGTTGCGGTTTGTCTCTGCTTCTTCTTCCACCGAAACCGCGGTTTATTATCGAGGGAACGTTGAAGATCTCGGTGCTAGCAGGAATCGAAAGTGCCCTTCGATTGCCGCGAAATAAAAGCAACAAGTGGCGCGCGGTGGTATTTATTATCCTTCCGTTTGCCCGCTGCACTTCCGCCCGACTAATGCGACGCCTCGCCACTAGACGAGTCTGTCAGTGGTAGAGGTCGACGCTCTATCGAACGGCGGAGGGCCGAAGTAGTCGCGGACCGTAAAGCGCCAGGCCGTCGCTAGTGGCAGTGGACGTTTTAAGGTCAGACGTGCCGGAACGGCGGTGGAAATTTCATTGTCGCTTCGCTTTCCACCCCCGCCCCGAGGAGGCAACCCGGAAAGACTCTTCCGAGCGTATAAATATTTGATTCCCACCACTTTTCCGCGGAGGCTCGATGAGAAATTTAAGGGAAGATCGCTAATCTTCCTCGACATGCGAAAGTTACCGTGGAAATTACTTCTTCGGGGCACCGGAAAGCTGACGGAAACTCCTCGACGGTTTTCTTCGCGCAAAATGTGTTTCGCTGGGAATTTGTTTAGCGGAGAGAAAAAAATTGCATTGCGAGAGGGGAAAAGTGTGGGGACGTTCCGAAGCTTTTAGCACTCGGCTCCACTGAACGTTTCTTCCATTTCAGAGCTTTCGCTGCTACGTTCACGCGCGCCAGCCTTTCACCCCTGCCCCCGATCGTGCGGCAGGGGCTGCTTCTACTCGCGCGATAACTCGCTTAATGCACACATGTCGTGTCTAATGAGTTATAATCAGTCGAGCACCGGCTGAGTGTAGTTTAATGGTTTGTTCGCTAGTATTAGGCTACCGCCACACCCTTCCACCCTTTCGCCCTTCCAGCTTCTCCGTTTTCCTCGCCTTTTTCGCCGCTCCACTGCTGCGCGCTCGCCTTTGATATTTCTTCGCTGCGTCAGCCCTTCGGGGACCATTTCTGCTCTGCATTTCTAGAAAATTCAAGTCCTCGTAGTTGCAGAGTTCAAATCTCTTCGTGGTTCAGAGCATCCTTCAAAGGATCGATTTCACAAATTTCGCTGATTTTTTAACGAGGGGCCAATTTCTTTGGCATTTGTCTCTGAAACAAAGACGCGTGGAGTTCCGCGTCTCTCTCGGCCCGGGCTCCTTGGAAACGTCTGTAATAACGGGGGATGCGCCGAGCACCGAAGGGAACGCGCAATTTGCGGGCCGGAGCCAGGCTTCCTCGAATAATTGACGCAATTTCCGAGCCACCGATGACTCTGTGAATGCGGATCCCACGGGCTAACGGACCGGTAACAATCCGCCACGGCGGACGTTAATGTTTAAGCACGCTCCGACGATCTCGAGCACGGCCGAATCGAAAATGCCGAGGACACTCTGCCCCTGAATTGCCGGAGAGTCTACTCGGGCATTAAGAGACTCGAATGGCTAGCGTTACGGGCAAAGAATCGATTCCACGGGAAATCCCCCACTGCTCTGCTCCTGGACGGTAGCTGCAACGCATCTGAAGCGCCGATACTTACTCGTAATTACTGAATATAGTAAAAAAGTACTCGAGACGAAAAGTAATTCTTATAATAGTAACACTGCTTCAATTTTTCTGTCTGTAAAACTTTTTCCTCGTTTTGAGATCGGTTCAGGGGGCTTGTTCAGAAAAAGGGTACTCGCGAGTTGTTCGAACCCGTCACTACTTTCGCCAAAAAGCGCCCCGCGCTAGGCAACCATCCAAGGAAACATTTGAGGAGAAAGTGTGGGATCAGGAACCCCCATAAAAGGCGTCCGAAATATTTATTTATTTATTTCTTATTTATTTAAACGGGATCTTCTAACTCTGTTGCCCATTTAGTTGATTTCTTCTGCCACTCACTATACTCTTTCAAGCACTCAGTAAGGAAGGCGGTCAACAATCCGCAATACTTTCATTGTATTTTTTTTTTATTTTTTTGCTTATTTTCTATCTAGGCACATAATATTTATTTTTTCCCTTTATTTTATTCATTTTTGTGTTTCTGCTTTCGTGTATTAGTCCTCTACTGGTTTTCTTTATTCTCTACGTATCAAAGGGTTTTTCCCGTATATATAAATAAATAATTTATTTGAGGTAATATCTAGATACAAAATTTCGTCGATGCAACGGCTAATCGGTGAATATAATAGAGACTTCGGAAGGGCCAAACTTTGGTGGAGTCGGTTAGGCGCCTGGCCAGTACACAGTGGATCCGAAGATCGCGGGTTCGAGTCCCGTCACCCGAGGTTGATTTTTTCCGTGATTATCACTCATAGGAATTACGAAATCTATTCCTCCTAGGCGACTGATCCCATCTACATACGACGTTTCTTCGTCCAGGCAACTAACACAAACCTGAACCTCGATTTTACGCAATCAAGGAACCTTCAAGTTTCCCTGATAAAATAAGTTCCCAACGTGGATGGTGGTCGTTAAGCGATGTTGGTAGCCGGGATGCGTGTTATCGCGGTCCTCGGAGGGTTGCTGCAGCCGAGTGACCCAAATGTTCGTTTCAGGGTGCCCCAATTTCTGTTCTGAGCGCTCCCCCGTCAACTTCCGTCTTCCTGCTCGCCAGATATCTGTCCCATTTATCTTTCAGCGGAGTTCTTGTATCCCGTTTCCATCGGCTGACTCTGAATTCCATGCGAGCAAGCACGACTCGCAAAGTAACGGAAAACGAGGTAATTCCGCGTGCCCGATGGGCGCGCGGGGGATCCAGCGTTGGATCCAGGGCTGCACTTACCCCCGATGATGTCCCTACAGAACCACGTTAGCACGCGTGTTTGGCTTTGGTGCGCGCAAAGTGCAGGCTTCCGCACCGCGCGAGCGCCGACGAGCGCACGGCTTTCGAGAGGAAATTTCGGCTCCACCCGCACTTGAAAGTGATTGCATTAGCGAGATAATTGAGGTCGCCTCCTTGTCTCAGCGCGTGCGACGGGGCGCCGGGGGGTGGTTGTGCCTCGAACGGGCGATTCAAGTGGAATTCGTTACGTTTCGGGGGTGTGTAATAAATGGAAGTTCGTGGTAGATGGTTCCAGTCGAGGCAGCAGCGGGGGTGCGCTTCTGTACAGTCCACAGGAATATTGTGTTTCAAGCAAATCGAGTAGAATTCTTCGAAAGGCTTCGCAGCGAGTTGCAGTTAATTCAGACACTATTCCTCGCGCGCAGAATCTCGTTTCGATACGTGGTCGGGGCGGACGGGGCCCGTAATCGGTACCTATTTATCAGTTCTCACCCCCGGAGCATTCCTCGACCACCAGGCAACCCCGTTTCACCCTCTGCAACAGCGGGGAGTTAATCCAGATACGTTGCCACAGGATAGAGGGACTGCGTTTCGAGTTCCCCATTGACGATTTATTACGCCAGTGCATTAGCAGCCGCCCCTCCGTCATCAAAGGTATCGTCGGCGCGATCGACGGGAAATTCGAAAATTGCAGGAGACAGCGCGCTACCGTTTTCTTTTGGGGCGAGGGGAAAAATCGTGGGTGTTATGTTCGTCGTCGCGAAACGTGGATTGCCGCGGGCGAGAATTGGATCCGCAGAGGGGCAGAAAAAACACGGGCTACCGGGTGCAGCGAGATTTACATGGGAGGAAAGTGGTGTCGAGCGTGTATACGCAACGACGAAAAAGGACGTGGGATTGGATTCGATTCCGCGACAAAGGAGCGGGGCCCGTGCCGGTTTATTTCTGCGGAGTGCGAGCCGTGCCTTTTGTGTTTTCGGAGCCAGGGGAAACGGGTTTGCCGGGGGAACGCCCGGCCATCTCGTTCTCCGCGAGGAACAGCCGCTGATGGACGGTTTCCGTGAAACGCTGACGGCTCGCCGAGCATCTCCGTCGACGAATCGAATTCCATCCGCGGCTGACGGTCGCCGGCGGAGAAAATAGGGTTTGGGGTGTCGCAAGCGCCAAGTAGCGAGAGATCCTCTCGGTTATAATAATCTGAGGAGCATTTGTCGTTTGCGTTGCAGAGGTGAACCTCGACGAAGATTGGGAAATATCTAACCGGCAGGCCTGACTCGAGCCTAATCGATCACCGACGCAGAGGCAACTTAATTATGTTTCCTCTGTGTCTTTTATAACAACCAGCGCGGCGGTGGCCGGTGATGAAAGCATGGGTTCTCGTTCGATCACCGAAGTTGTTAAGCATCACGAGGCGGCGTTTTCAGAAAAGATGGGTGACCGTTTTTCTTCTAGTTGCTGCGAATGTATTATAATATAATTCGCCTCACTTCCCTCCTCTACAGTAAAAATTCCTTACGGTTGACACGAGTTCCAAGTGTGTTTGTTGTCTTCCATTCCCATCCCTTAATGATCGCTTACGAGTGAGAAAGGGGTGGTTTTTCCGTTCTCGACTCTCTCGTAGTTCAAGTTGTAATAACTTGGCAACTCGATCGACATGTTCCAAGTGTTCGCTTCCCCGGGCCCGTTAAAATCCGAGTATCCCGAGTGGAAATACGGAGACTCCTCGGGGACATCTGTGTGTTCCTTTATTCCCTCGGCCATGTGTTTTTAAATGAACGTCCCTCTTGAAGAATATTTACAAGACGCGACGAGCGCTCCCCGATCAGAGCACGGCCCAGCGGCGTTCAAAGGGGGTGTCTCGCCCCCGGATCCCTCACGTCAACTCAATCCAACCGCGAATTTAACGAGAACGAGGCTCGTTGTCGCACCGCACGTCGATCCTTTAATTCGAACACGAAAAGCGCATCATCTTCACTGTCTCCAAGCACCGCCGCGGTATTCACCACTTGGACTCCCCAACGACAGTCGACCCCTGAGCCTCGCCCATTCACCATTATTCCCGACTATATTCTTACCTTCAGTAAGAGTCTGCATCGCGACCGTGATCAATAAACATTTCACTCCACGACCCCCATATTCACACATCTGGATATTCTAAATGCTACCCAAAGCCAGAGGGTGTAAAACCTCCACCACCCTTTATCCATCCCCACATTATTTGTCTCCTCTTCTTCCAGGTCACCAGTGGCTGAAGACGAACCTGGACGTAATCCCAGAGTCAGGCTGGTCAGTGGACCCGTTCGGCCACGGCGGCACGATCCCCTACTTCCTGAAGGCCTCGGGCGCCTCGGGCACCGTGATCCAGAGGATCCACTACGCCTGGAAGCAGTGGTTCGCCAAGAAGCAGTACGGCGACTTCGTCTGGATGCAGCCCTGGGATCAGAGTGGCAAAGCGGACATGCTGACCCACAACCAGCCCTTCGACATCTACAACATCAAGCACTCCTGCGGACCCCATCCCCACGTCTGCCTGAACTTTGACTTCAGGAAGATCCGGGGAGAGTACACCGAGTACTCTGTCAGGGCGGTGGAGATCACTCCTAACAACGTGAAGCAGATGGCTGAGCTGCTGCTGGAGCAATACTCTAGGACGGGATCCCTGTTCACGCACAATGTTGTGCTGATGCCCCTTGGGGACGACTTCAGGTTAGGATAATTCGATTTCTCCCCCGTCCTTCAGCTCGAGGGAACTTTCGGAGAAGTTGGCCTTTGGACCCTAGTAGTGCTTAGCCTTCTCGACCCTTTGTCCCATTTGCTGCTGGTGTCCCAGGGTCCCCTGTAGCTTGGGAAACTTGTTCCTCTGCTTTCATAATGGATATGGGTGGCTAGCAATTGATTGCGGAACCTCTAAACCTATCCAGAAAGCCCGTCCGTTCTCTTACGATGTTTGCTTCTGTTTCTGCTTCAGGTACGACCACGCCATTGAGTGGGACCAGCAGTACACCAACTACAAGATCCTCATGGACTACATAAACAGTCGCAAGGAGGAGTACAACGCGGAGATAGTGTTCGGCACGCCGAAGGACTACTTCCGCGAGATCAAGAAGCGAGTGGAGGAGTTCCCCAGCCTGAAGGGAGACTTCTTCGTCTACTCCGACATCTTCAGCGAGGGCAGGCCAGCCTACTGGAGCGGCTACTTCACCACCAGGCCCTACATGAAGATCCTGGACCGCGAACTGGAGGCGAACCTCCGCTCCGCCGAGATTCTTTACACCATAGCGCTGAACGTGGCCAAACAGTCCGGCAAGGACTTCATGCTCTACGAGACGTACTTCGAGAAGCTGGTGAAGGCCAGGCGGAACCTGGGCCTGTTCCAGCACCACGACGCCATCACCGGCACTTCCAAGTCCTTCGTCATGAAGGACTACGCCCTGAAACTGTTCGAGTCCATCTCGGACACCACCAGCCTGCAGAGCTTCGCCATCCAGTCGCTGGCCGGGACCGCCAGCAAGCCGAACTCCGTCTACGTCCTCGCGGAATCCGACAGAGACAGCTACGAGAAGCTTCCCAAGAAGATCCCGATCGGCGTCAACGGCCAGGAGACGAAGAAGATCGTTCTCTTCAACCCCCTGGCCCAGCCCAGGCAAGAGGTGATCAGTCTGAAGGTCACGTCCTATAAAATCAGAGTCCTGGACCCGCAGAAGAACCCCATCCCTTATCAGATCGCGCCGGTGATGAACGCCACGAGCATCACGCACGACGTCTACGTGCTCCTGTTCGTGGTGGAGCTGAAGCCCTTAGCCATAGTTACCTACCATCTCCAGCAGATTGACAAGGTGCCCATGGAGGCCATCTCCACCGTCTACTGCAGCAAATGCGGCAAGGACAACGTGTTCCCCATCAAGCCCATGCAGGTGGGTGACGTGCAGCTGGAGAACCAGCGGATGAAGCTTCTGTTCGACGGCCAGACGGGATTCCTGAAGAGGGTGACGAAGAAGGCGACTGGCAAGATCATGCAGTGCGCCGTCCAGTTCGCCGCCTACCCTTCGGCGCAGTTCCACAGCGGTGCTTACCTGTTTATGCCTGATCCGAACCTCAGGGACACCGACAAGGACGTGCTGGAGGCGTACACGCCTCATCAGAAGATCTATATCGTCAGCGGGATCCTCAGCTCGAGGCTGACCGTCGAGTACGGCAAGCTGCTCACCCACCACATGGCCATCTATCACAGAGACGGTGGCCTGGGCGAGGCTATCTACTTGAGGAACATCGTGGACTTCGAGACGCCGCCCAAGAACCGCGAAACGGAGATGTTCATGCGCCTGCAGACGGATATATTGAACGGGGACCCTCCGGAGTTCTACACCGACTTGAACGGCCACCAGATGGTGAAGAGGACCAAGATAGAGAGGATAGGCATCGAGGGCAACTACTTCCCCATCACCACGATGGCCTACATAGAGGACACGAGCCACAGGCTCACTCTGCTCGTCAACCACTGCCAGGGAGCGGCCAGCTACCAACCGGGATGGCTGGAGGTGATGCTGGACAGGAGGACTCTGTACGACGACTCGCGAGGAATGGGCGAGGGCCTCCTGGACAACCGGAGGACCGTTATCAAGCACTGGCTGCTGCTGGAGGACATCACGGGCGAGAAGGAGAAGTACTCCAGGCCCTCTCTGTTCGCCAACCACCTGAGCAACGCGCTCAACTACCCAGTGAACATCTTCGTGGTGGACGGGGCGGAGAGCGACATCGTAATGGCGCCAGAGATCAGGCTGCTCAGCCAGAGTTTCCCCTGCGACCTCCATCTGCTGAACCTGAGGACCAATCACGACCAGAAGCTGCCACACTTCCCCGTCAACAGCGCGCTGATGGTGCTCCACAGACAGGGCTACAGCTGCTCGGTGGGAGTGGACGTGGCCATGAAACACTGCCCAATCGCGGACAGGATCACCCAAGGGACGTCCTTCTTCAAACTGCCCAACCTGAACGTCACGAAGACTTCTTTAACGGGCACGAGGACGAAGCACAGACTGAAGGACGGCCTGCAGGAGGTGAATCTGCAGCCGATGGAGGTGGAGACGTTCAACGTGAACTTCGTCCAATGATCCTGAGCTTTGACAAGCCAACGTCCAAGCTCCAGAAAATCCTCATCGGTCACTCGGAGGACATGGTGGATCCCTCTGATCTGGTAGCTTCTTAAACCCTGCCGAGGGTCTGTCTTCTCTTCGTCTTACGTTCGGGCGTCCATTGCCTTCCATAGTTGCCCTGTTGGAGCTTCTTCCAGCCGGAGGGGCCATCCTCCAGGCTGGGAGCCACCGGTGTACATAATCGACGCGTTATTTCAGTGAACAACCGGGATGAGCGTCCACTATCTGCACTCAGTGTACATACACCAGGCTACTGTACTCCGCGTTCCCTTCTCTTAGTTCGGTTCCCGTACATGAAACGATGAACGAGGACGACAAGTCCAGGGAGGAAGGGAGAGTCGGGAGGGGAAAGAAAATTCTACAGACTCGCTGTCCTCTAACTTCGACCGGTGTACGCGTGTGCTTCCTCGTGCCTCTTGGATTCCTTTCATCGGCTATTGTAGCTGCGACCACTTCCCGAGCCCCGCGCTCCGCCAGTTAAATGGGTAGAGTCAATTTCCAGTCCTGAGCACCCGGGAACGGCGGAGGCGGGGCTTCGGAGGCTCGGTAGAACAGACTGACGACGCAATCAAACGATCCAAGTGCATCACGGATCCTCAATCTGTACAAAAGGGGGTAGGGATTCGGTTGACGGGAGACGCGCGGGAATAGCGAGCAGATCTACAGCAGGCTGCTCCACTTGACTTGGTCGTTCTGAAAGTCTTCTTTGTCGTAGATGGTAGAAGGAAGTTGTTGCTTGTTTCTAAAATTTTTCACTCGAAGCTTTTACAATTTTTAACCGTTCCGTCGGTATCGCGCGGGAGATATCGGCCCTCCTCGGGCCATTTGACTTATATTCTTCCAGTTCGATCTGCCTCCGCCCCGAAGAGACCCGCGGATCTCGCCGATTTCTCGAGCCACCTTACAGAGGATAATAAAGTTAAATGGATTACCCTGTGGATAATTATATAAATATATATAAATATATTATATTGTACATATCAAGCCACGACTTCACCTTAGAGACCGTGTATTTGTGATAGGGAGATATAATATAAATGGTATACACCTATTTTCGTATGTGAGACATTTTACCAGAGACTCTCTCTTCCTCCCTCCGTTCCGGGAGGTGAAAGGGAGCACCAGGACGCGCCCGGGTGCCCCCTCCGACGCTCTTCCACTCCTGGCGGGGACGTGATTTAGTTGAACGCTGGCTGGCCGACCCCCAACCGGCCGGAAAGTACCTATTTTTTACTTTTACTAAAACGCCATCCGGCTGAAGAGGCAAGGTGGTCCTCGATCAGGCGTCCGCTGTACGACAGACTCGTGTAAATATTAGACTAATTAGCGTCGTACGGTTCCCATGCGAGCTGCGTCGCGTTTCTAGGACCTGGGGGAGCCTGCGCACCACACGGCGAAGTAAGTGTTTTGGCCATTAAGACAGACGGACTGCTTTCACACGGGGTTTCATATCCTTTGCGGCTACACCGTCGAATTTTTAACAGACCGGTCACTGAGAATAGGAAGCATTTCTGTGTCATAAATTTCAGTAGAGGTAGGATAAGCTTCGCGGTTAGTCTGTCCCTTAAGTGGCCAAACAGGGGAAGCAAGTGGTACCATCTTCGAATCTGCACGGTTCTTGGTCACACGATACCAGCGAGCCTCGCTGTGGAACGTTTAGGAGCATTGACACGATCACCGGACTGATCTGTGACTGTCCTTGTAACGATATTGTACCATACTCTGTGTTTGTGCTGTCTCTAGAGATGAAAGATCTATATTCAAGATGGTATATGTATACACATGCACATACACGGTTGTAAACGTGTGTGTACGCGTATATAGAGATTTATTTGGCTCGCGACAGCGACCTGGCCGAGCGACTGAGAACACTTACACACGCGCGCGACAGGATATTCCTTATGGTTACGATGTAATATTATATTTATTGAATAAAGATAGTAACTGGCGTATTTTAATTAAGAGCGTCGTCGTGCATGATTCCTCTGCCAATCTATTGTCACTCAGGTGTACAGAAAAATTTGAACGCTTCGATATGAGACTGCATGAATTTTAATTCAAGAGATACAGGGACGTTCCGGAGAATAGAACACGCTATCTGCTGTCTTCAGTGGAGAGAACCTAAACACCATGAAATGATCATTTCTTCCACAAGTTATCCAGCGAGTGTCTCCTCGCGCTTATTCCTAAACCCTGCGGATACAAAGGTACTTCGATTTGCAATTTTTAACAAGCGATACCTCCGATCTCCGCCACCAGATGGCCTCTCGACCGATCCCGCTTTCTCGCAAGTGCTGCCTCATCTACTCATTCGTATATATACCCCTTTCGCTTTACCTTCTATCATCCCTAGAAACGCACCTTCCTTTTCTTTCCTTCCGTCCTATCTATAACCATATTTCAACCCCGCTAAATATGCAACTAGGAAAAAGAGAAAAACAGTAAAACGGTGGTGTTAAACAGATCCCCAGATATTATTATATTTATATATTATATATTGGAAAGCCTTACCTTTGACAGCTTCAATAAAATGTTCCTCGGGCATCCAAGTAGTTTTAGGGGTGTAGCAGCCGGGAGAACGACAAGGACGCCGCGTTTCTCGGAGAAAAGGGGAAACTAATATGCAGACACGACGGGGTTGCCAGGGGGAGAGAGCGGAGGAGTGGAATTCTTCTCTCAGTCGCATCGTCGTTTGCCACTCGAAGAACTATAACGGCGTATTTCCGTCGTTAATTAAGGACGTCGGGCGGTGCATTGAGAGCTGTGAAAAGGCCGCGGGGAAGGAAAAAGAAGTCGCCGGCTCCCGCGGCAGTGTCTAACGAAGCTCGGCTGGGAGCTCCAGATATAAAGGAAATCGAACCGATTGTAATTAAAAGTTGTGTAACGAGAGGAGTCGTCCCTCTGTCCTCCCATGTTCCTTTGCTCCTCGACGAAGCACTCGGAGGCAAAGGAAGAGATGCATTTTTCCGAATTCCCATGGGAAACTGTGAGCTGGAACCGGGCCCGTGGCACTCGCGGAACTTTCAAAGGCAATGGAAACTCATTTCCCCTCGAGTATTCTTCAAGGTACCTTTATTTGATCTCGCATCTGAATTATCTAATGCGCTGTTCTGCGTTCCCGCAGCTTGCTTTTCTACCGTCTCCAGCGCGGGGAGCAAAGAATGTTCAATTAAGTACACAAATTAAAGATGCTCCGGGCCGGGCGCATTTTTGCCGGATAGAACGCCCGAGGGTTACATTTTCCAACCCCATGTTTTAGACACTGCAACGAGAAATTCCGCTGTGCTGCGCTTTTTCCTCGACGACGGGGCCCACTGGAATAAAGACAGGCGAGGGGTTTAATAACGGACCAGCCCAGGGATGCAGACAAATAGCCGGGCTCTCCCTTTGTGTCGCGAAAAGCAAAGCCACCACAGGCAAGCTCTGTTGCCCCCGAAAGGCGCCAGGAATTTCGTCGGGCGACTAAACTGTGCCGTTAATTTCTATGGAAATACAGCCGGATGGATTATAAACCGCCGCTGTTTCTTACAGAGCGAACCTCCCAGATTATTCCATGGAGCCGCACGCGGAGGGGCCATTATTTTAGAAACTGCACCGCCCGATATTACCGCGATATTCTTTCACAATTTATGGGCAGACGTTGCCGAAGTCGCGTTGTAACGGAACACGGCACTGGGGTCTAATGGACAAACTATCCTCGGAGCTTTAAAACTGTGCGAAGGTACATTTTTTAAGATACTGAAAAATCGCCTTGGAAGCTCTCCAATATGTTTGATACATTTTCGAATAGGCGGCGGGGCGAGGGAGGAGCGCGGATCGGCGAGAAGGCACGGCGACGGCAAAGGGGCTTAAAGAAAGAAGAGCTATACAACATCGGGAACGCCTGCGGGCGATATCCCTTTCTCGTCGAAGCCGGAGGAAGCTTTCCAGAGGGTGCATCGCCATTTATATCCACGTTATACCGCTACTCTCATTCTATGCCGTCCCAAAGATAAATCGCCATTCTGTCCGAAGGATAAACGAGCCGGCCAACCCCTCCCGGATCATCCGCCCTTTTTCCACGGAATAAAGGCGTACACGTTATCTCGTCGGCGTCTGCACGCCGGTCCGAGCAAAACGCGGCGTGCCAGGCGTCTTATCATAATCTGCAGGGCTGCGCGTGATAACGTGTCGATCCAACCGAGCAGCTGAAATGGTCTAAATGGGAAGCCCCTCGGTGGAAAAAGACTGGAGTGGATGTAAGTACGGTTGCAGAGATTAGGGAGGAGCGAATATCGTGTAGTTGGCGAGCCTGTCTGCGCGTCAGGATAGATCGCGAATCCATCGATCGAGGGCTGACTTATTGCGCCACCACGTCGCAGGCAAAACAAGTTCTCGCGGAGTCGCCTCAGACACGATCCATCATCTACTGTTGGCAGTTTAAGGGAGGGCGAGGGAGGGCGCTCTGTACGCGACGCAGAGAAGAACAGAGGGATCGACGCCGAGTAAAGGATGGGACAAACTGACGGAAGAAAAACAGGAGAGAGACAGGCGAGGTCCATGTGCTTTCTTTGGGCGAACCTTTCCGAGCCACCGAGCTCGCCTGCTTTGAAATTCCATGTATATGTAGGGGGTAGATAGGGGGGCTGCAATCGAATTCTAAACGGGAAAAGGGTTTGTTTTAAGCGGCAGGAAACGGCACCGGCGCACAGTGGCGTGTTTTCTAGGGAATTGTGAATAAATTCAATTTCCGATTTGACAGATAATGAAAATGTAAACACATGAAAATGTTCTTAAATATGTCTAGTATAATGGTCAAAGTTTGTTTTTTCCTTAAAAGTATTACCAACTGCTCTATAAATGTTTAAAGTTGAGCAAAATTTTTTAGGCACTTCTGGGGGCGTTCTATTTCTTCTGTGTCTGGCGTATCAAAAATTGCAACAAATCTGTGGGATAGTTGACAGTATAGTATATTTTAAGGCGAACAAAATGATCCATAGAACAACGTTTTCCGATTTTTTAAACATTTTCTGTAACGTTCTTAGATAAGCACATTTTATTTGCGGCAATTTTACGTATATAAAAAATGTGACACAATGTGACACGCTGAAAGTTGTTTCATAAGGAAGGCAGAAGTGTATACTATCGAATAGAAAAGGAATCAGCTGCTACTAGGCGCAACTTTTTGTGTTAGGTGCCGAAAACCATTGTAAAGTAAAAGTAACTAGGCAGCAAACCGTCTCCTTTTTTATGATTTAAAAGGAGATGTTCCCTCCGATTGCTTTGGATTTTGGATATGTTTTAGACGACCGGAAAATAAGAAATACGTTTTTTTTATTTTGCCCCGTTTGCATATTTTGGGAGTAAAACCACCCCTCAAAGTTATAAGAAGAGGTACAAAAATAACTGACTACAAGAATATCATGCACATAGCAAGTTATGACACAAATGAAATTTATATCATGTTTTATTCAACACAATGTTATAATGTTATACGTCGATAATAATAATAATAATAACAATATTAATAATAATAATAAAATAATAATATTCTTTAAACTAACAAAAGGAACTTACTCAATTTTAAAACTAGAAAAATACTAATATCAATAAACAATTTACAGAAATCACATAAAAAGTGATATATCTTCTTCCGGGAGCTCAACGTCTGAATGCTCAATAGCTGATTAACAAGAGAAGTTAGGGAACCCGGAAATTCAGAAAATTATGAAACATGGTGTGCAAATAGTGTAGTAATTGTGCAGTAATTCACCCGTAACATAACTATATTTTTTGTTGGTGTCATCGTACGGTTTTAGGGGGTGATATTACCCCTCGAAAAAAAACTGAATTTTATTTTCGTGGAATATCTCGAGAATGGTGAGAGATATCGAAAAGAAGTTAAAACAGAAGTTACATCTTTCTTTTATATCTACAAAACCGCGTAAAATTATTTTTCAAAACATCCATACCTTTCAAGTTACCCCCACCACCAACCCTTACAATTCAGTTTTTGTATTTTGTAAATATATGCAGAAATACCATTGGATAACCTCTTTTCATACATATAAATAGTTTATGAGTTATGATTTTTTTAAAACAAATAAAACCTTCATTTTTACCACTTTTTAGTTTACAACAAAAATAACAATATATTTGAAATCAGCAGGTCAAAATACGTAGGAATAGGACATAAAATAATTTATTCACAATTTTTCCCTATAAACACGCCACTGTGCGGCGCTCGAAAAGAAGGGAGCCTTGGGACGAGCGCCGGGTCGATAATGAATGGATTAATTAAACTTCCGAGGATGGGAGACGGTGAAGCGCGGAGATTCGTGCTGGAATATTGGGGATCGTGGGGCACTTCGACGATGTCTTATTAGTTGAATGGCGGGTCCTTTTCGCCGCCACGGTGACGCCGCTGGGACAATGAGACAAAAGACTTATCGGGAGATCCGCGATTGAAGAGCGTGGCTTTCTTGGGGCACCCGTGATTTATCCGTGCGTTGGGCTGGGAACGCTTCATCCCGCAACGGGGGTCTGCGCATCGATAACGCCAGTTTGATGGTAATTTATTTATGCTTTTTAGAATAGAGGTGATTCTTAAGTAGTTGACGAAAATGTGAAAGTCTCTTTCGTAGCTTTTCAGGTTTTTTAGTCTCTTCCAATTCAATGAAACGATCAGTCACGTGAATGAAATTGATCTGTAAAGAAGCAGACGGCGTTGATTCTTATAGGAGTAGCATTTTTATAGATTTTTAGTTTTTAACGCTTTGTTGAGTACTTTTGAGCGGACGTTTCATTGAACAGTGGTATTATTTGAAGTGCATGTCGCGTTAGTGTGGGCTAGAAAGTGAGAGAGTACATGAAAGATTAATTTTATATATAACTAGGGGGGCTAAGCCCCCCTTGGCGCCTTCGGCGCCCAACCCCCCGTCGTTACTGGTTCCCTTTTTTGCAAAATTCACTGTTTTCCATTAAACTTGGATAAATGTAGAAAAGATGGACAACAACCACATATTTTTTTGATTTCAACATGAATTACTTTCATGTCATTCTCCACCTTATCGACACAATTAAGTATAATGTATAATTGACACACCTTTTAAAAACGTATAAAAAGTGTTAGAAAAAATTGAATTAATCACGAATAAAAATATAGCGACCTAACCGTGATCTTTGCCGCATCTGTATGATTTACAATAACCTCATTTTAAAGCGTTACAAAAAACGTGATATTTAAAGCGTTACAGAAAACGTGACAAAATCGATAAAAAACAATGAAATCTCGTCACATATGATTTTATAGATATAGGGTAGATAAAGTAAATTATTTTTTTACCTTTTTATCGGGGATTATTAAATAGTTAATATAAATTATATTAATCTCGAAATTAAACGAGTTAATTATAATTATTTTTTATGTAGAATAAGAATTATAAATTTATAGTCAGAGGTGAAATGCTTTTCGATTTTATTGATATCTAGTTTTTTTTAAACGAATTTAATTCATATCGCTGCAACAACGACATAACTCAAAATTTGCAGTTTTTGAGTTATTAGTATAGAAAAAGCGGTTGTTGTCTAACAAAACTTTTGAACCTGTTTCCCTAAAAATCGTGGATTTCTAGTTATGTCGTTGTTGCAGCAAATGAGCGATATATTTAATTAATTAAAAAATATATTTTTATATTTTATTAAATATAAAAAATTTATGGGATAATCTATAGATTTGTATTATTATTGATGAATAATTATTTTGTAGGTGTGATTTTAGAATTTAATTTCATTTAAGATAATTTAATAATTTATCAATGACGCACTCAGAATTTAATCTTAGAGGGAGCCGAGTTGCAGGAATAAAAATATTTTTAAGGCGAATTCAATGAAATTCGTTAGGTGATTATAAATATTTATTTAAAGAATAAACTCCAGTTTTATTTTCTTTTTACAAAGCTCTTGAATTACTTCAGTCATGGTTACATTAATCTCCTTTTGGGGGGGGGGGGGGGGGTGTCAGGGCTCCTTGGCCCCCCTCTGAGCGCGCTACTGATGTAAATATTATGTAAAATGCGATTCAACGACGCTTTAAAAATCTGGGAAATCTGTTTACAGATGCTGCGGTTATTACAACCACTTCAGAGTGCCGTCATCACTTCGGAGGTTGAGTGACTACATTTGCAATGCTGTACGTTGCCAAATGGAGAAGATGTAGGATCTAAAAGTGCCAGTGATATCTTTCACATGCATTTGTATCATATTGTTGCGAGCACCGGGTATAGGCATATGCATGGCCTGCTAGTGCTCGCAGCCGAAAAAAGAAGAAGGTCGGCCTCCGTCAAGAGCACGATCAGGAGGCCGACAAGAAAAGAGTCTCGTACCCACGTCTCATTTTCGTTATTGTCCGAATCGATCGAAGCGCCCCTTGTGAACAGACGGATACTAATGAAACTACTGCGGTCGATAAAAAGAACTTGTACATAGGTGACATCTGCAGGTACTCTGTGTAGACAAACTTTTGCCGCATAGCTGCAAAACGTAGCAATAATGAAAGATAGAGAGGTCCAGGAGTGTAGGAAGGAAAGATGGAAAGATACCAAACCTGATATAATTTGAACTATAATTATTAACGATATTACACATAAAATTTATTTGCAGAATTGAAAGCCCGTTTCGTTCGAAGTAGTCCGATTTAAATTACTTTCTGTCAATTTAATCGGCAGAATCACTTTTATATTGATACGATGAAAAATAAAGAAATTCAGTTTCTGCATAATCGGTGACATGTGTACATCGCCGAGCAACTCCAGGCGGCAGGTTAGACGGGGGAGCGAACAGAACTGACACGGAACTAACAAGTGTGTTTAGACCTCAAGGCAGCGTTCTTCAACCTGTTTACATCTGCGGACCGGCGAAAATAGGATAAATATTTCGCAGACCGGTTGACGGCTAGGACAGAAATAAAAAACAATGTATATATTTTAGGTCTTAACTGTTAATAACTATCGAGCGATATATTCGCAAACTTTATTAATGAGAGGTACACGAGCAGGCGCGTGGTGAACTCAGTTCAACAGTTGAAAATAATCATTTTAGCCCTCTTATATATAAAGTATACACTTCAGAAACGGTTTCTCTGTTGATAGTAACAACTTAGATTAAATGTGATGGGAAAATATTAGCAATGTAGCCAAAAATGCAGTAAATGTATTTAAAAACACAAAAATAGTAAAATCAACTGGCACAAGCATCATAGGATTCGTGAAACATACCACGATCGCGGATCGGTGAACGGAGTTCACAAAGCGCGCCCGCTCGAGGGTTAAAGAATGTAGCCAGGGATTTATATTTTCTATTGCAATAGAAAATGTTGATTAATCATCGATATAAAAGAATAAAATGTAACTCGATGTGTTTGAATAAATCCCCCCCCCCCCCCCCCCCCTATCCTACGTATATAACGAAATAAAGATATATCTTTGAAATTATAAGACTCAAATTCAACTTACTCTGCGCCTTTTCCGCTGGAATCTAGGGTCCATTGATGAATAAAACAACATCCATGAGATTAAATCGTAGGCTTTATTCACGAAACCCCCTTTCAAGCAATAAATATTCGATAGAACAAATTTTATTTCTGAGTACTTCGTCACGCGATCGATCCCTAATATTGCGAAAAATATCCGTTTCCCTTATCTCACGCTAGTCTCAAACGTGGACTGTGAATCGACAAAGAAAAAGAAGAACTCGGAATCACATTAACCCAAAAGTGCAATCACGAGCAACACCCCGAGTCCGCTGAAACTCAAAATCCCTCGGACCCCATGATCGGGCAACTACGATATATCAACCAACCCCGCGCGAAACTCCTTAATGTGATTCTGAACGCAAATCTGTCCCGCGACCGTTTGCAGGGTCCTCCAGCTCTCATTTCTCATCAGACGATCTCCCGCAACTAGAACACTTACACAGTTCTACCCCTCGCACTCAATGGCACTTGCGAAGCTATACCAGAACCCTCGACACTTTTTCAAAGGCCCTCGAAACGGGCCGTTCCAAAAATAGTCCATCTACGATCCCAAGCGCCGGATGAAGTGCGAGAGGCTAACATCGGGATACAACATTCTCTCGCCATGCGAGCAATCGATTTTAAGGTCCGCCTATGTTGCGATTAGCACGGGGTGCGATTGGGCGCAGTGCACTGGCAAGCCTGATTAAAAAATGAGCCCAGCAAAGGGTCGACAGATCCACTGAAAGACATCCGCTGGTTTCCCTAGACACCTTTTCTCTCAAGACACATGGTACGTTTACCTTGGTATCAACTGCCCAGCCCTATGAAGCCGCAAAAATAATAAATCCGCTATCGTAGTTCTATTCTTAATTAAGTACAAAACACGTTACATTAGTACAATTCGCGTGTCCTACGTTCCTGTAGCGTTCAAGCATAAGGAGAATACGCTAACGAAATTCCTATTATGTATCATACAGGGATAGACTGGCGACTGTGTTCTCAACGCGCAATTATGCGCCTTATGTTCAATGTGTTCTTTAAGGGTGGCTTTTCCCTTCGGAGGTGTGCGAAACATGGGGTTTTTGTTTTAGAAATTCGTGGGGGACAGAGTACGCTGGGTGGATTAATCCTCGAATTGTACAAGTTCGCTGGCTCTCGGAGAAAATATTTCGGAGCGATGCACCCGCGAATTCCTCAAGGTACCCCGTGTGTTTCCCAGCGCTCCGAGGGAGAAAGCCTCCCCAAACTAAAGGGTACGTGTTTGTCCGTTATTTCAAATAATTAAGTCGGATGGTTTAAGCACCCTTCGACAGTCAGCCACCACGTGCCCTTAGTTATTTGAAATTCACTTCTGCGTGCGCTCCTTATCGTGCCTCGCCACGTCGAAGGAGAGAAGATTGGTAAAACTTAACTCGACTACTAATATTTACAGGGATCAATGTAATATGAGTGATACAGGTTGAATATGTGGGACCTACAGCCGTTAATGATTAGAGCAAGTGGGAAACTTAAGCCAGCACGCTGATCGGTACTGTTCCCTTGCCTTTCACGCTAGTCTCTCTATTGCGTCTTACTCCGATTAACCCTTTCGCCAGGCAAAGTCCCGCCAAAGACACCGAAGAGACGATAAAATCATAGTTGAGCTTATAACTCTGTAAACAAACCTTTCGAAGAATCTGTAGACTTAATAATGGGGGCCAAAAGAAAGTTTAAAATTGCTGCTTTCCGTTCGACACCCTTCCCTGCGAAGGGAAGGTGTGCGCAAAGGCTGAAACGGTTCCCGAGACTGCTCGGAAAGGCATTGCCGTAGCAAGAGGGTTAAGGAGCTAGAAAACTGCGCGTCCGCCGGGCGGTCTGCCCTCGCGAACGTTCGTTACTCGGTTGAAACTGGTCTGCGCGCGGCTATTCGGCGCGCGATTACGAGTCCTGTGTACGCCTGTGTCTAGAACTTGGGAAGAGGTGAAGGTAGCAAAAGCTGTAAAAAAAGTGACGGTACAGAAGGTGTGCTAAGTTCCTAGACTCGTCCTGCATCTTCTTCGACGCTCGATGGCCGCCGAGGGCCCTCGACTCCCCTCCATTCTCCGGACTGGTGTTTAAGAACGGTATCCTGAGATTACCAGAACGTGGCGGAGGTGTTTCTTAATCGGTGATGGAGATCTGAGCAAATCCTATTAACGCTTTGTCGTCCGGCACTTCGTTGGCCGCGTAGCCAGAGTTCTGCAATGCGAAACGCGAGTCTTAATTGATACAGCTCCGCGTGAGGAATAAAGCGGAGCTGCGCGAACAAAGGATTACCAGCGGAAACGTCACTGTGCGCAGCTGGCCAGCGCTGTCTATCAGTTTCTGTAAATTGGCTGCTATCACGACGATGTCTTTGCCATCGACTAAACCAGCCCCGACTAGCTCCGCGGCGATTCCCTCGGCGGAGTCCACCCCCACGGCGAACTCGAATCGGATGTCGTTGAGCTCCCGCTTCTGGTTTCTAAAATGTACAGAGTCAGTTTGTAATTCAACGCTCCGTCAGAATATTAGGCTGTTTCAGTTATTTCATGTTACTGTGGCGTTAGTGAATGGTAGGAGGCTAAGGACAAGGCAAGAGCATGCGTACTCAGATCTGTCTTCAAGGGTGAAGTAGGTCTCAGGACGTCTGCAATGAAAACACAATCGAATAACACACAATAATTCTTCTAGGGGAGGAGAATAAATAAAATTCCTTCGAAAGAAAGAGAGAGAGAGAGAGAAACTATCGAAGATGGTAGAGAGGAGATTCGCATCGAAGGGTTAATGGAAACAGCACTCTCGAGTAGCCACAGAGTTGCCGGGCACCACGTACCGTAATCTCAGCACCAAGTTTATGGGAATATTCTGCTCGGCGGCTTGCACGACAAGCTGGCTCGGCGCGGACTTCACCTGCCCGTAAAACTCCTCCTCGGGCTCCTCCTCGCTGCTGGAGTTCTCGATCGTGTTCACTGGCAGGGCCCCCTTGCCCTCCTCGCCGCTCGACGCGCCGCTCTCCTCCTCCTCCGAGGACCAAACCCACTCTCCCGTCACGGTTCTGTGCAAACGCCCAGACGTGCCTGGCTGTCTTTTCGAAGCCTGGAGGACAACAGAACGGGGATTTCCAGAGCGCTTAAATTTTTAAAAACTCCCACGATAAAACGTCTAAGAAGATTTACCTTCTGAACGCGCGTTTCGAGACTAGGACCAATAGCTACCAAGGTTTGCTGCAGGTACTTCTTGTCCTTCGCTTTCTTGAAGAAGGGATGCTTCAACAGTTCCGTCGCTGTCGGTCTGAAACGTTATCCTCCGGTTAGCGCACGGGCTAATTATTAATACGCAGGCTTGATTTAAGAGGAGCTTCACCTCTTCGTCGGGTCCTTTTGCAAGCAATCTACGATCATCTTGCGGAATGTTTTACCATAAGCTTTGTATTGATCTTTGTCGTCCGCCGCGGTGTCCAGTGTCGGCGGATCGTTCTGCAGCGTCAACATCAGCACCTTCATAGGGGGATACTTGTGGTAAGGCGCCGTGCCGCTGGCCATTTCGATGGCAGTGATGCCAAGCGACCAGATGTCCGCTTTGAAGTCGTAGCCATGGTCCTGCAAAGTTATGTGCATATCATAATTGATTTTACAGGGAACTTGTTGGCCTGGAACGGCAATAACCAGATTAAAACGTGCTTCTAAGTGTTAGCATGCTTCGCCGAGCCCGTATAATAACGCTGTTTTACTTTGCGAGAGGAGTCCGTTACGCGACGAACACAATTGTAACACAGTTTACATGCTCGGACTGAACGACCGCTTCTTGTTAATGCGAATGTATTGAAAAATCCCCGTACGAACGAGCTACGTTTGCTTCTAAGTCTCCCTAGCGCAACGCCGAACAAAAATGCAAGACAAATATAGACACAAAAATCGCAAGCTAAGAAGTCGTAATGTTACTTTCCTCTCTCACCTGCTCCATGACCTCGGGCGCCATCCAACACGGCGTCCCCACGAAGGTGTGCCTGACTTTCTGCCTGCTCAGGTCCCGGCCGGTTGCGAGCCAGGCACTGACGCCGAAGTCGGCTATCTGCACGGTGCCATCTTCTCCTAGTAGGATATTACCGGCTTTTATGTCCCTAATATTATTCTGTTATTAAAATTCGTCTATGTATACAAGAGAAACAGGTACAATCACTATGCGGTTCATTGGAGAGGCTTTAAATGATTCTAATTTCATTGGCGGGGGGGGGGGGGGGGGGGGGGTGTGTGTGTGATATAAGTGCGACTGAAAGGTCGAAAGGGAGAAGCTGATTGCCGAGATACCTGTGTATTTGCCCGTTACTGTGAAAGTATTCAAGGCCTTTGAGCACCTCCCGCAGCACCGTGGCTATCGTGGCTTCGTCGAACACGCCGTGCTTGCAGTTCGTGGTTCTCGTTTTGTGCTTGATTATGTCCAACAGGGATCCACCCTCGAGGAGCCTGAGGACCAGCCAGAGCTCCTCTTTCACCACGAACGACGTGTAATACGTGACAACGTTCTCGTGGTTGCAGGAGGACATTGCCTGTATCTCTTTCTGCGGACGATCGACAAATACATTTCATTTTGCGCGAAGGAAAGCCAGCTGCAAAGTATTATCCCCGGGATTCGAGGGGGAACGCGTACAAAAGATGGTGTCGAGGGATGTATAAATATATTGTAATCGAGGAGCTTGCAGATCCGAGAGGAAATATTCGTTTCGAGTACGAAAACACCCACTGCAACGTTATCTTATCAACTAATGTCTCCGGTTATCGCGTGGGCGCAATGAGACGCTTATTTCCAGGTATTGCCGCAAGCGATAATTTCAATAATACAAATAATCCGCCAATCGACGTGCTGTTTCGCGCGCTATCAGTCCGCTTCTGCAAAAGTCGGGCGCTCTTACCAGCAGCTCGTCCATGCTTGTGTTCCATTTCTCCAAGTTTATTCTCTTGATAGCGCATTTTTCTTGTCGCGGAATGCAAAATGCTGCGTGCACCACGGCGGTCGCCCCCACCCCTGAAATTAAACGGAAACATTCGTAAATGATCTATCGAGAATCGCAATTCAGCATATTGTATGAAATATAGAAGTGGCCAGGATCTGAGGCAAAATTAAAGATCATGAAAATGCGACGCAATATATCGTGCCCATTACATATTTTATAGTATAATTGTTGCTGCTATGACCATGGGTGCGCAACGCGTTTAATAGCACACAAGGTTCTTGCTGCAGAGCATTATATAAGTGCTTTTTTAAATATACTAATTGCTCCCTAAGAACTAGGATAATTACATAAGATTGCTCCTATAACAGTTACACAAATGAATACAATAAAAGGCAGAATATTTCGGCATCTTTTATCTCCGATAAGAATGAAATTTCTGTATCAGAAAATACTAATAAACGGAGTAAACTTTTTCTGACGCAGTTGCTTAATAAACTATCACTGAGAATTTGTGCAAAATTCAGCAACATAGAAAACTACTATACATCGATAAAAAAAATTCGTATTCAACGGGAATTAAGGGGGTATTCTGGTCTGACGAGGCGTTTTCGTCGCGTTATTTCGGAATTTTTTTACAGAGAACCCATAAGTTTGATTATTATTTAGTTTATTGCTACATGCTTATTGGTATTTGAACTACCTTTACAAATTTTGTCAATAGAAGTTGACTGGTTTAAAGTAACAGTGAAAAAAAAACAATGGGGTCACTGTGACCATGATTAGGCTCGTTCTCGTGATCAGAAACAAAAAATGTAAAGAGATTCTTTATTTGTATGCCTTTGGCTATCGTCCCTACCAGAATGATAAAAAAGTATTGAAAATTGAGCGAACGGCGGCGGTTTGAAAATTAAGTTTCGATTCTCGCACATTTTTTCAACTTTAAAGGTCCGTGAAAGTTTGGAAACAAAATATTTTATCATAATTCTGGTAGGGACGATAGCCAAAGGCATTGGGAAACCAAGTGGAGGCGTGGCTTAGATTTCAGCGCTGCGGTGGTAAGTTGGCAAACTATTGACAGTAGGCTGAATCCCACCAAACATTCCGAATAAGTATTTATTAATCGAATAAGTAAAAATTTAGTGTTCCAAAAAATTTAAAAACACTCGTTTTTCACAACGTGTCTATATAAAGACTGATCATCATATGGACTTCGACGGATTCCAGCCTACTCTGAGTAGTTCAATTTTTTGTCACTAGTTGGCATAAGGTAAATGTCCCAATACCTGGACATTTAAGGTACGGCGGAAACACGTTTGAGAATTGTTCAGTTATACAAGTCGATATATATATACACGATTTTACAATTGCATGGGGCACCGTGTGTACTTTATCATTAAAAAAAAAAACCATTATTGGATTGAATAATTTTGTAAAATATTGAAAATTCGTAGTCCTTACAATGGCCCAAAACCTGGACAGCTTAACTAGTATGTCCCGGTGTCCCGATTTTACGGTCCCAATACCTGGACAGCTTAACTAATATGTCCCGGTGTCCCAATTTAACTATCCCATTACATAGACACATGATAAAAGATCTTTTCTTTTGGCATATTTCTTCTATATAAGTAATTTATGGAAATCAGTAAATGAAATTGTGTAAAAAGAATAGATTATCGAATGACTAATTTTAAGGTTATATGTCAAAAAAATCTTTCAAATTAAATATTATCGTTAAAACAGGATAAAAAAGGGGAAGTATACTTACAGAAGGATAAGTACAATACAAAGTAATAAGTACTACAGTCCTAAATAACTATTGTATTATTCCGTCAACAATAACGCGTAAGATAAGTCGCAGTTTGCATAGATGGTCTGCGTGGTCAGGTTTCGGGCCGTTCCGGGATTTCACTGTACCGATAGATAGACACGCGAATAAAAAACTAATACGACCATAAATTTTAATAATTCAATCAGAAAATAATACTACAAAGCAACATTTTCCTAAAAATGTATTAGTTGTACCAATATACTAAACATTATTAATAATATTCGCTTAAGAAAAAGTAGAGACTGTTTAGCAAATCAGCTAACGGCAATACTAAAATGGTGTAAACCGGTCAGTTCAAGAAAATTTATTTTTATTACGAGTGTTACGAGTTTACTAAGAAAAATATGTATATGAATATATTTAATTAAATATTTGTGTAATTGAATAAAATAGTTCTTTTATGGATAAAGCATATATTAAATGTAATAATCAGCATTATTTACACTAGTGTCCAGGTATTGGGACGTGTCCAGAGATTGGGACATTTACCTTATCGAAATTCTTGGTTTCCCAATACAAATAAAGAATCTCTTGACATTTTTTGTTTTAGATCACTAGAACGAGCCTAATCACGGTCGCAGTGTTTTTTTTTCACCATTACTTTAAAGCAGTCAACTGCGTTTGACTTCAATTTTTTTCTATAGACAAAATTTGTAAAGATAGTGGAAATATCAATAAGCATGTAGCAATAAACTAAATAATAATCAAATTTATGGGTTCTTTGTAAAAAAATTCAGGAATAACGCGACGAAAACGCCTCGTCAGACCAGAATACCCCCTTAAAGCCGCGAGCGGCCTATGACGTAGCGATACGTCACAATGACGTCACGCGCCGTTGCGTGACGTGCACTCGACGCGTATTATTTTCAATTTCTTTAAATTCAAATTCCGCCTAACTAACTTCAAAAGCCATCGAGTGCATTTAATTCCCCGCTCTTCCCTTCCGAAAGAAAAAAATTTCTCTCATGAAAACTACTCTCCAAGCCAAACGTTTCTAGAATACAATTTCCCTGTAACCAAAGAGACGAAACGACGGCCTCGTCCGAAATCTTGCGCGAAGATATCTCGAACCTGGAGCCAAAATAAACCTAATCGAATCTCGTTCCGATTACCAATCATTCGCTCAATCAATTCGACCTGTCGCTCATACGCTTACACCGAACAATTAACCTAACCTATCAAGCCCCTTAACATACGAAAGCATTTATTCCGAGGCAGCACTCCCAAGCCCCCTCGAATCGTTCATCTAATCCAAACAGCAATTATCCCGCCGATAAGAGCGACGACAATTAATCTCTCGCAACATAACCTCTCGAAACCCAGCCTCGCAACCCCCAGCCACCCCCTACCACCCCCTAGAGCCGTCGCCGCGAATTCCGCATGCGGCAGAATCGCTGGCTCCGTTTCTCGCAGCGTGTTAACTAGGTTAGGACGTGTCGGGCACCGGTATACGCGCCTGCACAAGTGCGACTGAGAGAGCGGATGCGTGTAACGGGGCCGAGAGAGACAGCCGCGTAAGGACAATTCAAATTCGCTAGTAATCGCGGTCGGGAGGCGGAATAATCGTTTTTTCATTGGTTTTATGTAACGCTGCTGCCCGGCCAGCCAGAGGAGCAATTCTCTGGCTAACGTCAAGCAGCAGAAGCAGCTCTCGGCGGGGACCCGGTGAGCGGCGCTCGGGCGAGGAAAAGGACGGTGATTTCGACGGGGCTGGCGAGCGTTCCCCGGTGCTCGATGGGGCCGCGGGAATTCTGGCGGGAATGCTACTCACCAATAACCTCTTTCAGCTCGTAGTCGTCCTTGGTGTTCGGCCAGCCCTGCACGACCGTGGTGGAGCTCGTGGACGCCATTTTGTTCGCCAGTGCCGTACCAAGGCGCGCGTGCTTGCTGGCAGCCCGGGCGCCCCGCGCGAGCAGTAACACGCCGCTCTTCGGGCGGGCGCTATTGTTAGGCGTTTTCGGCTCACGTGGACCGCCGCGTTCCGCGCAAGCGCGCTGCTCGCGGCTGTTCGCGTCCGCGGGCGCCGCGGCGCTCTTCGGGGGCGTCGAGGCGCGGAACGACTTCTGGCGGAAGATTCCTGGGGAGCAGGAGGGCAGCACGTCGGGCGAGATTTTCCTGCGAATGTCGGATGAAAAATTTTAGAATTCCCAGGCCTGGAAATTTGTGGGAAATGCAATTGAATTTGGTTGAGGGCAGTGAATTTCTGGGGTACCATCGTTTGTTTCGGCGTCCTGTAAGGGCCGGTCATAGTATTTGTTCACCCCGAATAACTTCTAAGGTATGAAACTTAGGGCGAATTTCACTTACCCCCAAATCGCCCGTAACACCCGAGATTTTCATTAAGGTAGGTTTTCCTATACGCGACTGGACGTAACGTCAAGAATTTCAAAGTCGATTTTCTCGAAAATGAATTGCGATATCAAAAAAAGTTACTCTTGCTTTTCGACTTATAGCAAGTAAATAAGTCCAGAAAAACGAATAAAATTTTTTGATATCGCCCTTCGGTTTCGAGAGAATCGACTTTGAAATTGTTGACCTTGCCCGTCCAGTCGCGTATAGGAAAACCTACCTTAATGAAAATCAAAGACGTCGCCCGCGATTTGGGCGTAAGTGGAATTCGTCGTTAAAAGAGCAGTGGATTTTCTATAAATATTAAACTTTATTTCTTCTATTTTGTATATATTAAATATAAGTTGGCTGTAAGATATTCAATCTATATTCTGTAAATAAGGGAATTGTTAAAAAAAAAGAAGACTCGTTTGCATGAAAGAATACGGGTATTAAGGCGGGATAGCATGGAGGTCGCGACAATGTGTTTATTAAGTCTCAATTACATGCGATCTTGTCAAAATAAATGCGTGACCAAAGCGTGGACGCAACCTACGCGAGCCCCAATCTGATTCATCAAGGCGATTAGCCTTTCTTCGAGAAACGAACGGTTCACGTAATAAAGTCTAATCTAGAACAATTTAACTCTCTCCGTTCTTAACACTCATAACCTTATCGCCGCGATCGGAAAGAATTCCAATTTAACCTCCGAAAAGGAGAACGCTCCACACTACAGAGATCCAAATTTAGATGAAACAATATTAGAATCAAAGCGCTATCTCGCAAAGTAAATATAGAACCATCCCCCGGCTTTAGAACGCGCCTTAACAGAAATCCCTCGGGGGAAATCCCAAAGTCCCATTCCGTGTCGATATCCGACGATCGACTGCGTGGGTGAAACTGAATTAATGAAAATATTAAACTAAATCCACCGTCACCCGTCCACCTCCCTGGAGAATTTGCTAGGGCTATACTCACGGCTTCCTGGTGCGCGTCGAGTGGCCAGGGGATTACGATTTATCCGACATAAGCACTGCAGTCTGGCGCGCGGGCTCCGCCGCTACTGTCCGCCGATTGGAAATACTTTTTTCGGCGCGAGGCAGATACGGCCGCGCGATATTAAGGCTAATTCTGGCCCGCTCCTCAAGGCGGGATTTCACCGTAAACTTCGACAACGGCACGCTCCTGACCGCGATTAGGAATTGAAGTGCTTTCATCGCCGTTCGCGCGTGTATCGAGACGCAAGCTGGAAAGAGACGCGTGACTGGCGGGGCCATGGGGCGGGAGGGAGAAATAAGGACTACCAATTAGGATGGCGGAGAGGAAGATGGGGAATACGGGGAAATACGGGTAGGGAAAAGGACGGAGGAGCCAAGAGTTTGTGCATATTCTGGGGTGCCCCGTGGGAGGGAGAAGGATGGATCTGGTATCGGAATGGTGGGAAAAATGAAAGATGAGAGAAAGTAGAGGGGAACTATGAAATGGAGGGTAGTGGTGTTGGGTGAATAGTTTTATCGGTGTTGGCACTTGTACCGATCGCCGCGATTACAGAATTCAATTAAGCGGCCAGCCATCGAATGTCACGCGTCTGTTTGTGATATTGGATTCCTCTATTTGCACGGGGATATGCGACAGTGACCTTTAAGCTTCGAGATGACAGGTGATCCGACGCATACCGTATCTTTTGCACCATATAAAACGGCAACGACCGGGGTGGGCACGGCAGTGACTTGGTTCGCAGTTTCAAACGAAAGTGATTTCCCGCAAATCGGTGATAGGAGAAACGATGGGCATCATAGATCACATAGGTTACCTTGTGCTGGTAAGAATTGAAAATGCGCCAGAATTTTAAATCGTAGCGAAATCCTGCCATTTTCCCCAAACCTTTATTTCAAATATTAAATTCTCGGGGGCTCGATATTTTGGGAGTTTCTGAATTTGGAAATTGCTTAATTTGGAAATTTGAATATTTGGGAATTACTTCATTTGGAAATTTGAATATTTGGGAATTAATTTGGAAATTACTTAATTTGGGAATTATTTAATTTGGAAATTGGAATATTTGGGAATTACTTAATTTGGAAATTACTTAATTTGGAAATTACTTAATTTGGAAATTACTTAATTTGGAAATTATTTAATTTGGGAACTACTTAATTTGGAAATTTGAATATTTGGGAATTACTTCATTTGGAAATTTGAATATTTAGGAATTACTTAATTTGGAAATTGGAATATTTGGGAATTAATTTGGAAATTACTTAATTTGGGAATTATTTAATTTGGAAATTGGAATATTTGGGAATTACTTAATTTGGAAATTACTTAATTTGGAAATTATTTAATTTGGGAACTACTTCATTTGAAAATTTGAATATTTGGGAATTACTTCATTTGGGAATTACTTCATTTGGAAATTTGAATATTTGGGAATTACTTAATTTGCAAATTTGAACAATTGGAACATTAATTAGGAAATTCCTAAATATGCAAATTTGAATATTAGAGAATTCCATAATTTGCAAATTTGAACATTCAGCTCCCTCAATTTGAAACTTTGAAGATTTGATCTCGTTCAATTTAAAAATTTGAGAATTCTCAATATTAGAAACTCCAGCATTAAAAGACGAAACGAAATAGTTCACACTTTACGTTTAAACGAGAGCTGAGCAAATGGGGTTGCGAAAGGTTTGCAAAATACTGCGCACGCAACGGCGCGCTTATCCTATACAGCGCGGCAGCCGCTTTAAACACTTTAATTATCATGAGCGTACTACTACGTCATTAAGAAAACGTACGTTGTTTACCATCGAACTATTAGTACCTCTTCGTGTGTTCACCGTGCCGACCCGTAATAACTCGCCTTAAAACAATGTTAAACGTGCGCGTTAATTTGCAACGTAAATTGCGCTTAAATTTAGTATTTCCCAATCTAAATTTATCGCTCTGAGAACAGCTTTAACAACCTGCCACCCACCGCCGCAATTAACAGAAACACGGCTATAAAACTCCGACGAAAATTACTCTGCAAATTGACTTGAAAAATTCTCGAAATCACCAATACTAAAACCTGCAGAAAGAAAACGTTCGTCAAAATTTACTAACTCCACTACAATAATCTCTTCTACAATGACGCGTCTTTCTATTGATATTAAAACCCCTCGAATAATGACGAAGGGAGCACGTGGAATAGGCTCAACGATAGTTAAACAATGATCGATCGGATATGAATTCCTTTTAAAATCGACGCGTCACGTTGCGGGACAAGTGTTCTCGATTTATAAACGAAACGCGGTTTCGACGAATGCACGGTCGCTGGAAGGGCGAATTTAACGAGGCAGAGGAGAGAACAATGCTCGCACTCACCTATTTCTGCCGAGCACGAATGTCGTCAAGAACCTGTTGTCGTGGAACTTGAGCCGCTCCTCCTCCGTAGATATAGGCGCCGCGGCGCCAAGCGTGCCGGTCTTGCGTTGCCTCATGTTGCCCGTAATTCTGCGCGCAAAGAAACATCCCCGTTAGACCGGTTGCATACCCCAGGCTTCGCTGCTCGCACGACCGAACAGCGAGAATTGGGAGTAGAGCAATTACGATTCATTACTGAATTCACTTGCCACTCAACGATCACATTAATATATTTCTACACTGTGCTGCAAGAGTGTAAAAATAAATAGAATATTTCTACAATTGATTCTGATTTAGATCACTGATCCATCAAAAGTTCTTCCATGAATTTCTTCTTTGGCAATTTCAGAGCCCCTCGAATCTTTCAAACACCTTCCCAATATTTATCACTCAACCAGTTGGATCTGAGCTTCTGGAACTTCGCTTTTCAATGTAGCAATTAAAGGAACAGTCCTGGATCTTTCGGAACAGATAAGGATAGAGCTTCTTTGGGAACAGATGGAATTAAAGTTTCCTCAGTCTACGCAGGCCTGCATAATATTTAGCTTCATAAACTCCAAACTACTGCATGGAATATAAATTCTTTAGCAACCTCCTTTGCAGACTTGCTAACGTATTATTTACATTCGTCCACGACGCTGCCTGAGGTCCCCGGGCTGTCAGCGTGTGGAATATTTCTAAAGTGGCGGTCAGTCGATTGTCACCTAAATACCTAAATGGAATAATTGGAGCTGGATTGGCCTTACCGGCTATTTTTAGCTGGCATCAAGGGGTAGACCCTATGTGGCTATCTAAAAATAATCTGACAGCGAATGGACCGATGGGTGCTTTCTGCCCCTTGCCCTCTACGCTCCCAAGAAATCCTGATTTTATTTATCGCAGAAATATTTCTGACTAAACCCAGACACTTAATACTATCAATAATACCAGAACTCAAAGGCTAGAAGAAATTTGAATTGCAATATCGCAGAAAGATAGCGCTGGATAGCTTCTACGTCATTTAAATAATTTTAGGGGGCAATCTCCACCTCGTGCAGAGCAATTGGACTCTCGTGCGCGTCATTCGCGGTCTGCTAACAGGTTTAAATCCATCCTCGTGAAAATGTCTTGCTAGCATGATCTAATTGTCTCTTTAAACACACGGAACTCGTGCGCATTCCTCGTTTATACATCTTCAATAAGCTTCTCGTCACAAGCATAAAATAATGCGAGGCGAGTTTTACCTTGCGAGCCCCCTAATCGAGTCTAAAGTGTTCCGCCAACATTAATTTAAGCCCCACAAATTTTCTGGGCCCACAATTTATTAGTTGGCTTAAAGAGGGCGCAAGGCGAGGCAAACATCTGTCGGAAGGGATGAAGACGGTGGAATTCCAGAGGATCATGGGAGATGAATGTAGGCAGCGTGCCGCGCCAACCGCGGACCTAAATTAAAGTCGCTGTCCTGCCCGGCGAATTAAACTTTTAACCCAAATAAAACATTCGCTGCAAGAACTTCTGCGGCAACGCGAGCAGCCTGCTCTAGAACGGCTCTACGACCGAACAGTTCCGAGAAGCCATTCGCCATTCGTAACGTAAAACCAAATTCAATTGGGCCAGTTGAAGTTCGGTTAATTACTAGTAACATTCGAGTGATTCGGAGAGGCAAGATTATAGATCGCCGAGTAGATCAGTTGGAAGGTAATGTCCAGTTTGGCAAAGTGAAAAACAGAATGATTAGAGCACTTGCTGGTCCCTGGCTACCAATATGGAGCAAATACCGTATCGAAAGGGTGGTAAACATGTCGCGTGAACTTTCGATGGAGCTGCTGCCGCGTCCTTGCCGCCTGGGACGAAGAATCTAATTGATTTCCTAAACTAACGAGTCTAATAGCCTCTTCTCTGCGAATCGTTCCCGTTTATGAGCCGCGTCCCGTCCACAATTCCATGCTCCGGGCGTTGCGTGCCTAACGTTCGCCTGACTTCTGCAATTCCTCCACGCCCGGCATGTCAAGCTGTCCCACAATTTCTTAACTTCAACATACCATTCACTCAATTTTACCATTACACTTCAACAACAGCGGTGCGCTACGTGCCCGACTCTAATTAAAAGCTTCTTCGACTCTGAATCCGCAAGAGAGTTTCAGCTCAGGCACGCTTGAATGAAACGTTAAGCTTGTTACAGTGTGGTAACTATTTTCAACTATGTAAATTAATGCGCTACGGTTCACAAGATCTTAGAAAAACGAAGCGTTCAGCGTGTTCGCTCGCGAGGACTTCGCGTCGGAGACTGGCGAGATGGAATGTTTATAGTGGCCATTCTCAATGTTGTCAAACGGAGTGTTTACGGTTTTTGTTTACGCGAGCACTCGGAGAACACGTGGCGACTTAACGGAAGACCCAGCGTTTCGGAAAATTGGCGGACCAGTTTGCAGAAAATAGAAGTTCGATAAGATTCCGGCTATTAAAGCGTGGTACGGGGGGGTCAATTGTTGAGAAAATTGGAGTGAAGATAAAAATATGATTCACGAGAGGGGAAATGTAGATAATGGTAACTCAATAAATTTTCCTATGCACTGCAGCTTGTGTACTCAGCTGATATGAATTCCAGTCGCCTCGCACATAAATTTTCCTCTGAAAACCTGGTGCCAGGGCGAGCCTCCCGACTGTTATCAGAAAAAAACACCAAGGGAAACTGAAGCCGCGGAGTAGAAGCTATCGAATAAATAAGCGAATCATTACTGATAAGAATTTTTTTCCCAACGTCACGTGGACTTATTGAAATGACTTTGCATCGAAATGAAGTCAATTGGTGTTTACGTTTACACAAACAATCTAATGACTTTAAATTAAATAACAGCCAGCCGGTGCTCCTAATCATCCGCCTGTTTCTATGCAGCGGGCAACGTGCAAGTAACTTCCTCCGTTGCGTTTATTACGAAAAGCGAAACTTTCGAGGCGTGCGCAGCTGAAGCTTTGCCCAACTGTGCTCCTCGTCGCTGGAACCTTTGCTCGCGCGGTCGAGGGTCAATTGGTTATTAACTCGGACAGCCGTAACGGCTATTAAACCGTTTCATTGTCATGAATATTGCCACAAAAAGGGCAGGGAAATCACGCTCGGGCACATTCTTCCATGAATCATTCGAAAATCAGAAGACTGGCAGGACACCTTAACTAGCGCGTCGAGAATTCTGCTCCCGCGAAATTTTCTGGAGCTTAGATTCCTGCCGATCGTTTCGCACAAAACTTCTCCGCGCCGCACAAACAGTCGAGCATATCACCTGTTCAAAGTAAAAATTATTTGACTCGTTAGAAGCCGCAGAAGTGCATAGAGGCTACAAATTCCCGTCTCCGTTCGCCGGGGCCAGCGAGAACGGTACCTTATCACTATCCGCTTATCGATTTATCTCACCTGCCGGACGTTGACTTTAGGGATCCATTCGCGTACAGATCTGCTGCCATGTCAATCGCTGCGCTCCGCTTGCATTCTCCCCCTCCACGAGCGATGGGGGGGACGTTTGTTCCAGAAGAAGCTGCCCTGCTCGTCGGACCTCCCCCGTGGACGGCTCCTTACTGGCAAGCGGCTAAAAGAACCAGTTCACTGACAACGGTCAACCTTGACCGGGTCCATTCTCACTGGGCCGGCGACCTGGTCCCGAAACGCGAGCGCGCCCTTCGCCACCGGCACGAGAATCGTCATCGCGATAATTCCCAGCGGCTGCGGTGCGGATTACCCTCGTCCACGGCTCGAGTGTCCGTCGCCCTGGGCACACGGTGGAAACGCAATTCCTCGCTGGCTCGCGGGCAAGAACGTCACTGCTGCCAGAGACGTGGTCGGATCATCCTGAGCTGGCCGTCGACTGAACTATGTCAGACGGGGGCACCGTCAATTGGATAACTACCTACCGCACACCGACGTGCCACCGCGTGGAGACATATGCGTTGATATCGCTCTAGCTGACCACCTCGCTCTCCCCCTCCTGCTCGCCCTCCTGAAAGTGTTAAGGAGCTTTTAATTTCGGGCCCTTGGGCCCTGCTTGTGGAAACATTGGGCGGTAGATGATTGCGAAGGAGTTCGCTGTCTGCTGATACCGTTTATGCTTCCTAAATGAGAGTCTTTAATGTCGGAAAGGGTAGAAAACATTGGACGCGGGACTGTTGGACCATTTTCTTTGTGCTGCGATAACGCGCCGTTCTGTCGTCATTTCGAAGGTACCGGGGATCATAGCGATCGGCACGGGGAAGACTAATTTAAATCGTACGACGCGAAGCTCGTCAGCTCAATCACGATCGACCTTGCTGACCGGGACATACTGTTTTTAGCGGGATTACCGACGTCTTCAAAGATTCGTCAACACTTTACGCCTGATGTCTGACGTCACCCGTCAATTGGCCATCACGAGTTCCCTGCTTTAACTATACTTAATTGATATTTGCAGAAAAATCATTTGGGGCTGATTGAGAGACACTGATTTCTGTCCAAGCGCGACTCCTTTCCCTCAAACTTCTTTTCCTCCGTCAGACTTAATTGCCACGTCGGCGTTCCGTCTCCGGGTCTGATGGTAGCGCCGATCTAGAAGTATACTGAAAATGCTCCGTCGTAAACTATTGTCAGCAGGAAGAGTCTCGCGCAAAGTAAATGAAGCGTTCAATCGAGCAATCAGCCAATTCAACATATGCTAATGCACTGATACGCCGGATTTTTGCGAAGAACCGTTCGGTTCGGGGAGGAAAGGCGGAAAGTTAAGTTTAGGCAAGGAGCCGCGACGCGCCCGCTGACACCGACATCCTTCGATCAAATTTCGTGGCATTGTATTGCGTCACGGTTAAAATTCACGCATCGACGGAGGTCTCAGCCCGTGTTAGAGACCTATCAAACTTGATAAAGCATAAATCACGCGCGGAGGGTTCTGCCAAGTGGGAATGGAAGTGGAGTGAATCGGTCGTTTAATAACGTAACTGACAAAACGGTAGAACGATCGTCGATTATTGATGGCTTACAGCTTTAGCCCTCTCGCTCTCAATATCCCCCAATTCATCTCCCACACGTTTTCCGCAACTTCGTTCCGCGATACTATACGAAACCTGTGCTGCGATCGTAAATAATCTGCTCTGATTCCCCCCCACGAACTATTATTCCTCTACTAAATCTTGCATCTGGTACAGTCCTCGAAGACCATACAGGCCGTCGCGCACTCTGCCAGGCGCGGCGAAGCGATGAGAAAAGTTTGGACCGACAATTAATTAATTATTAGTAACCTCTTCGATTCGCTTCGCCTGAGAGGCTCAAGCTTTCATCTCTGTTACCTCATTCTGATCACTTTTCTCCCTCTGTGGTTAATAGTTCCTCGGCGTAACAGTCCCGGCGCACGATGCCTACAAGATCTGCAAGAAGTGCAACATCAGCGCCATGATGTTAAGAATGAATGGCCCCAATGGGAACGATTATTACGTTGGCCAATATGATGCCATGGTCCCAGGCGTCTCCTATCTGCCGGAGGAATACCGCGTAGAGAAGCTTGACAAGGAGGGAGCCGAGCAGCAACCGCTGGATAGAGATAATAGAAATTTACTGCCGGTCAGTTCTGTACCCAAGGAGGAGAAATAAACATCTGTTTCTTAACTTACTTCTGACGCTCCACCTCTTTCTCCGCAGGAGTATCGTAGCCTTTGCGAAATCGTCACGAGAAAAGTGCGGCTGGATGATACAGAGTACGAATACCAGCCACCGCATTACCACGAAACCTATTGTAAGAGTTACTTCCTGGTCGATAGTAGCCAACCCCCTGCGAACCCATCGAAGCAGGTAGACGCGGAGCAACAGACACACCCCCGCGGAATAATAGATACTTTAAGCTACGAACCTCCTTAAAGAGTCCTTCGCTCCTCCTTCCGCCATTCTGAACACCGGCGTGTCTCTTTTAGAAGTGCGTTCATCCCGGCTTCCACTGCGTGCAAAGGAGCAGGGCCCTGTCCTTGGTAAGGCGGCAATGGGACAGCGAGTGCTGGGAGCCTTTCGTCCAACAGATCGCCAGCGGCTGTGACTGCATGTGGCCGGTGTCCGACCTCGGGGAGATAACGCCTCATTACGAATTTCCACACAGATGGGACAACGGCGGGCGAGGGGCGGATGGTTAAAGAAAGAAAGCGGGATAGAATGCAAGTGCTGGAAGAAAGAAAGACCCTTTGAAGAAATGGCGCTTGTATTTCCTTCCAACGTCGCACAGTCATTGACGAACTCTAATGTTAACAGCGTATGGTATTCGTGTCGTAGTCTGTGAATTTTATTTATTACATGGTGTATGTGGTTTCGTTGTCTGTAGCTATGTACTTAATAAAGGTAAAACGATCCATCGCAGTCTTTAAAGCTTTTATTCCAACGTGGTGATTGTTTATTCGAAAGAAAGATTGCGATATAAATCATTCTGCTTCCACGACAATTCGATGCGCACTATTCTCCCCTATTTCCACGAATTCGCCTTGTGCTTTGGTAAAAAGTGAAATCCCTCGGGCACTTTTCCCAGTAACATTTCTCTAAAAGTAACAAAAACAGAGGGACATTCAGCATAATAATAATAATCGCTTAAACTACGTCCGCGAACGAAAGCATCCTTACGATAACTTAATCCAATCGGCGCAGTTCGAGCTGGCCATAAACGTTTCCATGTCGTCCCGACCTCTGTAAAATGGAGGTCTCTCGTTAATTCTCTGCGGGGGCCTCTCCAAAATCCCAACAGGAACATACCTAAGTAAGATCAGAGTTCAGCAAGTTGCTACCGAAGAAACGTTAATTATCCTTAACCCACCTATGCAGAAACGATAGCCATTCCAGCATAAATCTCCTCGTCGTTTCAACTCCGCGCGTATCCGAGCCCCAATGTTCGAGGCCGTAATTAGCATACTTCTTCAAGATATCAAATCTATCCGAGCTCGATATGTCCATCAGCTTCCTCTCTTTTATTTCCGTGAATATCCAAGGCTTTATCAACGCGCCGCGCCCAATGGTAACACCATGGACACTCGTGTAAGTATCCCGAACCCTTTGGTAGTCATCGTACGATAAAATGTCGCCGTTCCCGAACACCGGCACGGGATCCGCCGCCTTCGCACACCTTTCGATGTATTCCCAATCGGCTAGTTTAGTGTACCTCTGTTCGCGAGACCTTCCGTGAACCTAAAGCGATACACAATTTCTTTCCAATTTGCCTCGATACATTTCGCTGCGGTCGTATCGACGCGAATGCGTAATTAACTTACTCACAGTGATCATGGATACACCCCAATCGTGGAACTTTGGCATTAAGTTGTGCGCGACGGGCTTGTCTATGTAAACGCCCGTTCTAGTCTTCACCGTCAACGGTATGTTCATAACTTGGCTAACAGACTTTACAACGCTTTTTAGGACATTCAATCGATTAAGCATGCCGCTGCCGCCGCCCTGCCTGTAGATTAAATCGATCGGGCAGCCGAGGTTCAGGTCAATGAAGTCGATGCTGATTTCCTCGTTCAACAATTGCGCGCATCTCGTCAATACGCCGGGATTGTTACCGCAGAGCTGCACGCCGAAGATATCCTCCGACTCGTGCCGTTTCACGAGCGCCCACTCTTCGTGCGTGCCCTTCAATATCCTCGGCGCCAGGGCCATCTCCCCGCAAGTTATATCCGCGCCGTACTCCTTGCAAATTCTCCTGAACGGCAAGTTACCTACCGTCGTCAGGGGACTCAACAGTATTTTATTCTTCCAATCTATCCTCCTCTTCTCCGAGTCCCTGCACTTTACTAAATCGTAATCCTCGACTGGGCCGACTTTCCGCTCCTCGCCGTGCGTCTTAGACGCTTCGCCGTTGGACTCGGTAACGCACGTGCCTCCGGTAGGGCCGTTCTTTACCTCCGATTTATCAGCGTCAGGGGATTGCTCGGTTCGCTTAGCAGTCTCCGCGCCCTGTTTCTTTTTAGACTGCTCGTTCGCCTTGACAACTTTCTCGGCTTTCGAGAAATTGTACTTCCGCTTTCGCAGCTGCGCCTGGATGCTTTTCGTTATGTGGTTCTTCGTGGAAGGCGGCTTCTTTTTGAATTCCTCCTCTTTCTCTTTGTCAACGACGTTCAAGCCATCCTCCGTCAAGTGCTTGGCGCCCATTCTGCAGGCGGCGCCTCTCGGGCACCTGCCGGTCAGGTCGAAGAGATAACACTCCGCCGCGATGTTGTCTGGCTTTATCTCCAGATATTTCAGTCTATCGTGCAAGAACGTGCATCGCTTGTTGTCGCAATTCTTCTCGGGCTCGTCCACCGCTTGATCCGCTATCCAGGGGCAGAGGTTCTGCTCCCGCTGCGCCTTGAACGGAGGTGGCCGGGCCTTGTTCTGGCCCCTGAGCTTCTCCTTCTTGTCGTCTTTCCTAAACTTCTTGCTAGGAGGCTCGTCCGCCGCGGGTGCGTCCTCGGCCAAGCCGGCTGTATTAGTCGAGACCTTCTGCTTGTCATTTTCGGTCAAACACTCCTCGCTCAGCAGCCTTTTGTGATCCTCAATTACGTACCTGCAAGAGTTTCGATAAGGTTAGGAGGAATTTATCTCGCGTCTGTTTGCGATCGTTTGCAGTTGATGCATGAAATTACAGGAGTTAATGAAAGGCTGAAAAGGAATTCTGTGTTGTTGGTTCGAGAGAAGGCGTTACCAGCCAGTTACTGATGACAGAAGCACCACGCGGCACCTCCGCTTTGAGGTTAGGAAACGCGCGACCGTTGCGAAGCTCCGTAGTTTTGCGAAGAAACGTTGGAACTTACAAATACGATAACGGCCACTTACTCTTCCTTAATTGAACAGACGCCTTTTTGTTTGTCCTCGCTGTAATCGAACGAACAATCATCACCACATTTCTCACTGTAATCCGCCATTTCAAACGAACCGACGTATCGAATCGCGATAGGTCGATCGTCAGTATTGTCTTTCACGATAATTTCTTAAGGCAACAAAAACAATTCACGGGATGTAAATATTATTTTCGGAGACACTGTGAATGGACTTTCTTTGATCGATTCGGGAATTCGAATATCGAATGCCATTCGAATCTGACAATCAGGGATAAGTATCGATAAGATAACGCCACTCGATTATCGAATGCAATTTGAAAATTAACTTCGACCTTACACACAGATTGTTTAAAAAGTGTATCAATGATAATATCAGCATTGTGAAATTTCGAGTACACTTCCTTCCGAAAGTTTTATCAAAGGATACCAAATCGAGTGGAATAATCCTTCTTCCAAATTCAAATTTCTCACATTTCTGATATACGCGTAATTTGCTAAACCGTAAGTTTCAGCTACATTGTTTCCCTCAATTCATAGGTGCAAGAATAATAATTATCGAAAATAAGTTATTCAAAGGTATTTTCAGAAATAGAACTTATGTAAGTATTATATAAATCTATTTATTTATGTTGTTGCGCGATTGAGCAAAAAACAATGATTCAAGGTCACCGGAGGAAGTGAAGTTTGATCATTCTGATCCTCCAGCTCAGCCCATTTATTTGGACGAAAAACGACCGTTTAAACTTTAAATGCTGATACCTTTGCCCCTGATTACGTAACGGTCGTTATTTAAAACGGGCGCGCAGTGACTCTCAATCCGCACTGCGAAAGAAAAAACTAAAAGTTACTTCCAAGTTTGAACAAGCAAATGATTCTTCCCAGGCCCGAATTAAGATTTCTGGGGTCCGGGGCTATCAAACCTTTGAGGGCCCCCTGGGTGATAGGGAGGGGGGGGGGGTAAAAATTTAAACAATAACGAGTTTAAACTCTCGTATAACGAGAAGTCAATGTAATTGCGTGCGAAATTTCAAATGGGATACAAAAATTGTAAAAATTTAAATAGATATCATAATGGAGGTTTAAACAATGAAATTTTAAAATAAAAACATAAAATTGGAAGTCGTGGAATTCATAGACAATTTATTTGATCCATTTCCAATGAAGACAGAGTGAGCTAATCGCTTAGAACTGAAGGCTTCGAACGGGCCCCCCCTGGAAAATGGGGCCCGGGGCTGCAGCCCCCCAGCCCTCCTTAAATCCGTCCCTGATTCTCCCCCGAATTATTTCGTTCTTTCTTACTAACCAAAAAAAATTATATTTCGGAATAATCTGGAAAATATAGAAATACTCGAAATAAGAATACTCCAGAGCGCGAACGCTGTTAAATTTTAAATTGAAGTCACCATTTGACGATTCCAAGCATAAAATTTGCCCCGTTTTCTCACAAGAATACACTTTTCTTTCAGATACATCCAAAACAGGGTTTCTCAACCTCAGTTACTTCTCTTCTCCTTCCCAAGCCTGGGGAACGAATGAATGAAACGCGAGGAACGGAATGAGAACGCTCATTAGCGTAACTAGGATTTTTGTCTGGGGGGCCGGGTCCCATCTTCTCCCCTCCTCCCCTCTCGCTCTTTTCATAAGTGAGGAAATCTTCATATACATACACATTTTATAACAATCACTTACTTTCATATTTATTTAACACTAAAACAAAGAGTAAACTGAATAAAAAATTATTGATTATTTAACAGCCGAATGTTTTTTTACTTATTTCGATAGTTTCTATATAGTGGGGAAATTTTGCGATTTTATGGCCAAAACCCAAAAAATAAATTTTTGAATTCGACAAAATAAATGCAAATGTCAATTGAAGAACTAATTTGGGCATCAAATGCCTCCAATTTTACTGCTAAATGTTTTAATACAAAGCTCGTATAGACTCGCAAATGTTTATGTTCATGCGAGGTTAGTCCGGTCGCGAATAATTATTCCAGATTTTCAAGTTGCTTCAAACACTTATATTGTGTTATCTGAAGTTCAGAAAATAATTTGAAGGCATGGATTCAATTCCTGGTGGTGCGTAAGATATCTTTTTGTCCCCAAAATAATTATGTTTCGGTTCTTAATACGTAATTTATACAATTTTTAAAGTAGTGTTTTAGAAATAACCTTTTCATATAAGAATCAATTTTCAATACATAAAATAGTTATAAATCCCATAATATCCCGCAATGATTTATCATTCCTATTTTACGTTGAACTTTTTTGATTCTATAAATGCAATTATTAATTGCTAATAGTTGCTAATCTTGTAATTATATACATTTTTTTTAAACACGATCCAGTGTGTCTTGTATAACATACGACATAACTGTGACCGAGACTGTTTCACATGTTATACATTACAAACCTTTTTATTATTTTTTAAACGATTTTATTCAGCTTCGATCCTCTGTCTGATTGTTTGTATTATGTATGTTTGTTTGTTTCATTTTAGCATCTTGTCAAAATGGAATAATACTGACGAAAAAAGAATTATTTACAACAGTACACATTTATTTGAAACAGAATATTCGCGAGTAAGTGCGACAGTTAGAAAAAAAATTAAAGGCAAATAATAATCGCGAAGTTTCCATTCACTCCGACGCATTTTCGAACTTATCAAAATTATTTTATAAATTCAGAACCATGTGGCAAGCATTGGTTGGACAGCTTTCGGAGGAAGCTCAAGAAGCACGAAATAAAGACATTAAAAAGTACCGAGAAAATTTTTCTCGAAAATGCTCAACAGAAAAAACTATGGAGGATGTTTTCAATTGGCTTTTATTATCGTCAGATCCAGTAATTAGTAATTTAAGAAAACTTCCCGATAAAAAATTAAAAGGTTTGTCGTCAGAAGCGATAACCCTTCTTCGATGCCCTGATGCACCATAGGTTTAAGTGTATAAATGTAAATAATAAAAAAATCTTTATCGTTCGTAATGTTTGTAAGTGTTGTTTTCCGGATAATTTAGTTTCTCATATATCAGAACGTAAGAAGTGCCAAATTTTATATATTAAAAATAAGTTTCGAGGTTTTGACCACGAAAATGGATATAGTTCTTCAATTGACATTTGCATTTATTTTGTCGAATTCAAAAATTTCATTTTTGGGGTTTCGGCCATAAAATCGCAAAATTTCCCCACTGTGGGACGGGCCATTCCCAGTTTTGGGGGGGGCCAATCCGCCAGGCCCACCTGGCCCCCTAACTAGTTACGCCCATGGGAACGCTGAAGGTCGAAGATGGACAGGGGTGCTCAGCCTCGAGTCTCTTACAGAATTCCACGTGATAAAAGCAAAGAGGAGGTATAATAAGAGGCATCACTCGACAAGGACAGAGATAACCTAGGGAAATCACTAGACAACCAATTTAAATGCCCATTCGGCAATGATCGCTAAGCTTCGGCAATGATCGGTCAACTTCGGCAATAATCAGCCAATTGCGGTAAGGTACATTTAGTCGATTTGAATATCCCGCTCGAAATAGACAACCAATTTAAATGCCAAGGTCAAGCAAGGACTTCAAAGGTTCCGCCCGGACTGACGCCTCTTATTATACCTACTCTTTGATAAAAGTCGAGGCACACGAAGAGAGGTGTTTCCAGGCCCGGCTTAAAGGGGGGGCTAGGGGGGGGGGGCTGTAGCCCCGGGCCCCACTTTCCAGGGGGGTCCCGTTATAAGCCTTCAGTTCTAAGCAATTTAAACTCGTTATTGTTTAAATTTTTGTAACCCCCCCCCCCCCCCCCCGCTTTTCAACCACGAGGGCCCCCGAAGGTTGGATAGCCCCGGGCCCCAGAAATCTTAATCCGGGCCTGGGTGTTTCCCGCGATTCGTGGAGATGACATTCCCCAGCCACAATCTTTCGCACCTACTGTAGCTCCTCTCCACGTGCTTGGCTCTCACTGGCACTCGCTCCATGAGGAGGCTCGCGCGTCACTCGCGTGTAGCGAGACGGCTCGAACCCGTTCGCGGCAAGCAGAAACGGTTTGGAGCCGCCACGCGGGTTCGACGCGCTGCTACACGCTTCTCCCAGTAGTGCCAGTCGAGTCCAGTCACGTCTAGGAGAGCCTGGGTAAGTTCAGCGATGTGTTCATTGCCCTCGACGACCACTAACACTGGGCTACTCTTTACTTGATAACACTCACTGTTGCTAATAATAGCAATTAGATATTTGTAAACAAAGCTTATAAATAAACTACCTCGCCGTTGCCGATATTCGAGAACTCACAGGGCCCTGGGAGTTGAATTTGATAAGGATATGGGTAACGATAGCGTACTTACTTGAGGATGTTTCGCAGGGAGGTACTAGCGTTAAAGAAGCACCCCTGGCCATGACACACTAAACGAATCATTATCGAGAGAAAAAGTTTAACGAGCTTGCTGAGATACTATCGTCAGTTAATGCTTCAGCGTCTACTTCTTCTTAAGAAGAAGGATGTCTCACGAATCGCTCGGCCTTCCCAATAAGTCCCTCGACTCCTTGACTCGCGTTATCCCCGATCCGAATTGATTGGTTCTATTGCACGAGTCACGGGCATGGTCGAGATCGTACGATACCGTTAACAAGTCGAGAGATTTCTGATGCAATTAGCAGCTGGAGAGTCCGAATGCCATAAGAATCCAGCCTGCGTTCAATTGGCAAAGATGCGAATCTCGGTTTTATCGAATCATATCTGCAAACATTGATCACCTCCATAAAGATATAAAACACGATAAGCGGGGAGCGGAGCCACGAGCGCGGACTAGATTAGTATGGCTCTGGCGATTTACAGCTCGACGTAACGCACTTCGCTGTTCAAATGAAACGTCTATTAATATTTACCGAAAACATTCGGTCGCGTTGAATCCAGAAGGCGCTTAGTCCTCTGTAATCGATCGAAGGAGGAAGTACGGAACGTACTTGACGATCCGTCGCTGTAGAAATATTCGTGGGGAATTGCTAATAAATAGCTGCTATCTCTTGCAGATAGAATAATAATATGGCACAAATCGGAATACTACAATGGGAGGATTACTTGGTCATAGCAGCTACGCTATGCATAAGCGTGGGCATCGGTATTTATTACCGCTTCAGCGGTGGACGTCAGAAGACTACGGAGGTATTTGTATTTGGCTGGCCCGTGTAACGGCGCCGCAAATCGATTTTAATCCCTTCGAACTGTACTTTCGAACAGGAATATTTCAACGCCAGCAGATCGATGAGCATCGTACCCGTTGGAGTGGCGCTCGTAGTTTCGTTCATGTCTGCCATCACGTTACTAGGCGTCTCCGCAGAGAACTACACGTACGGAACGCAGTTTGTAGTAATTAACGTCTCCTACCTCATTGGAACCCCCATCGTTTGCTACGGATTCCTACCGGTGTTCTTTAAGCTCCAAGCGACAAGCGCTTACGAGGTCGGTGTAATAAACGGAATTCGGACGGCTTGTAAATTATCGCACGGACTAAAATTTCTCGTCATTATTCCAGTACTTGGAGAAGCGGTTCGGCGTGCGAGCTAGGATGATGGCTAGCTTTGTGTACTGGATTCAGCTGCTTCTGTACTCGGGCGTCGTACTTTACGCGCCTGCTTTAGCGCTGGAGGCGACCACGGGGATTTCTAAAACCGGCAGTATCGTTATCATCGGCCTGGTCTGCGCTTTTTATTCGAGCATAGGAGGCATGAAAGCTGTTCTAATAACAGACGTGTTTCAAGGGTTCCTCATGTTTATCGCCGTCTTCGTTATTATTGGCATAGCCGCCAACGAGACCGGGGGATTGGGGAAAATCTGGGAGATAGCGGAAGCTGGAAACAGAATTCAATTCGATAGGTGCTTTAAATGACATAGAATCTAGTTGCGTACGATTGTAGGGTCGGACGCAGTAAGGGGACTAGCGCTCGAAAATGGGAGAAATTATTGTCCAAACGCTAAGAAAGATTGGAAAATTCAATGTTAAACTGTATTTTGAAAAGTATCGTGTAAAGCTCGTCGCGACACACATTTTTTCTATTTACAGTTTGTTTATCCAATCATTACTATTCGAGCTAAAAATTATAAACAAAACATTTTTCATCGTACCTGTATTTCTTTAAACGTAAATTGCGATAACCTGAGTAAATATTAACGTAACATTATGAGACTTAAAACATAGCTTCAGAAAACTCTAGCGAAGCCGTAAAATGTATGCACAAAACCCTTATGTTAAAAAATGTAATAATATTTAATTAAAAGGTAATACCGGACATACCCATGTTTTCCAACGTTCGCCGTTAAAAAGTATCGAGGTAATTTTGAGGTACATATAACTTGCAGCGACAAAGTTTCTTCCTTAATATACAAGGAAGATTTTCAGCAATTTTCACTATGATTAATAAATAATTGTAGAAGATATGGCGATGTATATAAATCCCGCGCGGCACTAACTAAATAATGACTTTGGACGATGAAAAATTATTTGTTTATAACTTTTAGCTCGAATAGTACTGATTGGATAAACAAACTGTAAATATATAGAAAAAATGTGTGTCGCGACGAGCTTTACATTATATTTTTCAAAATACAGTTTAACAACCTATAATATTTCAATCTTTGTTAGCGTTGAACAATAATTTTTCCCATTTTCGAGCGCTAGTCCCCTTATTGCGTCCGACCCTTCAATTGTACCCGTGTCTTGCAAAAATCAACTAATATTATTTTCGTAGTATTTCCACAGACCCTACTGTTAGACACACTTGGTGGTCGCTCATTATTGGCGGTCTATGCACATTTCTGTCGCTGTACGGTGTGAATCAAGTCCAAGTGCAGCGTTTGCTGACCGTAAGGTACGTAATACGATATACAACAATGAGAAGAGACTGGTATATAGTTTATAATGTTCTGTTTTCAGGGATATAAAGGCGGCTCAGACAGCACTCTGGCTAGCCTGGCCAATCTTAATGGTACTTTCAATGACTACGTGTTTCTCAGGACTAGCAATATACAGCAAATATTATAACTGCGATCCATTCACTCAGAACCGAATATCGTCATCTGATATGCTGATGCCATTATATGTTATGGAGACTATGTCCGATAAACCTGGCCTGCCCGGTCTCTTCATAGCAGGTGGAGTTTATAACTATTTTATGCACAGTAGCGTAGCAATAATTAAGGGGGCAGGCCTACCTCGAACGGTCAAAGCAACATGCTTCTTTGGGAATTTTTTCTGGAAAAACCGATGAACTTTTATTATTAAACATTAGTCTATTGGAAAGAGTACATCTTACGGATATTTCAGTATTTTTTGTGGCAAAAATTATTGAACGGTTTGTGAGTTATAGGCGATGTCCGAGACGTTCATTTTTTAGGCGCTTTGCGGTGATAACCGTAGCTCGGTGCAGGGGATCATTCAAAATTGAAAGTTTGAAATTTTTTAGACAATATATGAAATTATCTAGGCGCTGTCGGGCCCGATTTTGGAAACATTATTTTGAGACTAAATGGCGGCTGTGCAAAGTTCAAGCATCGATATTTGGCAAAAATCGCTCGGTTTTCGAGTGCAAAAATATCTGGGCAAAAAAGAAGGAAACGCTTCAGATAGCGCTTAGATTTTTAACCCTGAAATAAGCCTGCAAAGCCTCGAGTAAATCGGTTCATTTATTTTTGAGTTATGTGTGTCTTCGACTTTGAAAACATGATTTTGAGGAAAACGCGTTTAAAGTTTTGGGTCTGAGCGCTACACCGAGTAACACCTACCTACTTTCACTCGTATAACTTGGTCAATTTTGGTCGGATCAACTTTACACATTCAGGGAATATTTTCAAGGCGTTGTACTTAAAAAAATATCGATTTTTCGAAAGTTTCTAGGTAGGCCTCCTCCCTTAATCCAAATATATCCCCTTTTTAATATCCAAGCACATAGTAGCTCGCCAACCATCGTGGATATTGATTTCAGAAATTCTTCCAATACTCTTCGTTTAGGTATCTTTAGCGCTGGACTCAGCACAATTTCAGCAGCTTTAAATTCCTTAGCAGCAGTAACGTTAGAGGATTATTTGAAACCCGTGTACAAAAAATGTTGCAACGGCGAGTTCTCTGCTACAACCTCAACGACTCTGGCCAAATTGCTTGCTTTTGTATTTGGAATTATTTCCATAGCTCTGGCGTTCTTGGCTCAACTGTTGGGTGGTGTTTTGCAGGTAAGAGTTCGAACACGATGTATTTAAATTTCGGAAAATTTCATCGTGTCTTTGCAGGTCAGCTTGACAATATTCGGCGTAGTGGGTGGCCCGCTTCTGGGCCTTTTCACCCTCGGCATGATCACTGAATCAGCAACAGAAGTTGGATCTGTGACTGGTGCTACCGCGTCTCTAGCGTTTTTATTCTGGATTGCTTTCGGACAACCCAGACCAAGCCCACCGATATTGCCAGTGCCTGAAGTTTGCGATGCGAACATGACTCTTCCCGCGTTGCACGAGATCACTCACCTTCCACAGTGAGAAGAAATACTCTATAGTAGATTCTTTTTAAGGGAAATTTTCGGAAATTTTTTGTGGAAAATCTAGTGTATATTTTTTGCAACTTGTATTTGATTATTTTAAAAGTACATATATTCAGCAACTCTCGGTGATTTTGTTATAGAAAAATATTAAAAAATGAACGAATAGCAGCCACTCTTCCGGAAGCTATTTCTTTAGCGTTGAGCACGATTTCTCCGAGCTGGATCATCTGAAATCGAAAAGTGAAGAAGATTCTGTTAGTATATCAGTTTATCTGGTGCGCGAACGAAGGATTTTTGTTTTCGATGAAAACTCTATTTTTAATTAACGAAAAACGAACAATTCAAACATCGAAAAATCACGATTTTGCGTTAAACGGCCGCCATTCTGTCTGAAATCATTTTCTTGAAAAAATCCTTCGTTCACGCACCAGGTAAACTCATATATTAACAGAATCTTCTTCACTTTCTGATTTCAGATGATCCGCCTTGTAGAAATCATGCTCACCGCGAGAGTGGCTGTTATTTATTCGTTCGTTTTTTTTAATATTTTCCTATAATAAAATTACTGAGAGTTGCTTAATATATGTACTTCTAAAATAAGGAAATAGTTGTAAGAAACATTTTTCACAAAAAATTCCCGAAACTCACGTTCTTTTCCGTCTGCCTAGGCATGACCCTTTAATTAATCGCTAGGTCGAGCCAGTGTTCCAGTGTACTCATGTTAATTCTCTGTCATCGTAGGAATATAGACAATTCATCTTACTTCTACTTGTACCGGATCTCATACATGTGGTACGGCCCGCTTGGATTTGTGCTGACGTTTATCATAGGGCTGTCGTTAAGTTATTGTTGGAAGCTTCTGTTCAAGGAGCCGAAAGTTGAGCTGGATCCCAACTTATTCTTTCCTATAGTAGGAAACCGTATACGCCGCAGGCATCGGAATATATTAGAGACGAACGAGAACGATACACCAAAGGACCAGAGGAAGTACATGTTTACGATTAACTTGGCCAATGATGCGGAGAACATGAACGGAGGTTCTACCACCAAATTGTAACGCTTCCTCGATTAGGCTAATCATTTTAGTTCGCCATGTGGCGTCTTAGATTTTAGACATTCCGTAGGTACTTGCGATTGAGGGGAAGGTTCGAATAGACGGGAAAAGTGACTTGTCTGAAAGATTTAGAAGAGATGTTTTTACTATTTTTTATCGTCGGATATGTTAGCAGAACTTCGAACATGTTTGAGCAGCTGGATTGTTATTTTGTTCAACTGCTGCAAAGTCAGACAGGGCACCGAGGAACCTGGTATCAGTACTTTTAACTTGGTAGCGGTTTGTTATGTGGCGAATGTTTAGCCGTCAGGCGAATACGCCTCTCCGTCTGTTGTTCCTAAACTGCCATTTTATATTTTTTCTACGATGAAATAAAATAAGCCAATTGCACGTTGACGTTCGATCGTCGCGTTCGCGCATGATGGTGCATGATACTTAAGTATGTAACTCTGAAATCAGTAGTGGCAAGTCAACTCGATCGAAAAGTTTCAGGACATCGCGCGTCGCATAGTTTCGGAATTCATGCTTGCGGTGACTTGCCATCGCTGGCTCGAACTGTACTTAAATAGTAGGCCACTCTTACTTTGCGTCACAAAGCCAGTACAAACTGTCCTATAGAAATATTACCAAACAGGAATAATTTAATTGCTCGTCAATGTGTCGTCGAGAGCTGTGTTATTGTAATTCAGAATATTAATTCTCTTACTTGCGGCAAAAAGAGGATAGAACAATTTTGTTTACGTAGCACGCTGACCGAAACTGAGAAACTCTGTACCGTAGGTCATTGCACACTGATAAGAGAAATAAGATATTCTACGCGAAAGAGGCGATGCCTTTAAAAAAAAACAGAAGAAATATATTTTTATTGCACGATATCTCTTGCGGAGCAGTGTGCGCCGCAATGAAAACACTTCTTTGCATTATCAGAAACGCAAGAGATATTTGAAGCGGCGCAATATAAAGTACAAAATGTAATATATTTTTTATAAATGTTACAAAGTGTAATAAAGTTATGTGAAACATCAATGTGTGCAGCCGCGGAGGAGAATCATACGGAATGTTTCGGTTTCATTTGAAGTTATAGTATTGAAAAGGACTCAAGATCTCGATTCCTAAGCTGCGATCGCTTAATAGAGTAGTAGAATCTACGAATTCTTTCCAAAGGTGTTCATCGCTGTACGAATGGAACGGGGGCTAATAAAAGCAGCGTGCGAAAGAGAACTGTAGAAGTGATTCTTTTAGCTCTTATTCGTCCCAATAAGGAATCAAGTAATTATAATTAAGCACAGGGCAATTAAGCGACACGAATGAGAATTTATCTTGTTGCGAATGATAGAATGGCTTGGGACAATTGAAATTACTGAATTGAATAAATCCCAATTGCGTCTCTTATCCGTAATCTTGCTCGTTTTTTCCCCAATTATCGTCTGGCACGGCTATCAGCTGTGTTTTCAGCGACGTGTGCCAATGTAATTGTTACCTCTGAATTTCAAGAAAGAACAAAACAACAGGATCTCCCACCCCGTTCTGTATACATTTCGGAGTTTCATTCATGATACGCAATGTTGTTGAAAGTTCACTTCGATGTGAATCTATTGTGTGGGGGAATGGGACTTCGACGGAAGCCTCCGCCAAGAAAGAAGGACAGACCAAGGTGCTTCTGAGGAGCACCGACCAGCCCGGATCAAACTACCACGGACCAGTTGAAACCAGTTTCAATTTGTCTGTGGCCAGCGCTTCGATCGGCACGGGTGCTTTTTAATTATTTTTCCAGCGAAACTCGTGCGCCGTTTTCCCCGTCGCCAACAGGCAATTAATCCATCAAGAAATCCAACTGCCATTCCTTGCTCCAGAACAAGGTGTCGAATGACTTGGTGCCCTTTGGGCATCTGGGAGGCATGGTTTTTCTACCAGTGGCGGACCAATTAATTAATTGTCCCACTAAAACGTCCGTCACGTGGAATTAAGAGTCAAACGCAAAGCGCCAGAGCGAACCCTTTCGTGGCCTGGTATGTTCTCGATTCATCAGTTTGGGCAATTGATACCGATCTTGGGAAGATAATTTCTACTAAATGTATGGGAGTGAAGTTGAGGGGACGGAGGACACAATAGAAGACCGAATAATTCTAACGATTGCTTCAGCAATGCAAACTTCAGTTACTTGGGTAACGTTACTTTGATAAAAAAAGAAGAATATTTATTTTATGTAACTCTGTATGAAACTAATGTTTTAAAATTGTAATACTTTCACTAAACAAGTTCTTGGACTTGTAACGGCTCTTATTAAATTGTTCCTTATCCTTTAAATAATTACGTATTATTTTCTTTACGCTACGAACTTTCATTCATTCCATAGAATATGTTTACCTTCTTTCAGCTGCCTCTGTTTATTTTCCTAGGACTCTCTCTCTACCCCTGTCTCTTCTTCTCTCACTCTTCTTGACCTTATACAGAATCTTCTGTTTAGACAGACTCCTAGTTTCGAAGTCAACGGTTCCCCTGCCTCGAATTTACGACATTATGCGAGTAAAATTACATAAAAGAAGGACCAAGAACCGTGTGAAACGCTTTACAACATATTCTGGTTGACTGAAGTTAAGACAAAGATATATAACAATTTGGGGAGGATTCTGATTTTGAATACAGATCGACAGTAAATATTATTTAGACAATATATATAAGGGCCTGTGTGTGCTGGACGCATGAAGTTCAGAAGGTGGTTGAGTGCAAACTCGACGTGGTGTGTTGCTGCTGCTTTTTACAGAAGACACTTCTTCACCGAGGGGGTAAGAGTCTCCTTGGATTCATTATCGATGCAATAATGTAGGAGTGTTTCATTTCTTGAGTAGGTTTAAGTCCGCAAAACTGTGCTCCCTGAAACTTCACTCAAGTGTACGTATTCATTCTGCAAAGACTGTGGCGATTTGTTTAGCCCCGCGCGAGTCATCAGGTTCCCAGTACAATTAGCCTGACCGATGAAGCAAGAGAAAATCGTTGAATCACGTTGTGTGATACATAATCTGAGATATCTGGTTTCTTCCCACCTCAGGCATGCATCTCCTCTACTTTCACACATGTGCCTATGCACTGCACGCGCTCGGCGTCGTAAACCAGTTTCGAATCATCTATTATGCAATTACTTATAATTGTCAATGCTTAAATAAGCTGCACCTCGGTTAAGCAGCTGCTACCGAGAATTTCAGAGAAACAAATTCGAGTAAAACGCACCGTACCGAAGTGACTGTTCACGTTGCAGTTCTAAAAACCTGAGTAATCAATTGCTACTGATTCAGCTACGATGACATAGTTACAAGATTCTGGGAGAATCATTCGTAGACGTTAAGTTTAGACCGTTAAGTGGTCCACGATACTAATATCTGCCGCCATAAAATTCCATTCAAAACAAACTTTTGGCACACGATTTGCATAATACCTTCAGAGTACCCCCGAAATCTACCAAAGCTCGTTAGCAGTCATAATGAACGCTTGAAATTGATTACCAGACCTCGAGGCTCTTCCTAATTTTCCTTGGCCCTTACGAAAACACCGCAGTGAAAGTGGAGGCCACGCTAAATACCCTGTAGAGACTCCTACGCCATTTCCTGTTAACAGACGCTACCACCTAACGCCCAAGAAACGCAATGAAATAGTAACGAGGGAGAAAACCCGTGACTCCTTCGTTGATACACAGGAACCTAGTTCCGTGCAAATACTAAGAACGAAATTATCACCTGCCGAATAACAAAGAATCGCCATACGAGTAAACAGTTCCATAGAGTGCTCGCTAAACAATTCCCTGCCTCCGCCTTCTACTTCACCACTCAAATATACCTTTTTCCATTAAGGTTTGCTGAGTTTTCTATTCGTTCCCTGGCGAAGCAGGCAACTGACTATTTTCAGTGGAAGATAGATCACGAGCATCTCTTTGAGGAACTTGTTCTAGGCGGTTTAAGATGGGCACAGTGTGCTTCGTCAAGGGGTTAAACGGGGCCACCATAGAGGCAGGACTTTAAGGAAACGCGAGGGGCAAGCATCGTGTGTTTACAACCCTGTAAGCGTAACCAGTTCGATCCTGTTCGAACTGCTGGTTTCTACACGGATTTCACATGTACTGCGATTCGTGAGTCGATTTTTCGCGTTTGAATGTACGAGTGCCTGCCTATCGGCCCGCCTTATCGCGAGCAAGTATCGCTGGTGCGAGTTTCGGTCTTGTCGCCGGTCTTGGTGTAGTTCAGCCACCTCCAGTAGGTTTCAAATCTTCACGTGGACTGGTAGAAATTGCGGGAAATGGAGAGCGTGAGTTCGCTGGTGTTTAGAGACGACGAAAGAAGAGAGCTCGAGGAGATGAGAAAGATTCAAGGCAAATTTTGCAACTTTCTTCGGCTTTGTGATTGCTTTCCACGTTTATCTACTGATACATACTCTGTTTTTTGGGGAGCTATTTCTTCTCTTTGTTCTGGTGCTCTCTTCTTCTCGAAAACGCGCATTACTTCATTATTCCTAGCTTCAGTTTTCTTCTGTGTGATTTTATAAATGTGTCTCCTCTGGCTTCTTACTTTTATTTTACTTGGTGAGATGCAGTGTTTGGTGAATCTATTCCTTCTTCTCTGTGCAGTGTCTACTTCTTCCTCCTGCTCCTAGTTTAAGGAGTTAGGCCACCTTGGACGGAGCAAAATTGCAGTCATTTTCGGCATTTTTTTTAGGAAGATAATAAAATAAACAGAAAATTTCATATGAAGCCTGTTATTATACAACTCTCGTCGGAAAAAAATCGTATTTTTTTTCTTACAAAATGGCGACGGTAGAGCCGTGATACGCAAGATCTTGTGGAGCGACGTTTTCCACGGTGTTCAATCTCACGGCTATACCGTTTGACTTAGAACAAAAAACCAAAAAGATTTATTTTCTGCATGCCTAAAACTATGGAAGTACATAGGGAAATCCAGAAACATTAATTTGTCTCGAAATGGTGACCATGGAGAGAAAAAGTGCATTTTTTTTTTTATAAAAGTGTCAATTCCACCGAACATATTCAAGATATCGCAAAATCGCTACGTACTTCCATAGTTTTAGGCATGCAGAAAATAAAGCTTTTTGGTTTTTTGTTCTAAGTCAAACGGTATAGCCGTGAGATTGAACACCGTGGAAAACGTCGCTCCACAAGATCTTGCGTATCACGGCTCTACCGCCGCCATTTTGTAAGAAAAAAAATACGATTTTTTTCCGACGAGAGTTGTATAATAACAGGCTTCATATGAAATTTTCTGTTTATTTTATTATCTTCCTAAAAAAAATGCCGAAAATGACTGCAATTTTGCTCCGTCCAAGGTGGCCTAACTCCTTAATGACGCTGTCTACATTTCCTTCTTCGCGCCTCTTGCAACTTCCTCTTTCCAATTCTGCCCTTTTGCCCTTCGGTGGTCATAGTCTACGTCTAAAGCAATTGTACCAGTGCAACTAGATAATCACTGCAACACCAATCGCAGTTATAAACGCAGTGGACGAAACAGGTATGGCAAGCTGATCCGCGTTGGGCTGAAGTCTAAGCAAACGAATCGATTATGAACTGACGTAATTCTCATTATGCTTACGCTTTTAACATCCTGTTTGCCTTAACACTCGCATCCTGCATTGAAGCCAGAAAACAAGCTCCACTTACCAGTCGAAGCTCTCAAATCTCAAGTCCGTCTTGATTCTCCCAAATTCAACTGGAGCAGCTTTCAAGCCCAATTCCAAGCTTCCACAAAATTGCATTGCCATCTTCCCAGCGCAACCGCAGTCTTCAAACTACAAACTCTCTTCAGATAACTGCCGAAGGAAGCTGGTTTCCTTTCACTACCAATCTTCCGAACAATCCTCCCCCAGAACCGGAGCTCCAGATTCCCCTGCCAACCTCCGGCCAATCTTCGCTCTTTCGTCTCAAATTCACCCGGCTCCAATCAACTTCAGATTTCACTTCCGAATCCCCCGAGCGGCCCGCGCCGAAGATCGAGTGAAGTCCAGGAAGCGTCCAAAGTTCGGGCCGCGGATCCGGCAGCGGTCTCGAAATTATCAGTCCCGGAGCAGCCGCTGGTCTACAAGGAGCAAAAGCCGGCGGTGGTCGCATTTTTTTCCGCGTAATCGCCGGGCCCGGCAGCACGTAATTACGTGTGGTTTCCGCAAGTCCGTGTAATGGAAGACACACGCGGCCTGGAAGGGGGATGGTTCGTATAAATGGGCACATGTGACAATTAAAACGGGCAGTCTGAAATCGTTCACCGCTTAATCCGTCAGGCTGTTGTATCTAAGCGAGAAGCGTGAAACCGGAGGCCCGCCTAATTAATTAATCGCCCTCGGACTCGTGCCGGACAAGTGTCCCCAGGCCGGCCTATTCTTCTCTGATTCGGTGCTACTCTCCGGGCCAAGTCGCCTGCGCTGAAATCCATCGGGCATACATGCGTTACGTCAGGAAGACCAGCAAGATCATCCAGCTCCAGTTCCGCACGTTTCTGCCAGCCGCTACACACTAATTGCCCGGGCAGGGCATTCTTCTCCCCGTTTCTTCGCCGGACAGAGGGAGGCTGGATTGTTTGCAGACTCGAGGCTGAAGAGGTAAGGGTCCCCGGCACGGGGAGCGTCTTCTCTTGCTCGAGGTCCTGTGGGAAGAATTCCAGGTGATCTTCAGCTTTGTGGGCAAAGACTTATGGGGGGAGCTTGAGCTTCGCGGGCGAAGCTTTGGGGGAGAGCTTCGGGTGGTGTTCAGCTTTGTGGATGAAGGTTCTAGGGAGAGCTTTGATTAGGGAAGCTGAAGGCATCCTGTTTTGATTGTAGAGATGAGGAAATGGCGGGGTTCTTTTGGCTCTTCTTGATGACAGTCGAAGGGGGGTGGAATAGTCACTTTTCTGGTGAAGAGATTTGAAGTACTGTGTGGCTACTTTGGATTGCTGGAGGGGCTGGATTTTTTAGTTGGGGATTGTTCAGGGATGGGAGCTGGTGGTGATCTGGAAAAGTATCCTATAACAAAAATTCCTATCTCTTCTATTCACCTCAGATCTCTATTTTAGGATCCTGAAGAAGTAACAAAATTTCTGTCTTGCGTGCCCAGAATTTCTGCTTAAGGGATCATTCTACCGTGAAGACGTGAAAAATTATCATTTTTTTTACGATTTATTTTCCAGTAAACGGAATGTTCAACGTAAATAATATGTTGCTTACTTATTAATCCACTTATTGACAGTATAAAAAAAATCTGTTTTAAATTTTTAACATTTTTTTTTAATATATATCGCACTGATGTAGTGCTGGTGCAGGTGATTCCGGGAGAACGACGCATGTAGAACCAAAAATTCAAAGTGCGTCGTAGTCGTTATGAGTGTGGTTATCGTTGGGAGCAGAATTATTTTGACTGATAAAAAAAATAAGTGTCGAAGTACGGTGAATATGTCAATCATTTTGCCTTGTAAAAAGTACGAAATTGTTAATGAAAAAAGGTTTCCGATGTCCCTGCGATACCCACTGATGTGCTGAATAGAGTGTGAAAATTTCAGACTGATCGGTCAAATGTTTTTTTCGCAATCACCACAGTTAAAAAAAAAAATTGTTTTGTGATAATCGCGTTTATAGTTTTAAAACAAATTAAAAAAATTATTTTAAATTTATTTGTATAATATAAGAGTAGCTTAATAAATACCAAAAAGATTTATTGCATTATATGTTGTATCTACGGAGAAAAAAATCTTTAAAAATATCTTAACTTTTCGGCCGATCAAAGTAGAATGACCCCTTAAAAGAGAAGTACAGTTCAAAATACCTTGAAAACCTGCTAAATTTACGTTTTAATAATCAAAATGTCCCTTTCTATATTCTTCATCTCCTACTCTCTGTATTTTCAAGCAGATTCTAATCCCCCAAATTCTACGTTCTAAATACTGCTCCAACTGCAGAATACCGATAGAAACGCGTTCCGTTACGACGAATCCACGTCTCATAGAGGTTCACGACCATTCAGCCTCGATGAAAGTCAGAGACAATGAAGCTAATAAATAACTTTGCATTACTTCATTCCAGTGTCCCGTAACAGGTAATTTCTTCACGGATCTGTGCCCCCAATCACAATTACACGATGCAGACCTCTGTTTCCGCCTGTCAGATCCCAAACAGATCACAGTTGTAAGCCGAGCTTTGTGTATCATTCAAACCCTCCCGACAATTCCACCTGTCTGACGTTCTAAATCAATCTGCTTGCCCCTCGTCGTCATTATTTCGAGGGTTCATTGTTCTTTTTATAATACAGGCCACTTTTTAGCTCCCAGTTTTGCCGGGTCTGCCGCCTTTAGTTAGAAGAAGCGTAAAGTGAAACGAAGAAACGACAATAGTTTCCAAAATAGATGGAAAATTAGGATTACAGTAAATGCTGCATTTGTTTTCTTCGAAACAAGCAACACGAGTCGCAGTGACGCTTAGAAGCAATTAAATATATTTAGATACTTCCTGCTGAAATTAATTCAGACTTAATTTTGAACACAGATGTTTTTTTAATTTTCATTCGCTTCGCATTGAAAGTGCCGTTTTAATATACGAGCCAGGGAGCAATTGTTTAACGTAACGCGGAAGAAAAGATGCCGAAGAGGGCGCTTAAAAGCCAAAATTAATTTCCTGCTGATAATTTAAGTGACACTAATGAGGACAGCTATGACGAAAGGAATTCCTGCGGTTTCCCGCCGCTCGTTTCTTTATGCATTTAACACGTTTCGATCCGTTGAAACTGGTTTCAACCAGAATCGACCAGACTTAATGATAATTGATGCGTGCGATGCCGATAACATTTACCATTACGAAAATGTTTTCGAATTTCATTGCTGATTACAATTTGTCTCTCACGTCCCTTGAACCTCGGCGTTGCAGCAGCAACGGAGCATCGATTTGCATCGAAGGAAGAACTCAGTGTCTTCAGGAAGTAGATGCCCCCTAAAATAGTTCGACCCTTCGTCAGAAGCTCCTGAAGTAAATTAAGTCACGCTTTAGCCAGACAACATGTTTACCTTTGGTCACAAGAAAGAGTATTGACGATAAATTCGGAGATTGTACTTAATTCTTTTTCAATGTTAAGAGCAAATGGTACTTCTTCTTTCAGTGTTTTTTATAATAGAAACGAAAGGTTTAGTCTGCCACAAAGAATACTGTTTCTAAATGTAAGGTCCATATAGAGAAAGGAGACTACACTTCAGTATTCAAAGAGGAAACTGCTTGAAAAGAACCTTCTTCTCCTTGATAAATGAAGGATAAGGGGAAAAACGAGGAAGGTCCATTTTTCGTGATTTTGCGATTTATAGCATATTTTATTGGTGGCAACTGGAACTACGGAACTGTCGAATCACAAAGGGTTGTAAAGTTCAAATACCCCCGCAAGTAAACGTGCAAACAGTAAGTGTCCACACTGCACTGGAATAAAATAAGGAATGTCCCCAGCTTCTGTCAAAGTAAAACAGGAAATTATTTAAGAAGAAGATTAAATTCGTTGAACCTTGCTTCTTCACTGGTGGACTAAAATATTAAACCTTCCTCGACACTCTGGGTGTGAGCCACATAAAGCTGATTTTGACGCACTGTGCCTTCTATATATTTTCCAAAGCCGACTTACAAACTATTTTTTTTCTCAAAACAACCACTCTGTAGATTTTTAGCTTCTAATATCGAAATTTGTAAAAGTTACACTTTTCTGACGATTTTCTTCGTGTTTTCTCGACATATGGTAATTTAGAATTTTTTTACCAAAACTGTGATAAAATTTCGATAAAAAAAACTATTGGAATACATTCTAGAGACCTTGAAATTGGCCCATGATTTTTTTCATGACGATTGGATTCTTTAGATGAGAATGGCAGTCGTTCAAAAATTGCTCTGGGTGTGAGCCACCCAGATATATCAAAGAGGTGTGTCAACGAAGGGTTAAAACTTAATTTTCTCGATAAACCTGTTTTGTGACATTGCCTGTTTCTCCTCTTACCCTTCAGATACTGTACTCTGTAAAAATCCTCCAAAATCTGTCTAACAGCGTAACTTCCAACTTCATTCTACTCCCAAAGCAATCCCAGCAACGTACAGAGCGATTTCTGTTTAGACACCAAAAGAAAAAAATAGCTTTCATAAAAAAAAAAGATGCTTCCCTCCACCTCGCATCTGCCTCTGAGTCAACTGGTTTCAGCCAGAGACAACCAGACTCCTTAACGACAATCGAATGTCGGTGTTAATAGCCACAACGATGGTGCAAATCCTTCCAAACGGTCGGATCGGATGGCGTGGCGCGATGAACGCTCAATGATCGCGTCGACGGAGACAGAAAACAGTGCATTAGACTTTTGCTTACATAAGGAACAGTCGGCGTCAGATCGCGCATCTATATAACATCCCCAGACTGAATCGATTAATGAATATGACTCTGATGGTTCCAGCGTGTTTAGGACAAGTCGCACATGTCGGGAAAAACAATGAGACTTTAATGATTTGGGGGGGGGGGGGGGTGCACAGGGACTATCTCTGGGGATGAGTCACAAATGAGGACTGAGAATTTCTTGTCAAGCGACTCTGCTGGAATTAATCAGAGCAGTTAATTGGGGGAATGATATTGTCAGGGAAATCATTTCTTAATTTCTTAGAAGATGTTCTCTTAATTTATGTCTAGTGATGTCTTTGAATGACCAATTGAGCTGGAAATATTCAAATAATTCGAATAATTTCGAATATGAATAATTTCTTCGAATAATGTACGAATATTCGAATACTCCTAATTATTCGAATAATGTTCGAATATTCGAATACTCCTAATTATTCGAATACTGTTCGAATATTCATTCGAATACTCCTAATCGTTCAAATATTCGAAGAAATTATTCGAATTCTCTCATATTCGAATATTCGAAGAAATTATTCGAATTCTCTGATATTCGAATATTCGAAGGAATTATTCGAATTCTCTGATATTCGAATATTCGAATACTTAGATTATTCGAATACTTAGATAATTCGAATATTCGAATACTTAGATTATTCGAATATTCGAATACTTAGATTATTCGAATATTCGTTACAGCCCTAATGACGACATCTCGAGGAAGTTTATTAAATTTTAGATACCCGTAGGTCTTTCGTTTCTAGTTCAACAGTGTTTTCTTCTTTAGAAGTTTCGAAACTGAAGCCCCATAATTCCGTGTAGCATCGGATGCAAGGAGAAGGAGGAAAACGTTAGCAAAGATGTTAGGAGGGATGGATAAAAAATTATGTAAGCGTAAGATGATGCTAAAGCGAGAAGGAAACGAAGAAGGTTCGGTTACATTAGACGAACACACGAGAGATCGATCTGGATCGCGTGGAAGTCTCGATCCACCAAGTGGCTTTCACGTGATTGACATGATCTTAGATCCACGCGCGATACACGATCGAATATCGATTCAATGCGGTCCCAAGGACGGTGAATGCCAAGTACAGGGGTCGATCGAGTGTTCTATGATTTGCTCTTCGGTTACTTCCCCGATTGGAGAGTTCTTCGGCCACAGTGATCAATATTTCTTGTTATTCGATAAGCTTCAGCTGCAACTTCCTCACGATTTTTCAAGCGCTGATAAGCATCTACGTATTCAGTGCTTGAAACTTTGCAGGGTTTGCTACATTATAATTCCCTTTGCCAGACTTCAAATTTAATTCGAGAAGCTTAGGATTTCTACGATCGAAGAGAATTTTCGTGGTAGCAGTTATGAATCTCTGCAGATTTATATAAAAATGAAACAAGTATGCGAAGAAGTCGAGGAAGTGCGTGGGAGGACTTGGGAATCTTTCGCGATGCAAAAGAAGAAATACATAACAGTAGATGGAATTTCTGAGGGAAGAAATAAATGGAAATACACAGAACTTGAAGCTGCAGAAAAATTTCAGAAGAAGAAATACTCGCAACCCCCTAAAACTTCTGGAGCAAGAATTACACGAAACTATTCAAGCCCCCAAGAAGAAGAAATATATAAGAACCCTCGAGACTTCTAATAATCGAAAAACAAAGAAACCCCGAATTAACTTTTCAGTTAAAGAAGAAGAACCGAACAGATTCCGGAGGAAATGTTCTCCTGTTTCAGGTCCAGGAAAATGCTGTCCCGTCTCTTCGTGCTCTTCTTCTTCCTGGCCGTTTCCTCGGCGGAGCAGCGGCCGTTCGAAAGCGTGTACGAAGAATGCATGAAGGAGCATCCGGTCCTGCTGCATTACTTCTCCTGGGCTGACTACATGGTGCTCGCTGCCATGTTGGTAATCTCGTGCCTGATAGGCACCTTCTACGGTTTCTTCTCGAAGAAACAGGAAACCAGCCAGGACTTCCTGCTCGGTGGTTCAAGCATGGGGACATTCCCCATGGCGATGTCTCTAGCTGCCAGCTTCATCACGGCCATCGAACTTCTGGGAAACCCTGCAGAGATGTACGAACAGGTACGCGCAACTTTATTCTTCATTTATCTTCTCACTTGTTTTTAAAAGGCTCGGAACATTTCTTCTTCTGATTTGGAGAGTGGAATATTTTCATCGGTTTCTTCTTTTAATTATCAGTGAAGTATCCAATATTCTTCCTAAACTTTGAAGCTGCTGGACCATTTCTTCATTCCTTCCTCAGAGGATTTGCCAAATAATTAATAATCCGTGTTATCGCAGGGAACGCAATTCTGGATGACCTGCCTGGCTTTCATCCTCGTCGTACCAATTACCTCGCATCTGTACCTGCCGGTTTTCATGAAACTGAGGCTGACCTCGAGCTACGAGTATCTGAACCTTCGCTTCAATCGTCACTGCAGACTCCTCGCAAGCGGTCTGTACATGGTGCAGATGACCCTGTACACTTCTGTAGCTGTATACGCGCCAGCGCTAGCTTTAAGTCATGGTAAGTCGAGGTAAATAAAGCTTGACCAAACCTCGAGCTTCCTCTGCAGTAACTTCTCTTCTCTTCTTTCGCAGTCACAGGCTTGAATACCTACATAGCCGTCACACTAGTCTACATGGTCTGCATTTTCTACGCCTCGCAGGTTTGCATTCTCCCTTTCCAGCTTGAATGCTTCGAGCAAAGAGAGCCTCGTCCTCATTCTCATTCTGTTTTCTTCAGGGTGGAATGAAGGCTGTCATAATGACAGACACGTTCCAAGCAGCGGTGCTGCTTGGGTCCCTGTTCCTCATCGTTGGCTACGGATTCTCCTTCGAGGGTGGAATTTCCAAAGTCTGGGAGACAAATCAGAACTCCGGGAGAATGGAGTTCTTCAATGTGGGGCCCAATCCAACGATCAGGCACAGCTTCTGGAGCGTCGTGATCGGTGGGACTGTCTACTGGACCACCATGTTCTGCAGCAATCAGGCATCCGTCCAAAAGTACCTCAGCGTAGAGACCATTGGTCAAGTCAGAACGTGAGTATCCTCAAGGCTAGAGCCGGGTTGACGAATGAAGTTAATCAACTTGAGCGTCGAATAAACTTTTCAACTTTAACTTTAACCGTCATTCGAATTTTTATTTAAATAAATTTAAAGTTAAAAATTTAATTCGACGCTCAAGTTGAAACGTTCGACGAATAAGAAAATTAAGTTGATTATTTAACTTATTCGACACATCACGAATAATTTCTGTAACGTTCATTCGTTATTCGAAATTTTATTTAAATAAAAATTTTGCCCATCTCTGCTCAAGACTAGCCCAGCTTCTTTGGACTTCAGTGGCTCTGTTTTTCGTACAGTTTTTAATTATTTTCTGTTCCAGGGCGTTATGGGTGTCATCGTTCGGCATGATCATCATCTACACCGTGAACTTCCTGACTGGCATGGTGCTCTACAGCACTTACAAAGACTGTGATCCCCTGTTGGCTGGCCACATCAGTGGCCAGGACCAGCTTCTGCCACTGTACGTGATGAACTTCATGGGCAGCCTGAAGGGTGTGCCCGGATTCTTCGTCGCTGGTATCTTCGCTGCCTCTTTAGGGTACGTTGACCAAGATTTTCAAAGATTTCAAGTGACGCAGGAAATCCATTCGGGACACAGAGCTGAGAGTAGTTGTAGCAAAGATTCAGAGTGGAGCTTCGAATCTTCAATGAAGCTGGAGGCTTTGGAAGAAAACTGAGGTGTTTGTGATGGTTTTCAGAACCGTGGCGAGTGCTCTGAACTCCCTAGCAGCCATCACGTGCGAGGATATCTTCCAAGGGCTCTTGAAGGTGGACCTGCCTGCCAAGAAGGGCGCAATTTATGCTAGGTGGATCAGCATCTTCTTCGGGGTCCTCAGTTTTGCGTTAGTCTTCGTCGTGGAACGTCTTGGGAGCGTTCTTCAGGTACCGAACCTCTTACTTCACAATCTGATATCCCTTCTTATTTCTTCTTCATAAGAATTAGAAGCAACAATAACGCCTTCCAGAAGTCCCAATGCCTCAATCAGATCCAAATTGAAGATGACAATGAATGTTGCAGGTTGCTTTGTCGTTCAATGGCATGGTTGGTGGAGTCACCCTGGGATTATTCTCTCTGGGGATGTTCGTACCATGGGCCAATGCTAAAGGAGCGATCTCAGGCGCCCTAAGTAGCCTGATAATTGTTTTATGGATCGGTCTGGGCGCTCAAGTGGCTGTTCTCAGGGGCCACATCCATTTGGACACTAAGCCTGTCTCGATTGATGCTTGCCCCTGCATCAACAGCACCACAGCTGCCATTGGGAGCCATCCAACTGACGATGACGACGAAGCTTCTTCAGTATACAGAGTAGGGTTACTTCTTTCGCAAGATTGGACAGCTCTCTTCACATAAAAGCTATCGAAGACGTCCCCTTTTTTATTTTTATATCTAGAAAATTCTTCTTGCTTCCCTTACAGAGGAAATCCTCCTCTTTGTATTGAAACAGATTCCTTCTGCAGTGCCTTAAGAATCCTATTTGTGGGCTAAAAACATAGCAAAATCTAGGATTTTTTTTTAAGAACCTAGCGATTCGATTCACCTGAAATTTGGACAATGTTTTTATGCATCATTGAAAAGGTTGCAGTTTTTCTTTTATTAACGTTTAATAATAAATATAGGAGTTATCCACCAAGGCGAATCGAATTACTAGTTTAAAAAAAATTTCTAATTTTGCTATGTTTCTAGCCCGAAAAAATAGGATTCTCCCTTAACTTCTTCTCTCGGCTGATTAGTTCGCATACAAATTCACAAGCCTCTCAAATGATCAATTTGAAATTGATCACAAAATCATCCCTTTTGTCTCAACAACTGATCCCTTTACAGATCAGCTACCTGTGGTACAGCGCGATCGGTTGCACCCTGACAATGCTGATAGGAGTGGCGGTCAGCTACGTCACAGGCTTCCAGAATCCAGCCGACCTCGACCAGGATCTTCTGAGCCCTCCGATTGCCTCTCTGTTCCGTATGCAGACCAAGCCGCACGCCAACAACGTCCAGGGGATCACCAACTTCGGCTTGGAGCTGGACGACGAGAAATCGCCGGTGGAGAACGGCAAGAGCCCGAAATGAAGGTCCTGGAGAAGTTTTTTCTTTATGCAGTATTCCAGATGATTTCTCGAGGACGAAATCCGTTCGCAATATTCCATTCGAGATCTTCTTTCCAAAGTCTTCTGCGAGACGAAGTTAAAGAGCACTAAACTGCAGAGGCTCCGGAAATGGAAGAAGTCTTGCTCGTTCCTCTGTAATTAAACAACTCCAGTTTTTAAGGTTGCTCCGTAACCAGGAAGAAGTCTACTGACTGCACTAGAGGCATCCGCGTTAGCTTTTACCGAGAGAACCTTCTTAACGGCGAGTCGATGTACATAGAAGTTTCCGGGAGTTCTATGACTCCCACTTCTACGTTAGATAGGATAGTTTATTTATGGCACTCTTTGGTACCGTACTTATTTTAGTTTCATTCATTCCAACCATTCCTTGGCGAGGGGCATTTATTACAAACTTCCACGTTACTTCCCCCCCAGGGTGACTCTCTGTAGATAACTTTCCACCACCCTCAACTGTCTCTAATGTTTATTCACACTCAGGGGGCATTTTATAATACTATTTATAATACCTGTATACTTGCTAATTTGTAAATAGATTTACTTAGAATTATCTACACCTATTACGATACTTAGTTTACCATCGGAGTACCTTTTAAGTCAGGGGACGTTCGCCTCCCTGGTTTTAATTTACATTTAGAAATTATTTATTCGGTTAAGCTTTAAGGGAATAAATCCATTCCAGCTGGCAGAAGTGAGGCAATCACTTGCATTTAAATAAATTGTTCCACCCTCAATGATAGTTTGATGAGTCTGTTTCGAGGACTGCACACGTTTCCTATTCTTCTTTTAAGCACCTCGCCCATTTGGGAATGGCTTCTTAATATTGTTTTATATCGTGGAGATGATTAACCACTCGTTTCACTTGACTGCGGATCTGTACTTCGTTTTCGTTCGCGTACGTTTAAGTAGCTTGAAAGAAGAGATCAAACGCGATACGGGATTAAGATAAGCGGGCACTTAAATCGCCGAGCTCTCGTTTTACCGATCGAATTAGGTTTTATATTAGCTCCTTCGTCTCTAGTAAACGTATTTGTACAAGTATTTGTATATAAAATGGAAATATAGATAAATAACTTTATTACATCCACGGGTTCTCATTCCCTATCCACTTAACGAACCTGATCACTCAGCTACTGATAAAGGACCTCGCTACATAAATTAGTATGTAGGTACTTTCCTCGGTGGCTCACTCAGGCGTGCGAAAATAGACGAAGAAGAAATTGCAGAAAGTGCGAAGAGACTTCAAAGGAAAAGATCTTCGCCAAATTTAAAAATTCCCCAAAAGAAGAAACTTTGTAAAGTGCGAAGGTTTCCAAAATGAAGCATTTCTTCTTTCTACTTACAAGGGAAGTTCGGCTAGAATAATCAATCTTCAAAAATTATAATTAATGAACTAACAGTAATTATGAGAATAATTATTATTATATTAATATCTTTATTAAGTTATTTATTAAACCCCAAGCTAAATGAGTTTTATTTCACCAATTATTTTAATTTTAATAATATCTTTATTCATAAAATTTATCCATACCCAATAAGATTAATAACAAAATTCAAAAAAATCTGAAACTTCGCAGGAATGTAGCTCGAGTGATGTTAATAACGTAACTAATTTTTGATTCGCCAATAAAACGGTCCTAAGGATGATAAGCCACCCTGAAAAAATTCTGACTTTTCATATTATCGTGAATATTTGCGAAACCATAAAAGGTATCGAAAAAAATGTTCAATTCAAAGTTTTATGGCTTTCGATATCCTACAATATGGTGACAAAGAATTATCGAAAAAACAGTGGTGAGGTTAAATTTTAAAAAAAAGGAAGATTTTTGAAAATTCTTTATCGCCGCTTCATAGCACATAAAAAGCCATAGAACTTTGAATTTAACTTCCTTTTTTTATATCTTTCACAGTTTCGTAGATATACACGATAATCTGAAAACTCGCCATTTTTTCGAGGGGGTGTGTTTTCACCCTTAGGGCCGTCTTATTGCCGAATAAAAGAAATAGTTACGTTATTAGCGTCACTTGAGCTACATTCCTGCAAAGTTACAGATTTTTCTGAATTTTCGACACAGCTATCAGAAATCAAGAATTATTCCAAAAGATACAAAAGGCCACAAGTCAGACCTGTATGTCAAAAGATCTATAGCACGACTGGCTCTAATTTCTGGCAAATCCAGTGGAAATGAAAGGAGGGAGTGTGACAGCAGCAGCTGTCAAAGTGGGATAAGGAGCACAGGGGAGTTGAGGGGGAGAGGGAGAGAGAGAGAGAAAGGACACGACAGTGAAAGTGGATCAATACGCCGTTAACGTCTCGCCAGGCAGCGTGCGACCGTAGTCTCTCCACTAAAGCCACTCATTTTCTGTCAGAGAGCAGAGTACCAAGGCACCAGAGAAGCTTGCGGTGCCATCAGCATCAATTATCTCGTCTCCTCTTTGCCGTACAGTCAGCCTCCATCGACAAAGAAGCATCAGCCATTTGACAGTGTATTGACAGTCTCCAAAACATGTCCATCAATGGACTCCAAGTGCCATCAGTGAGAAAAGTGTCTCCGAACACCGGGACCAGCCAATGACAGTGGGGTGTGTGACGAAAGGTGACAGTGGGGCAGCTTGAAATGTCCTGTAGGAGGCTGTCCAAGCTTCTAGGGTGTTGACAGTGGGGAGGAGGAGGATCAAATTTGGGGGCTGCGCACCGCTGGCCAGGTCTGGGTTTGCTTGAGGACTGGTTCACGCTGGGTTAACATGTATCTCTCGCATCTCGTGAGTTATCTTCTGATTTCTAGCGTAAAAAAAATCCAACGCCAAAGCTCTCTCCTGTGTAAAGCTCCTTCCTCCAAGTCTACCCTAGAGAAAAGTTTTCTTTGAGGCTCCGCGCCAAGGAGAATCCTCTTCCGAAGCTGCCCTCTTTGAAAGACGCCCTAATTTCGCACCCCTTTCAAGGTAAACCTGCCTTACATTCCCACCCCGTCGCAGCGCCTCTCCCCCACTGCCCCCAGAAGCTTCCCAAGAGAAGAAGAGCCTAATTCCAGCAACCGCCTATTCACAGATCACCTGCAACTCCCAGCTGAGGTGCTTCCGGTTCCTCCGCTGGACCATCCTGGTGCCCCTCGTCATCTACCTGTCCCTCCTCTTCATCAAGTACAACAGGAACGTGCCCCTCAAGAGCCTGGCGTCCTCGTCGACGGAGGGGGACAACGAGGGGGCCATGATCGAGGGTCTGTTCGTGGAGCTGGAGGCAGTGACCGCCAACAAAAGGGACCTGGAGAGGTACAAAGGCGTGGGGCTTGATCGCAGGGACGAGCAGAGTATCAGGGAGGCGGAGGAGGCCGAGAACCAGGAGAACCCGAGGACGCTTCTCGAGGATATCTTCCAGAGGGCGGACGCTGACCAGGATCAGTTGCTGGACATCCAAGAGCTGGCTAAGTGGATCCACACGAAGATCACCGAGCACATCAGCCGCGCCATGAGGGAGAACGTGGGACTGTTCACGGCGATCGACAACAATCCACGAAATGGTAATCCATTGAGCAAGCAATTTGAGTTCTGGTGGAACGTGGACGTGACGTTTCTCTGAGGCAAAGTTCACGTTCGAATGGGAGATTGATTATGACTTTCAATTAAATCTCTAATTTGTAGAAGTAGTTAAGCCTACTATCCCATTATTCTGAGTTTATTTTAGACTGTAAGAAATCAATGATTTGCTTCAACGAAGAGTTTTATAAGCAGGGTATACTACAGTACGCACTCGTTATAAGCCCGCTTCTACCATGCGTTGTACGCCCGGCGACTATCCCAACCATTTCTTGGAATCCTTCGGACGAGAGTGAGAGAACCCGAGAACGAGCGAGGGGCTCTCTCGTCTCCTCTCGCTCGCTCTTGGGTTTTCTCACTCGCGCCATTGGCCGCGCGGAACAGTGTCCACAACGCGCCGTACACGCCCGCCGCCAGCCCCGTTCGTCGGGCTTATAACGAGTGCGTACTGTATTGCGCAATTTCTCTACGACTCAACAACTGCAAAACAGTAATTAGATAGTTCATTTAATTGGAATTAATGAATGGTTCGTTCATTATCCAGCTCACCAGAGACTAATAGGTAGATCAAACGGGTGAACAGTTCTAGAAATCCAATTCCAATTACTTTTCCCGATCCTAATATTCCTAGTGAAACTCCATTGCAATTAATCCCAGCTACCGAGGCGCACTTTCAGTCCCATTAACAAACTCAGCGATGTCATAGACAGCAATCTCTCAATTGTAAGCTGTGTTCTAACATTAATATCCACATCTATAGTTCTTATCTTCCAAGTGAAATTCCACCACAATACCAAACTGAATTAGCAATTAAGAGGCGATCACTTTTACCACCTAGCTGTGATTCATAATTGCAAATTTCATTTCTAATGCCTCAGGAGAAGTGTCATGGGAAGAGTACCACGCGTACTTTCTCAGGTCCCACGGCTTTCCAGAGAGCTATGTGAGCTCGCACGACAAGAAGCACGGTGATATGTCGCGGACGTTGAAGGAGAGCATCATGAGGGATAGAGCCAGATGGGCGGAAGCGGCCAGAAACGACCCAGAAAGGCTGGCACTCGACGAATTCCTAGCTTTCACTCACCCCGAGAGCAGTCACAGGGCTCTCCTTCAAATGGTGGAGGATTTATTTGAGAAATTCGGTAGATCTTCCTCTTTAAAATTTTCCATTTTCTCTTATAGGGTAATTCCGGATGAGATGGCCCTACGGAAGAGATAGGCGAACATGTTTCGAGAAAGAGTATACAGTGGTTTATTTCTCTAAGATCTTTTTTTCAGATTATTTAATGTGGATATATGCGTGATTTCGTAAGGAAAAGAAAACAAAAAGTAAGTAATGCCCGTGTAATGTTTCTGACGTAGCGTGAAATTATTTAGTGCGGTTAAAGATCCATTTCTTTGCAATGCTTTCCTGGTATGTTTCTGATTTTTTAATTGTTTAGGGCAATAAATATGGCAGTGAGAGCAATAACGGCCTAACCCACATTGAAATTTTTTTTTCCTATTTTATATGATTAGTAGAGTCTATTGGAATACATTATTACTAATAACTCAATTTCGAAAAAATGTGGGTTAGTCCGTTGTTGCTCCCACTGCCTCAAATATGTTCACAGCATTTTATAACCTAAAAATGAGTAACGGTATGTTTACACTCCATTCCATATAAGAGCGGACCCACGCTCCTACCGATTTACGACCGATCTGCGCAGCTCCCACGGATCTGACACACGCGATTGGTCGTAGCACTTTCCCCGCCGGTTTCCTCCCAATCAACAGTATATCCCTGCGCGGAACGAGTCCGCTCTAAAGTGGAATGCAGTGTAGAACTAATGCATGATAAGTATGACCATCTCATCCGCAAATTTAGGAGAGACGGCCGACTTTTGTCAGGGTTAGATGGCCATATTTCTGTAGCACCGATATGATTAGATTTATCAACGGTAATGCCTCGCCGTGGGTGTGGCGAGAACTACTATCGAACGCAACTAACAGAAGATTAGCTAGAATTTAAAAGGGTGTAGCCGGATAAGCATAGTGAAAAGTGCCCCCAAACCAAATTGAACTTTGTTTGCGGCAATCGATAGGTTCCTCTAAGAAAACTATTTCTGCCAAGTTTCAACCCGATACCCCTACTACTAGGGTAGTTACAGGGTGAAACGTAATTTACAGTTAAGCTCCATTACTTTTGATCTATTGAATAGAAACTTATACGAAAAATCAGAGGCATTCTGCCCATTGATACACGTGTCTGTGAATTTTTTCAGAATTTTCAGTGGCAAAACCGAATTTTAAAAAATTCAAAAAGATTAAAAATTACGATTTCAAAGTCAAAATTTCAAATTACAACTTTTATATTTTTACAGTTTTGGCGTCTTTGTATGGTCATTAATGTCTAATTTTTTCAGATTTTTCGAAAGGGTGGAACGCAGTCGCAAAAATCAAAAACTGATATTTCTTATCTTCCCGTACGCAAAGTTGTGGCATGCTCGTACGACGAATATATTTTGTTCATTAAACGGGTGTTATAATATGCAATTATAAATACTTTCACATGTTTTAAATGAGTCAATGCAATTAATCTGATAGCATTTTACCGTTGATAAGGGTGAAGTTTTACCTAATTGCGTGTATAAGTGATGTCAGTATGTACAAGTCTCTCCACGACCGTTCTTGGTAGTTTCTTGAATTCTACACCTAACACGACTAATATTCGACTTAACAGTGTTTATTTGTCTATCCGACATATTGTATATGGACACTATTTTATATTATATTATATTAATTTGTTATATAGTATATTGTATTATATTATTTATATATTATAGTAATTATGTTGAATTTGTGAATTACACCAGTTGTTGTTGTAACATTATAAAGTTATACATTTATTGAAAACATTTACTTATCGTTTACGCACTGATTTTACATTTTTTCTGAGTGTGAGTGATTTTGTAAACATTTGTGATTACATGTAAAAGGAATCTACAAACTGGTGTAATTCACAAATTCAACATAATTACTATAATATATAATATATAAATAATATAATATAATATACTATATAACAAATTAATATAATATAATATAAAATAGTGTCCATATACAATATGTCGGATAGACAAATAAACACTGTTAAGTCGAATATTAGTCGTGTTAGGTGTAGAATTCAAGAAACTACCAAGAACGGTCGTGGAGAGACTTGTACATACTGACATCACTTATACACGCAATTAGGTAAAACTTCACCCTTATCAACGGTAAAATGCTATCAGATTAATTGCATTGACTCATTTAAAACATGTGAAAGTATTTATAATTGCATATTATAACACCCGTTTAATGAACAAAATATATTCGTCGTACGAGCATGCCACAACTTTGCGTACGGGAAGATAAGAAATATCAGTTTTTGATTTTTGCGACTGCGTTCCACCCTTTCGAAAAATCTGAAAAAATTAGACATTAATGACCATACAAAGACGCCAAAACTGTAAAAATATAAAAGTTGTAATTTGAAATTTTGACTTTGAAATCGTAATTTTTAATCTTTTTGAATTTTTTAAAATTCAGTTTTGCCACTGAAAATTCTGAAAAAATTCACAGACACGTGTATCAATGGGCAGAATGCCTCTGATTTTTCGTATAAGTTTCTATTCAATAGATCAAAAGTAATGGAGCTTAAACTGTAAATTACGTTTCACCCTGTAACTACCCTAGTAGTAGGGGTATCGGGTTGAAACTTGGCAGAAATAGTTTTCTTAGAGGAATCTATCGATTGCCGCAAACAAAGTTCAATTTGGTTTGGGGGCACTTTTCACTATGCTTATCCGGCTACACCCTTTGCAAGTATGTATTGGGTGCATGAAAACTGCACAAAATTTGATGACATGTGTCACTCGCGTGGCAGTACCTAAGTGTTGCAATTTGTTATTTGAATTTCTCATTTGAAAACTCAGTACACATTCGGTATGTCGACCTTTATTTTAACCGCCTACTAATATAATAAATGCGAAAGTGTGTTTGGATGTTTGTCAACTCAATCACGTCGCAACGGACCTTACTGAAATTTTCGTGAAACTTTCACGTAGTTTAGGACCAGGAATAGCATATAGAATACTTTTTGTCCCGATTTTTTTAACCGATCTGGACCAAATTTTGCGCAATTACTGTCTAGAACCCTGTGGGAAATATGGACTACCATGAAATCTGGACATCCCACCCCTTCCCCCTTATTTCACCCCCTTGACACTCCGTGACAATCAAAGTTTTACCCGGGCAACGCCGGGTGCTTTAAGCTAGTGAATAATAAAGGTAACAGCAAAGGAAAAGGAAGAAAAAGATCACGCTAACCCTGGCCATCTCTGCCGGACACTTAGGGAAAGACGGCCCACCGAAGATTTTTTTAAAATTTAAATTTTCGATTATTTTGCCTTCATTTTTGTTTAACTTTCGTAGCTAGTTGTAAAGGCAGATTATTAAAGTGCCTCGTCTCGTAATTGTTTTTATTTAAACCGTAAAACTTGTTGTGTGAGAGCCTTACAAAGAAGGTATGGCCAACTATCCCGGAATTACCCTATAACGGAGTTTCAACATTAATTTTCATAAATGACTTGAGCTTCAAGCAAAATGAACAGAAATCCTTATTTAATTTTATCCTCCTTTTCAGATCGCGACGGAGACGAGCAGCTGACAGAAAACGAGTTCTCTGATTTGCCCTCCGAAGGGATGGGTCTGGACTTGACGGAGGACAAGCACGAAACCGTGGGTGGAAGCGAAGACAGGAGGAAGGAGTTCAGGCATCTCATAGACAAGAATAAAAATGGGAAAGCTGACAGAACAGAGCTTCTGGTGAGTCAAGAGCGCACAAGTAGATCACAGCACTGCGAGTGGGAAAAGCCAAGAATACTATTTTCTCATAATTTCGAAGGAATTGAGAAACTTCATTCCGCTGGGATTCTTTTCAGATGTACATAGATCCAAGGAACCCGAGGCATGCCATTCAAGAAGCCCAGCATCTGATAAACCTATCGGACACCAACTTCGATGGGAAATTAAATCTTTCGGAGATTCTCAGCAAAATGGACCTGTTCTTGGGCAGCAAGATGGTGGACACCGAAGGAAGTTTCCACGATGAGTTTTAATAGCACTGTGTTACTGGGACTTTGCACGAAACCAGCGGAGCTTGAGATCCAGAATGATTTTCAAGGCGAAGAAGAAATATTTGATCGAACGTGGAAGCCTGAGGATCAATATTTCTATTAAATTTTGTAGGAGAGAGAATGGCACCTCTTGATGACCAAAATTAGGCACTATTTTGATACTAATCACAATATTTAATTTAACTACATCATTTACGTGCCTAATTCTGGTTTCCCCGAATCTTTTCTCAAAGGAAGAGGTCCACTATCGCTAAAGCAGACAATATTCATCAGCAATACCCTTGTCATTCCAAAAGCCTCTCATAAACCTATTCAAAAGCTTATTTTTCCATGGACAGAAGTCTCTTTTTCTACTCTTTCTACTCCTACTCTCCTAACACAAACTCTATTTTTCTGCCACGCAAATGCTGCTTCGGACTCGCTGACTCATAAACCGAGGCTCGAAGCAATCTCTTTACATTTTAGAAGACACTTACAATTTATTTTTAACTAGTACGCAGCGTTGGGTTGAGCGTGAGGAATTGACTAAACGCCACACACCACTTTTTGTAATGTATAAAGTACCACGAATATTTCTAGCTCATTAAGGTATTATAGCGTTTTTCAGAGATGAAAGGAGAATTCGAGTTTTTAGAAGGAATATTGTCAGTATTAATTCTAATGTGAACCTTAAAAACGCATCTGTGATAGTCTTTGTGACGTAGAATATTATTTACTTGGCTGGGATTAATCTAATCGAAGCGAAGTTAACGACGAGCACGCGGGCTGCTCGCTTGTGAAATAATTCACCAACCGTGAGAAATAAGTGGATAAATTAAGTCCACTTATGGAACCATAGACTGAACGAAGTAAGATTTATTAGGCGGAATTTTCTTTCTCGAAACGTGAGCGTAAATAAAAATTTGGAGTCCGTCCTCTCTGTGGATCTCGACGATTAATTTCTCAAGCGCCTCTTACTCAATTTTAACACTGTTAACGAGAATAGAGCACCGTGCAACGCATTCTACTTTCTCTTCAAGTTCTACGTAGAGTAAATATTATTGTAAAAATTTAATTTAAGTATTTCAGACGAATTTATATAAACACACATGTATTTCATTAAACAAATGTTACGTTTGTTGTTGACTGAAATTAAAAAGGAGTAAGCGAGAAATTTCTAGGGAGGAAATCCTTGATGTTCCTTTTTCAAAAGCATTTGTACCCTGTACAACACATTTTTGTACCACTCACTGTCGCAAATAAAAAACCTTTTTGCGAGTAGTAAATGGAATCGTTAATTTCAGGCTCTCCCCTTTTTTCCTTCGACACTCTGAAAGTCCACAATGTTTTATTGTTTTATCAGCAGTGACTGTGTGAAATCATAAAGGGATTGATGCATCCAGAGACTCGATGTCACGATTATTTATTCACGTCTTAAAAAAACGCACGGCTACAAAGTCATTTAAGCAAGGACGCTTCAGCTAACCCACTAGCCTTACAACTAATTACCCTGCGCACTTAACAAAGCTTAAAAATAGTCGACAATATGGTATTGAATGCTGTGGGGCCTCGTCGGCCTAAGGAATACCAAAACGTGATACAATGATACGAAGAAAGTGTCATAAATGCGTTAGATGAAAGTAATTTCGCACGTTTCTTTCTTTCCTCGTTATCTTCGCAAGAAGAAACCTCCCCTGGCCAAGCACGTGGCGAAGAAACCTTCGAACCCGCCAGGAAACACCTAAAAAAATGACTAAAAATTGCTTCCACAAGTTTGCTATGCAAAAAGTGTACAATTTTTTTACGCGGATCGATTCTGTGTGAAAAAATGAGCAAAATATGTAGCAAGAATTTTTCTCGCACGAGCCTTCGTTATCGAGATAATCGAGCCCGAAGATGTATACCTAAACGCGAGGGTTGCTATACTCCACGTTTAAACTCAAATATCTCGAAAACGAAAGCTCGTACGAAAAATGTGTTTTCCACATTTCTTGTGTATTTTTTTACGCTGTATCGCTCCGTGTAATTGTTTTCCTCGAATAACTAATTTCAAGCCAGATTAAGGCGCGAGAAACGGGAACTCTTGCATTTCAGAAATTAGTTTTCTATCACTTGGAAAGCGAATCGCGAGCGCGAGGGGATCATGCAAATTTTGGCGGCTCAAAGGCAAGTCTCGATCACGTGCCTGTAACGCGCGAAATTCCAGGTACTTCGTGCGAATGTCGGAACGTAGCGGTACGTGCCAGGCACTCGAAAATTAAAGCTTCGATTCACTTTGAATGCTCGAGGCAGCCCCTTTATCGCGTTCGAGTGGGCTTCAGACAATCCCGCCACCCACGAGTGCGAAATGAAAAAGTCTCGTTCTCCCCCCCTTTTCATTCCACTGTCTTCCATTTCCGTTCGATTTCTTCCTTCACTCGAATCTCCCGTGGCTCGCTACGACCAATGCAAACTTTCTAACAAAAGTCTAAATTAAGACATATCCCTTTGTCGGGAAGAGAAACGTTAATCTCGAGCTGCTTTTTCTTTCAAAGAAACACCTCGATTGCCAGCTTCTTCTTTCTCCCTTCTGTTTCTCCATTTGGACGGAAGCTCCTCTTCTTAGCTTCAAAGGAAAACGTCGATACAGAGTGACCTTTTTCCCATGGAGGAAACTGCAGGCCGAGCTTTTCCTTCGAGAAAATATTTCTCGCGTCCAAATACATTTTCCAAGGGATACTCTTGCCATAGTCTGCCAAGGAAAATGTCAGGCTGCAAAAATATTCGTGCCTGTTTCTGGGAGAAGCTTCGGTGTTCGATGGAAAATTTAGAACGCAGACTCTTTCCTTTGTACGGAGTACATTGGATCGTTGGACTGCCTCCAGTATATTTGCTCATTAAAAATAGTATTTTACAACGGCTTCTTAGGCATGAATTACAGAGACTTCTGGAAATATATAAACAGAAATTACACACACGCGGTTTACAGTTACACAAACAAGTCTCCTCTTCGGATCCTTCACCCAACCAGTCCCGAAACAGATTTCAGATTCCAAACTTCCATACAACCGCTCAAAATTAGATAAAACTCCAGTAGTAATTGTACAATTTCGTTACAAATTTCACAAGACTCATCGCTCTCCCACCGATCTTCGCTGAATCTCAGCCAACAGCTTCGAACATCATTCAAACTTCGTCAAACTTGACCCGTAACTGCCACACTCAGTGTCGTAGACACTCGTTCTTCAATTCGGTATCTAACAATCCATTTAAGCCTTCGATCTTAGGCCACAACACTCTACGCCCCATCCATTAAAGTCTCGATTCCCTTCGCTCCGACTCTTCCATTCAATAGACTACGCGCAGCAGATTGTTTACACAACTCCATTACCCAGCGTCCACCAGGGAAGCCTAATTTCCAGGCGGAAGGGAAGCTCAATTCCCAAGGAAGGTCACGAGCACTTAAAGCGTCCCAGGGACCTAAAGATGAACCGTCGGATCACTCGGTGATGGATTTTCGAGTTGCAAAGTGGATTCCTCGACTTCCAGGCTGGTAGCCCAGTCCACCGGGTGCTTGTTCATCCTGCGGAGAAGCTTCCGGCTCAGGTTTCTGTGGCTCCAGGGACTTTCCGAAGGCCCCCGTCCAGGGACAAGGGAATGGAGATGCTCCATGGTCAGACTGCTGTTCTGAAACGCGAAACGACGATCGTCCTTGCTGGGAAATGGGCTCTCACCCACGGGCAAAGCGATTCCAAGCGACCGCAGGGCATTCTTCTGATGTTGGAACACTGGACAGGTGTGCAGTCATTTTGGAAAGTGGATGGCGGGGCTGGTTTTCCAGGAAAGAGAGCTCAACATTGAAAGGGAAACTGGAAGATGGCTCTTGGGGGATGTATTCAGATTTTTAGACGAAAAATTGCTACTCAATTTTGGGAAATAATTGGGAGAACTGATTTGAGTAGAAATTTGGTACCATTAACCGTGGAAATTAACCTTTAGGGGACCGGCAAAGCCCTTTTTGGGGCTTCGAATAAGCACACTACTTAAAAATGATTTAAAGTATAAATACGTATGTGTGTTAGTGTTCGACTATAAATTCGTTCTGTTCAAAGGACCACAAAAATACGACAGAATAAAATAATTCCTGAAACTACACAAAATTCCAAAAATCTATATAAATAAAAATCATGGAAAAAAGAAAAAAAGAAGAAAAGATGATACAAGAAGTTTCCACGTTTACCTCGTTAGCTCGAGGTAGCGCTAAAAGAAAGTTCTCGGAATTATGGTAAGTGCATGTTCATTCGTTTAGGTCAGTAAAACTGCCACGAGGGTCAAACATTTTTACAATTCGACTACGGATTCGTAATCAGCAGTATCAAAAACCCCCAGACATACTGTATTTTTTAAATTAAAAAATGTTAAAAATTTTATTACCGTTCCGGATCGACAAACCCCCTTTTGGGGCTCTATGCAAGTCCCCTATTTCCGCACAAAATATACGTTATACAGTAAATACTCGTTAGGAGCCCGCCGAACGGGGCTGGCGGCGGGCCCCTAACGCGACTGGACACTATTCCGCGCGGCCACTGGCGCGAGTGAGAAAACCCAATGAGCGAGCGAGAGGAAACGGAAGCCGACGGCAACTTCGTGTCGACTCGTTCGTTTCCTCTCGCTCGCTCATTGGGTTTTCTCACTCTCCTCCGAAGGATTCCAAGAAATGGTGGGGATAGTCGCCGGGCTCCTAACGCGTGGTAAAAACGGGCTCCAAACGAGGATTTACTGTATATATATATAACAATTTTTGGAAACTGAAAACCACTATTTTTTAAAAAAAAGCCGGTCCTCTAAAGTTTAAAATGGAGAAATGGGGAAAGGCTGGAGATTTTTTAACTGATAATTATTGTTTGTATTACTTTGTTATATTGAGTGAAAAAGGAGGGAGAATTTGGGAGGGTATTTTATACGACAGGTCAAGACACTTCGAAATTTTGTTATACATAAATAGTGCAAAATATTTAGACACAAAGGCAAACAGTTGTGCATGAACATCGCAATCTTCGTGCAGCTAGAAAGTTTAGTAATTTTGGTTGAGGATCTGCCAGTATGCTGTGGCAGAGTAAATTCGATCTATTGCTACGTCAAGACAGGGAGAAAGATGTAAAGTGCTAGAGAGGAGTGAAAGCGACGAAGGGAGGAAAGAGCATGCGAGTAGTGCATTCTTTTTAGTGAAGCGTCAGAAGACTGCGAAGCTGGCAAGGGGAGCTGATAAAGTAAAATTGAAAGTCAATTTTGCTTTCATTTCGGAAAGGGTCCGATGGAATTTCGGAAGGACTGAATGAATTTTTTACCCCGGGGAAAAAGAAAAGAAACTAGGTAGGATCTTAAGAATTTGGAACGAGTCCAGTAGACTCTACAAAAAATAACACAAACCACAGAAAATTCCAATTGATTCCAAACAATTCTAACCGGATCCAAGGAATTCCAAATGATTACAAGGAATTAACAAATGATTACGATTACTTGGAATTCCAAGAAACTACAAGAGAATGCAAAGAATTCCAGCAGAACCCAAGGAATTCTGTAGGAGAATCCCATTATAAATTCTGCTACAGAGAATCCAAGGCATTCTAAATAATTCCAAGAGATTCCAGAAGAATCCCAAGAGTTGCAAAATAACAACGAACTCAGAGGATCCAAGCAACCAACCAAAGAAGACTCAAGGAAGGGATAAAACCACGAAAGATGAACACGGAATGATGAAACTTCTACACAGATTGGTGTGTCAGAAGCGCGGGAAAAGCGATGCAGCCAGCTCATGCATGCCCAGGCGCGTGTTCTGTGTTTTTACCTACTGGTATATGATCTTGCGAGGAGGATCAACCGTCGATGCTGGTAATGATCTAAACGCGGATTGGCGAGCTTTCCTCGATCATTACTCACTCGGCAGGTCGGTCCGGCGGTGGAGTGTTCCCACCTCGACAGCACAGTCTTATCCAACCGCTGGATCTTATCACCTCCTCCTCCTCCATCTCGATCACTACGCGTACATCAATCATCGTTACAACCCTCGATCATCCCTCCCTTCCTAATTAATTGCCCGAGCGCGCCAGCAATTGTTGCGTTCTATAATTTTCATGAAACTTAAAGCACTTAATTATCATCAATGTTTTATCAAGGTCCATCGAGATCCACCCAGCCGCATATGGGCCGAAGGTCAACGACCTTGCAATGGATCCTCGTTCCACCCTCGTTGCTCGCTCAAAAGCGTCGGAACCTCTCGCTTTGACTCTTAAATCGCGTAAGAAATCGATTCGACCGCTTTCACGGGGCCGCGAGGAGCTCTCCGGTTTTCATTAATTCCTTTCCCGAGGAGCAATTCCGCGCGGAGAATTTCAACGAGATCTGATAAGGGTCGCGCCGAGAAGCCGATCTCCACAGGTTTGTATTTAGCTTGCCCAAATTTTTCCAAGCAAGAGTAAACAATCGTTTCTTTAAATTATCTAGCAATAATTATTTCCACCCTCAAGCCGAAGATATAGGTAATACAAAAAATATCTTTAAAAATCAAATTCCAACCGCAGCGTATCAATATTCTCAGCTATGTAACTTTGCACAAGAATTAATTCGAATCAAACAGTTCAACCCACCGACTAGGCAGTGCTATGTAAATAATTGCTTCCGCAGTTTGCAAGCGAATTAACAGACACGTCGTGGAATGAAAGACAAACTTTCGGGGCGCATTTCAAGCTAACTGTTTGGAACATAGTTTCGAAAAGCAATGTGTCTGAATAGCAGCACGGGAAAGTTTCATTCTCATTAAACTTTGGAGCCACTGCCTCGCCGAAAATTCTGGATACCCTCCGACTGTTTCAGCTTTAGTAACTTTCCGATATCGTTACATTCGTATAAATCACGATGAAGTTTAACGACGGACTATCTGCTCCGTTGGTAATCCTTGGGTAACATGTAAATTTAGGTTCGCGTGGAGAAGCAGTGGCGTATAGAGTAATTGAAGTTCGCGGCGCTTATTTTCGCACCCTCCGAGTGGAAACTCGATTGACGAAAACAATTTCCTTACATTCCGTTACAGCTACTGTTACGGTAGTCTATAAGGTCTACAATTAAGAGGTCAGAGTCTAGGATTCTTCGAATTAAAAGGACGAGGAAGGATATATACGCGAGCTATGGTGACTTCTTTCCTTATTTCTACATATACGAGCAATAAAAGTATATAACCTGGATCTATTAATATTTAGTAGCGACTAGAGTTGCCATCCTTAAAATCACTACCCTTTTAACTATTTCTTGTATTAGGTACGATATCCCAAGCTAAAAATTTCTGTAAATTATAGACTGTAATTGCAATCAAGAAATAAAGAGAAAATATAGTTGAACGAAGTAGGAATTTATTTATGACAATTTGAGCGAGCAGCATTGAAAACTCGGATCACTATAGAAAATCCCAGCGGCAGCCCTAGTAGCGACCGAAGACTTTGTACATTTTTCTGCTAATGAAAGTAACCCCAGACTCTCGAGTTTACCTAGTTAGGGCGATAAATAAGGAGTTTAGAAATTTATATGACAACAATAGCTGATCCCAAAGTGGACGATCATTATTTAAGGTCGCATTGACCGATAACAAGTTGATCAGGATCATCGAGTAAATGAGCTACTGTGGGTCTTTTTTTTTCTTACCCGAGGCAATTCGCTGGGGTTGACAACCGCTGAAGGTAGACTGCCTCCTCGCCTGTAGGTCAGTTCCTCTCAGGGAGAGGTAGACGGAAATTGTCTTGTCCAAGGCAAGCCTCACCTGCGTAGAGAACAGTCGATGATCAGTTTACGCTACCACTTTACTCTGGATATCGAGCTAAAAAATTATTTGAATCGAGTGTAAGCCTTGGTCTGGGTCGAAACGAGCTTTTGGTTAGGTCTAGTTTAAATGCATGCTAGATAGATAGGTTAGGTCTATTTAATTTTGAGGTTTATGTCTACGCTACGATTAGGTTATGTCTGGCGTAGGTTTCGATGAAATTTGTCTTAAGGGAATTAGGCAGTCGGAAAATCGAGTTTTTGTATTGGAATATCCGAAAGTACTACCTTTTCTGAATAAAATGCTGCTTGGGTTATATTAAAATTCGCAAAATTGTTGATTACTATTTAATATTGGTTTGAGTCTACAGTACGTTTAGGTTATGTCTGGCGTAGGTTTCGATGAAATTTGTCTTAAGGGAATTAGGCAGTCGGAAAATCGAGTTTTTGTATTGGAATATCCGAAAGTACTATCTTTTCTGAATAAAATGCCGCTTGGGTTATATTAAAATTCGCAAAATTGTTGATTACTATTTAATATTGGTTTGAGTCTACAGTACGTTTAGGTTATGTCTGGCGTAGGTTTCGATGAAATTTGTCTTAAGGGAATTAGGCAGTCGGAAAATCGAGTTTTTGTATTGGAATATCCGAAAGTACTACCTTTTCTGAATAAAATGCCGCTTGGGTTATATTAAAATTCGCAAAATTGTTGATTACTATTTAATATTGGTTTGAGTCTACAGTACGTTTAGGTTATGTCTGGCGTAGGTTTCGATGAAATTTGTCTTAAGGGAATTAAGTCGGAAAATCGAGTTTTTGTATTGGAATATCCGAAAGTACTATCTTTTCTGAATAAAATGCTGCTTGGGTTATATTAAAATTCGCAAAACTGTTGATTTGGCAGCTAAAAAGGCGAAGCGGCAACTTACAGCGTTGCTTTTGCCCGGAAACTTTAAACGCGGTTTCCTCGAATCTTTTTTTCTCTTGGTTTTCGGCTAGTTGCAAACGAACGGGAGTTCAGATCGAGTTGAAACAAATTACAGGATCTGTAAAACATGTGCCATTTCCCGCGAAACCTCTGATATGGTCCGTAAAAATTCGAGATTTTCAAAAAAAATTGAAAAGTCGCGAATTTTTAGTAGCGTATAAACACGACCGAATTTTTCTTGAAATAATCGCCGTTTTTCGGCCACTAATTTAATAATTCTGGTTTAATTTTGGTTTTTATTGATTCCGCGGGAAACTACGGATGTAACAAACAAGAATCACACCTTGAAATTGGATTACGTGACTTTTCAAGATCATTATTAGGTACCTGAAAACTACAGAAGAACCGGAAGAACGTTAAAATGTTTACCAGTCAGCACCGCCATCATTTAAAGCACATGTACATTTCATACCAACTTTTTTTCAATCTCTATGAAAATAAACATTGGGTAAAAGGATACATCTGGATTTGCTTTCATTTTTTCACAAATTTGTTAAAAAGAAAGTGTTTCTTTCACGGAAAACGACTGCCCAGTCCCCTTAAGTCGAGTTTCAGACTATAAGTTTGTGTTTAATCCTAGATTAGGTCTCGCGAAAATCTATGTTACGTTTAGGTTAGGTTTGGAATAAGAGGAGCGAACTGACCTACCCCTACGAATCACGGACGACGACTGAACTGAACGAAGCCGCGTTCCACTTTCCCCTACCCTACCACCTTTTCTTATTTGAACAAGGGATGCTGCTTATGGCGAATATTTCAGGTATATGGACCTTTAAGAGTTCCCGGTTTGAATTTATTGCGAACAATAATTTAGCGCAATTTGAATTTCAAATAGATAATATTTTATTTATGCAACACGAAGAAGAATTTGCGAGCTGTTGGAATTAATTTTCATATTCACAGATGTGACTCTGCAAAGAGTTCCATTTAATTACAATCAAGCCCCTCCCAGTATTTATATCCAATAATAAAAAAAATATATAAAAAAAAATTGTTATGTTAAACGATTTTACTAAAAATGCACTAAAAACTGAAAAATACTTCCTTTCTTGTACTACAATTTCGATGGCGTCTTCTCACTTTAAATAAAATCGTGGTGCTGTATTAAATTGATTCATAATCTGTTGTGCAATACCCCGCGTCACGATTTTATTTAAAGAGAGAAAACACCATCGAAATTGTAGTACAAGAATATAAATATTTTTTAGTTTTTAATGCATTTTTAGTCAAATCGTTCAACATAATTTTTTTATGTATTTTTTTATTTTCTAGTATTCAATGTTCTTGGATTTTTTATATATTTTTTTCATTTTATCTTCTTTTTTTATAAAAAATTGTATTGACATGACACCCACGCACGCCTACAAAGTTTCAAGACAATTGGACTGGTGGACGTGGGTGAAAATTGAGTTGTCAGAGTTGAACCATACCCCAAACAAATAAACACCAAACATACAGAGGGTCGAAGCTAAGTAAAATCGTTTAAAAACATACAATTCCTCAGAAAATCCAAAGGTAAATATCCCAAAGCAATTCATTTCTTCCCTACTGATATTGCCAAGAAACACTTTTGTTCATTTTTCAAACGTGAATATTGCAAAGAAATTCATTTCTTCTCTGCTGCTATTACCAAGAAACACTTCTGTTCGTTTTCCAATTGTAAATACTGCAAGGAGATTCATTTCTCCGCTGCAAATCTTTCCAGCCAACACTTTTGTTCGTTTTTTCAAATTAAATACTGGCAGAGGGATTCGTAATGAACGCAGGCATTCCGTGGAAGCGGAAGTAAATTTCCCGTAAATCTTCTGGCGATCGGTAGATATCACGGTTGACAGTTAGATAGGAAATCGATACGGCTGATTGTTGACGTTTTCATTCTGCCTTGCACGAGATCCAACGTATTCCCAGGAGTGTATTGTTTGCCCGAGCAATGTTTTCCATGCATAATGCATGATCAGACGCTATTTAATCATTCGCCGAGGCGAGCATAATCGCCGCGTGGCATTAATAATTGATCGCGATTGCGAATGGCAAAAAAAGGCCGGGAAGATTCTCACATCTTCAGAGTTTTTTTTTATTACTTGTATCATATATGCACGAATTATACGAATTACATGAATGATAAATATCATGAAACGACCGAACAATTTCACCGAAATATTAAACATCGTTTTAAGCTTCTGTTCTCGTAAAAAAAAATAGTAGAGTAAAGGTGGGTAAAAGTTCGCAGCGGGTAAGAGTTCGCACCATGCGAATTTCATGGTTTGAGTTGTGGCCAGGGTTGCCAGGCGTACTGAAAAAATGGCGGTGTGCTGGCCTATATGACGTCATACGGTGTAGGAGAAGGGGAATACTTATATTTGATTGGTGACGCCGTGACGTCATGTCAACGCCGAGCCAATCCAAGCTAAGTGACGTCATATATGCCAGTACGTGTACTGGATCGCCTGGTAACCCTGGTTGTGGCAGTTGCCAATGGTGATTGGCAGTCAATTGTCAATCAAGGTAGAGTCACTAATGTCGAATTTCGTGGCTGTGTTTCGGTTTGTTATCTTACAATGCGGTAAGTACTGAATTCGTTAGTTCTGATGTAATATTCTCATGTGTGGGAATCAATATTATTCCTATAAATTGTTCAGTAAATATTTTAATTAAAATGCCGTCTGAAAGAGCTGAAATTCTTCTATTAAAAAGTGCTAATAGAAGTTTTCAATTCTCCTCACAGATAACAGGATTGATTAAACAATGTAAAAGTAGCTGTGGGGGCAAAAGTTCGCACAATGCAGTGGGACAAGAGTTCGCATGCGAACTTTTGCCCCAAAATAATTTGACGGGTGTTATATCTTCGTTAAACTTATTTTAATTCTAGAGTTCGCTAAATTTTGAGGTTGTGATAGTTGAGCATTACCCGAACTATGTACTTATGCAGGAAAATAAAACACTTCTTTGGATATTTCTCGTTGCGTCCTTTTACCCCATAACATGCGAACTTTTGCCCCACATAGCGGGTAAAAGTTCGCATTTGACACTTTTTGGAAATATTTATTTTATATAAGTTGTGACAGGTAAATTTACATGAAGTCACTGCCTATCGAATAATAATGGATAGTAGTTATTTCTCATGAAACTATATGACTATCAGTGTAATACCAAGGATTTTAGAGAAGTCTAAATTTTAAGTGCGCACTCTTGACCCACATTACTCTATGTAGATGCCACGGTAAGTTTAAAATTACTGTAACACTTGTTAAGTACAGTTTGAGGGTTGAATTATGAGAAATTAGTGTGAATTAAACGGCTCACCTCGCCATTTAGGAAGCAGTAGAGGGTGGCGATAAAGAGGCCTTGAAAGGACTGCAGGAAGTGCGTCGAGTAGGACCATATTGCGAATCTCCTCACATTGTGCAGGGGAGCTTCTATCATGAATAGCCCGTTGGTGATGCCCAGCAAGGGTAGAAGCACTACAGCTGCTCTCACCGCTTTTCTAGACAGAAACAAATATTGTTAGTGTCGTTAGAATTGTTGCAATCATTTTCCTGCTTCGTTGGTGGACGATTTTCGAAGCTGAGTTCGACTTTCATTGAGGTCTACTTACAAGACTTGCTCTATTTCACTGGTATGGCTCTGTCTTAGCTTCACCACGAGCACCCTCACGATGTTCAGCAGGAACAGGAAATTGAGCTGTGGGATTGAAATTTATATCTAATACGAAAGACGAATCAACATCGTTGAATTATTTCTATAAAATCTGACTTTTAAATCTTCCTTTCGAAAGAAGTTTCGGAGGAGTTGAAAGTTTCAGAATATTCAGCATTCGAATTTGAGGAAATTGAAGTGAAAGATGAGTGTTAAGATTAAAGATACTCGGGGGAATAAATTCACTTTAGAATCGGGAGTAAGTTTAAATAGGACTCGATGACTTCAGAATGAAGTTTCAGTTGCATATCAAAGTGCTGATGAAAGCAGGCGCGTTGGAACGTGAGAGGTTGCGAGAGTCCCCGAGGTTGTCTGTTGTAAATCAAAATCCGTGGACATACATAGAATCGCCGCGATCGCAGAAAATTCTGAAGCATCTAAGTTTCGCGTGGTGGGAGCGTCCTTACCAATATCACCGCGAACCTGGGTCCCTCGAGGATCCAAAAGTAGGAAGACAGATTGTATCCGGACCAGCACCTGGAAAACCTAGCAGCCGTCGCGGCGTGTGAAACCCCAATCGAACTTGCAATATGCTCTTTCTATGATACAAAACCAATATCAAATCTCGAATTCCGCGCTTATACTTCTATACACCGAGGAGTGGAGACGGGAACTGGAACTTGGGAAATGGAGTGAAGAAATTGGGAAACTGAGAAATGGGGACTCGACGAATGAGAAATTAGAAATTGGGAACTGAGGAAAGAGGAAATTCCTTGAATTAAGGTGCCGAAGAAATAGGAAATTAGAAGATGGGGATCCGAAGAAATAGGAAAATAGAAATTTGGAAGTGAAGAAATAGGAAATTTGAAAATGAGGATTCGAAGAAATAGGAAATTAGAAAATAAGGGTCCGAAGAAATAGGAAATTGGAAAATGAGGATTCGCAGAAATAGGAAATTAGAAAATAAGGATCCGAAGAAATAGGATATTAGAAAATGGAGATCCGAAGAAATAGGAAAATAGAAATTTGGAAGTGAATAAATACGAAATTTGAAAATGAGTATTCGAAGAAATAGGAAATTGGAAATTTGGAAGTGAAGAAATATGAAATTAGAAATTAGAAAATGAGGATTCAGAGAAATAGGAAATTAGAAAATAAGGATCCGAAGAAATAGGAAATTGGAAAATGAGGATTCGCAGAAATAGGAAATTGGAAAATTAGGATTCGAACATATAGGAAATTAGAAAATGGAGATCCGAAGAAATAGGAAAATAGAAATTTGGAAGTGAATAAATACGAAATTTGAAAATGAGTATTCGAAGAAATAGGAAATTGGAAATTTGGAAGTGAAAAAATAAGAAATTAGAAGTTTGAAAATGAGGATTCGAAGAAATAGGAAATTAGAAAATAAGGGTCAGAAGAAATAGGAAATTGGAAAATGAGGATTCGCAGAAATAGGAAATTAGAAAATAAGGATCCAAAGAAATAGGATATTAGAAAATGGAGATCCGAAGAAATAGGAAAATAGAAATTTGGAAGTGAATAAATACGAAATTTGAAAATGAGTATTCGAAGAAATAGGAAATTGAAAATTTGGAAGTGAAGAAATAAGAAATTAGAAATTAGAAAATGAGGATTCGGAGAAATAGGAAATTAGAAAATAAGGATCCGAAGAAATAGGAAATTGGAAAATGAGGATCCGCAGAAATAGAAAATTGGAAAATGAGGATCCGCAGAATTAGGAAATTAGAAAATAAGGATCTGAAGAAATAGGAAATTAGAAAATGAGGATCCGGAGAAATATGAAAATAGAAATTTGGAAGTGAAGAAATACAAAATTTGAAAATAAGGATCCGAAGAAATAGGAAATTACTCCGAAAAAGAATCTTCTATTTCAAATCAAAATAAACTTTCCCTAAATCGAGTCGATCCACTTTCCCCGTAGGTATTCGATCCAACCACCGATCCGACCACTTACTTCGATCTTGGGTGATAGTAAAATGCCGTGATGATGGCCCAGGCTAGCGTCATCAGGACAGGACATCCCCAGCCGACGAAGCGGTACATCCGGTAGTACGAAGTCTCTTGGAACACCGTCACTGCGACGAACAAATCGGGAGACAATGGAAAAATAGACGAATGATCTTCAGCGGTGCGAGAGACCTTAGAGGTGTATCTTTTGGGGTGGAGGGAGCGAGATCCGGGAATTTTTAATCAAACCGACGTTACGCAACGGTGCACAGCAAGGCGCAAAACTGGGACGGCTGCTCGGGGATGGGAAACGTTTAATTTTCGCATTGTTAAGTGGTTTCTTGCGTTCACGCGGCTGACTGCCTCGGCTCCTGACACGGGTATAATATAATTTCATCGAATTCTGTACGAGACTTTCCTCGTTTTCGCCGTTTATGCAAAATACAACGAAGGGTACTGTCAGGGAATATTGATGAAAAGTCACTGAACCAGTTCACTCTGTTCACTGATTTCAGAACTGTGAGTGCAGAGTTTTCACGTACTTTGTACCGATCTTTGCTGTCTTTATATATTTCGTACGACCTCTGTTTATCACGATATGGTAATACAATTAACTTTGGTACAAGCCTTCTTCTTTTACCTTCCCCTAAACTTTTATCCTTCCTCCTCCCTCCTTCATTCCCCCAACTCTGTCATCCCTCCTCAGCACGTGCATATACAAAATTCTGACATGGATCAGAGTTAATAAAGGTCTCACAAATTTAAGGCAAGCTTCCAGTCTAGTGCATATTTGGGAACTCACCAGTGACCATGTTGTGGAGGAACAGACCCTCTATGAACATCCACATGAACATCGCGGTTTTGGCGTACTCGAGGAGGGCGTAGCTGGCTTCGCAAAGAACAGGCTGCAAGCAGAAGAAACTTTTTTTCTGTCGAGTGGTCTTCAAGCCCAGCCTTTAAAACCGCCTCCGGCTGCCAGTACAGAAAGCCGCATTTGCTAATTTCGGAGTGTACGTTCAGTGGAGGGGAAAGTCTCCAAGAGACAACTAATTTCAGTGGAATTTCTTCCAAGCTTCGCGAAATCGGAGAATCAGGCGTTTTCATTTTTTTAGGAAAATTGAACTGACTCTATACTGCAACATTAATTAAAGGAAAGACAGCCTAAGCTTCTGTTTCGTCTAAAGGGACTATCAGCTTGTTGAAAATGTTTGGAAGGTTCTTGTTGAACCCTCAGTTCTCACACTGGGTCAAATTGGCCCACAATTTAACTTCGAGGTAACATTGAAAATGATAATTTTCACCGATGAACATATGAGGCGTTGTTTTTGAAAGTGGTATAAGTCCATTTTTTGGAAAAAATACTTCACTACGAGAAATAAGATTGAAATATGAATAAGTTTGTTATTATTAGTTATCTTAACGATGTAGTTTACTTTTCATACTAGTTTATTTATAAATTCATTACAATATAACTGAAATTATTTCTTAAATAAACTCCATTATTCGTTTATACTTATAAGTAATGAAGACATGTATGTCTTCGTTTTAATTATTATTTTTTACATTAAACAATACATTTCACAAAAGCCAACTTCAATTAAAATATAAATTTAAAATTGCTGTTGGTTATATTTCTCATAATATGTTATTATTGAAAATGGTATAAGTCCACTTGTAGCTAAAAATTCGGTTATTTTCTTTAACATTTCTATTGATTATTATTCCATAATAAAATTGAACAAGTTCATAGTTTTAAAAACATTACCCGAATTGATTAACGTATGCGAATATTCCTAAGTTGATTCAAACGCAAACCCTTAAATATCTCAATGTACGAATATAAATGGACTTACACCACTTTAAAAAACAACGGCTCACACATTCTACAGCGTTCAAACTTTATCTCACAATTTTTACGACTTGATTTAACCGATGGTTTTTAAACAGCAGTTGATTGAAAATTGCCTTGGCTTTCGAGTCGTTAGAGACCCAGCAGAGCCTTTAATATTCTTTAAGAAAGCTGCAAGTACTCACAGTGTTCCCTATGCCCCGCTGAATACCATACGTCTTCCTTCTCAGGATCTCGATGTCTATGTACACGGTTAGTCGGATAAGAACCTGCACAACCATGGCTACAAAGAGGTTCTTGTGTATCCTGGTTCTGGTGTTCCTCAGGGACCTGAATTACATCAATCCCACTGAAACTTTACTCCCACACTTCCACTCACTTAGTACACGACCCCCTTCGATTCTCAGTCGACTTATACCCCAATTTGTTCGTTAAATTTACAAAGGAGAAACCAATCAGGTTCCCCAATAAGTGATGGGTTCCTTACCTAAATCTACAGAATATGGCGAGTGAAGCAAGCAGCGCTACCAAAGAGATGCTCAGGCCGACAAACTCCAGCGTGCGAGTCCTCTCAGCTATGTCCATTTTCATCTGCCAGGAGAAAAGTAAAACAAACACCAGTGAGCCTTCGCGGTACTTGTTCTTGGGTCGGCTTTCAAGCGAGCTGCACCTGACTTCGAGCCGGGGTATATAAAGAGACGCGAAGAGATATGAATTAAATAGGGCATAATAAAGAGCCGAGGTAATTTATCAAGCTTTTAACCCAAAAGGCCCCTTTTTCCGCAGGAAAGTGGTGCAAAAAAAAAACACTGAAGGGGAAAGTTGAACGCGAGCAGGCTTCATCGATTTCTTCGGCAAGTTAATATCTTCCCGTTTCCCAGCGTCGGGCACGAATCGATTTGGCCCACTTCCATGGTACTCGAAAGTTTAAGCAGCATAATTGCGCGTTACATATATATCGCCCCGTCCCGTTCGCCATCAACCGACTTCGACCTCCTTTTTCTCATCGCGACGAAACTGTTATCAGCCTCTCGCCGTATGAATTATGAATTACGAACATCGCCGAGGCGAGCGAGTGTCGGCGCTGATAATACGAAACTGCGCTGCAAATTCGCCTGGAATAAGAATTTATGACGCGTCCGATCCCTGATAAGTAGCGTATTCTAATTTTAGGTAGTCTCGCGGAGGCTTGAAGCACATTGCATTAGAGAACTAATGCCTCAGATTTTAATAATAATTACTTAGCGAGTCACCCAGTTTCATTAAGGGGAATCTTATTTTTGGGTCTAAAAGTATAGCAAAATTTGGGAATTTTTTTCAAAGGAACTAGCGATCCGATCAATCTGAAATTTGGACCACGTTTCCATGCCTCTTCGAAGAAGTTGCAGTTTTTTTTTAAACTATTTCTAATCATGAATATTAACAAAATGGCGAGTTCAATTTCCTAACAAAATTTTATAATTTCTTCATTTTGTTATTTAAAAAAATCCACCCGTCTTGCCACAGCCCTGCGCATACAGTTTCCAAAACATTTCCTTTTTTTTTCAGAAGAACCGATTCGTCGGAAAACTGTCGACATCCCGTACAGCTTAAGAATCTGCTTCAAATAAATTTAAAAAAATAATTCGTATTCACTGAAAACTGCTGAAAGTTTCGAACAGATTCATCGAGTAGTTTCCTTTTAATAAATTTCCAAAATACCTTTAATTCCCAGGCAATTACCCTGTTGCAGCCCTTAACTATAATTGCTCCCCTAGCATCATCCCTCAACTTAAACCTGCACCATCCTACTTCCTGCTCCGCCTATTCCAATCGTACATCAGAAGCTCTGAACCTCCACTGTACCCCTTAACTACGAAGCAGTTACTTGATCCGTGAAATTTCTCGTTCCCTTGAATCGCCCAGAAAAGTGCTGGATTAACTGCCTCGAGCGACGCACGCAGAATCACGTACAACTGTGCCCGAGAGATGAGAGCAAAGAGATGTCGCCCCCGTTTCCCTGATAAGCAGGGAGCATTAACAAGTTCGGGCGAAGTTTGCCCTGGTACTTACGTTGCCCTCGATGGGGTTGGTGTAAACTTTCCCATGCAACCGTAGCATCTCTGGTGTCAGACAGGTCGTGTAGTTCGCCCATCCGTGATGGGAGTCCTCGCTGCTGGTGCCGTTCTGCCCCTCCCAGCGGCCGTTGTAGTCGCACTTCTTCTCCACGGATTCTGAGTAAACAAGCACCCTAGTCACACGGTGTATATACTCTGCACGTTGCTGGGGAAGCAGGCCTATGGGGAGTCCGGGTGTACTTGAATCTCAACACCTCTCGAGGCGCACGGAAACTTTGCAGAGTTGATGGATGAGAGATTACGTAACTGTTATATGAGCTGAGGGGCAATTCGGACTCGGTGCTTGTTAATCCACTGTGTGTAGCTGGGATTTAAGTAGGGTGAAGTTGGAAGTGATGCATACTTAAGGGGATACACCCGTTCGAACGCTAGGAAAATGTGTACATTTTGTGAATTTTTTTACAAGTCAAGGGCTTGATGAAGATTTTCCCTTTTTTTTATTATGTTTACATAGTATTATGAACTACGTAAGAAAAAAGTTTCAGTTAAAAAGCTACTGTTTTTCGGAAGTTATGGATACATATCCGGAACTCTCTCGGTTTTCGTTGCACCGTCGAAGAGGTGGACAAGAATTAATAAATAATAAGAAGGATCGACGTAAAAAGAAATATTTTCTGCAAGTTTAAAGATGCCTCCTTGTATCCCAAAAGAGTTTAATCCAATGTGACCAAGAGTTTTTTAAAAAAAAATTCTTCTATTTAGCCAAATCTATCGAAGATCAAGTATTTCTTTGCGAATGAATTACCTACAAGGAGCGATTTGACTAGTTCCCTTAGATCTAATTGTTCCCCGAAGTTGCACAGAAGAGGTGTAATCAGAGTTAGCTCGCAACGTCGCTGTAATAGTTCGTAATAGGGTACTTGGGTCTTGAGCTCGAATATGGAAATCCATGTAGGGCGATGAAGGCAACTCCGGAGTTGGTTGGATCGGCATGCCTCGTGGAATAGTTCGAGGCGGGAAGCCAGCAATTGCGGATGTTATAACAGAGTGCTTAAACTCTGAGTAAATAACTAGAACCCGGAGGTTCAGGCTGGATCATTGGGAACTGGGAGCAGTGGCGGACTGACAAGGAGAGTATTTTAGGTGTCCGCCTCCGGGCATTTTGATTTTTGGATATGTTATAGAGGACCGAAAAATAAGAAATACGTGTTTTTTTATTTTTCCCCGTTTTCATATTTGGGGGGGGGGGGGGGGGGGTGAAAACTGCGTTCAAAGTTAGGGTTGAAAAATCATTTTTGTGGAATATCTCGAGTTTTTGAAAATCTGGTGAGTCAGTCATATTTCGCATTCAAAGACACAAAATTCGTCCATTGACACTATTCCCCTATCTTTAATAGTTCTCGAGATATTCCACAAAAATGATTTTTCAACCCTAACTTTGAACGCAGTTTTCACCCCCCAAATATGAAAACGGGAAAAAATAAGAAAACACGTATTTCTTATTTTTCGGTCCTCTATAACATATCCAAAAATCAAAATGATCGGAGGCGGACACCTAAAATACTCTCCTTGTGAGTCTGAATTTTCAAATTATTGCTCGCAAATTTAGTCAAATCATTACTTCTGTTATATTTAATTTTTTCCCCAAGAAATGGTACAACCGATCATTTGGAAACTTACGGGATATATTTAATTGAGCATCCAGGGAAGTCGAGAAAATTTTTCTAAAAAAAATCCGCCACTGACTGAGAGCTGCGGCAGGATTGCATTCAATAAGATTTTCTGACATTTCCTCCATTTTCGTTGCTGCTGCCTAATATAGCTTCTCCGTAAATATGTACAAATGCCTGTGAAGGAATCACGCAGCAGACTTGCCCCCACGTTTGTTACAAGCTTCGCTTCCGCGGAGCGGAATATATATTTATGAGTCCCGATGGACACTGATGCCACAACAGGGGGCATTACCATAAAATCCATTACCCGAGTAAACAGGAATTAATGAATTCCTCCCAGCATGAATCTCAATTTCACGGCGCAGCGTTATAAACTGGCGCTCCCTGGTCCCGCGGAGCGATTTCTAAAAACCCGCTCCGACGCTTTCAAAAAGAGCACGAGCTTCCAACGTTCGAAAGCTCGCGGAGGTAGTTTCAAGCTCTCCCGGCTGTTTAAACTACGTAACAGAATTCCACCGCATCGTCGCAGGATCGTATTTGCACATCTCCGCGCCAAGGAGGAGAGACTTCGCCCTCGGTCCTTCAGCCGAGTGTCTAGTATCGCTGTTTTAGAAATAAACCCGATAGGAAGGGCTGCTCGAGTTACTGCCATTTGATCAGTCCTCGCGTTACATAAATTCGATCGAAGCCCGCCGCCTCTCTTCTGCTTTCTTCGAATGGCCACCACCCACGCCGAACTAGAACACGGAACAACGCGAGCGATCTCTAACGCTCGGGGATTCGACGTCTTTCAATATCTTGTCGAGGATCTCCTCGAGGCTCCGCCGAAGTGGGATTGTAGCCCGTTTGTGAGGCAGAACTAATATGAACACTGTGCATTCAGATATCTCTCCTCGCGTCACAATTCCCCGAAGCTCAGCTGATGACGGGGAAGAAGTATGGATTAAAGGACTTATTGTAGTTTATGAAAATAAACAATTTTTGGCACTTTAAAGTCAAATGAATTTAATGCAGAATTTTTCTCTGTAATTGTGCATGCAACATAGAAAAGATGACTGAAAACATTGCTTTACAAGAATATTATTCTATTTTTCGGACTCATCGATTTTAAAGGAGATATCATGCTGATCATTCTTTCTGCAGTGGGATGTTTTTGCCGTGCACTTTATGGAGTAATAAATCAAGTGTGATAAGAATTTTGTTTTATTTGGTTTAATAAATCTCCTAAAAAAATTCCTAAAATCAAATACTCTGGGAGCAATCATCGATCCCCTGAAAGAAGTTTAAATTGAATGGCTAAAAGGGGGAAAGTGTCTTCTTGATCACCAAGAAGAAAATGACGAGGAACCGTCAATCTTTCCTGAAGTTTCCCTAAAGAAACGTTGAAAAATTGAATTAGGCGAGGAATTTCGTTACCGAAACGAAGGAGAAGAAACTGAAGAATATAAAGGTACCCAACATATTAATCGACGTGGCTTTCGAAGAAGCTCGCGAATGACACGCTAGGGTGGCCCTTATTTTCACCCTGCGATTTATTTTGCTCTCACCCCCTAATATGGTTGCATTTCATAAAAAAAATTGTCCCTGAAAAAGATTATTGCAATGGGACAACAGGAAAGGGTGCCGCCCAGGTCTTAAAGCTTAGAATTCATCAATGCTTTGAATTTGAAGAATTTCTGAAAAATGGTAAGCCCTATCGAAATTTTCTTCAAATAATATTAAAAGAGCATTCAATTCTCTACTAGCTAGAGCTCGACGGCGCACAGTGGTTTAAAGGCGGGAAAAAACCTCAAAAAATCATGTCACAATTTCGTATTGTTTTTTTAGGTATGTTTTTTTGTCGGTTATGTACTGGTCATTTCCTGTCACTTAGCCTCTAAAACCGATTACAAGTGCGGGAAAACTCGCACTAAAGAAGTATGCCCAAAATTTCTACATATCACTAAGTGGACCTGTTTTTTTCCGGAGTAGTTTTATTACTCATTTTTACATAGTGTAGGACAAAAAGAGGCAGAATTGAAACTGTTTTCAGAATATAACAATATCTCAAAGAATACCGAGGTGTTTTAGAAATCACCATTTTTTTCAGGTACCTCCGTCTACCTCCGCAACGACACTTGAAAGGTTTGAAAGTACATATTTTGAGGTACAATTCCCATTAAAAATTTTTACCGTCCATCACCGTCTATCACCGTCTGTACCGTATGCAAAATGTTTATATTGAAGAATTAAAACGATCATTTTACGTACTTTGTTTCGACAAATTTGTCTAAACATTGTACAAGTAGAAAATCCGTTCAAAAAACGAATATTTAAAGTTAAAAATAAATTAAATAATTAAACAAAAATTCAGAAAAAATTAAAAAAAACGCATATTTGGATTCTCTACAGCTTTTCTATTGGACAAAAGTACATTGAGGCAGAATATGAAACAAAAATAATTAAAAAATATTGAGAAATGCTGAGGTTATGAGTTTTTTCCACTTTCTCCTCTATGCGTCGGACCACTGTGCGGCGCGGATAGCGACGGTAACATGTCGCGGCGGCGTTATCGAGTGCAATGAAAATGCAGAGAAGTGGGTCGAGTGGCGAGCCAACACCGTCGACAGCCTCCCGTCGGCCTCTCTCCGGCCCGTTATTGTCGTCGTCGGAACGGAAGTGCACCGCGAACGGCCGGAGGGCAAGTTCAAGTAAGCCTGCATGTGCTTACGAATCGATGTGTCGGGGTACGTTAAAGTGGGGCGGCTCTGAACCGAGAACAGAGACCTAGGAATACATCTGCCACGTCCAGCTTGAGAGAGGGAATTAAAACAGACCTGTCTGAAAGTGCATTTTACTCTATGCGAAATTGATAGCGAAGATCGCTTTTTAATCTAGCGAGGGGAAGGGAGCATTGAGATCGCTGAAGGCTGGAGAAGTGGCTGTAGAACACTTGTAGAACAGTGTCTCTCGTCTCAAGGTCTGCAGACTAAAGGTAAACCCAAATTTTGCAGATCTGGGTCACTTCTTGAGCTGTTGGTGTTATCTTTGCGAGGGTGTTGATGGGAGGGTAGTAGCGACGGGCTGAGACAGAATTTGTGAAGTGGCTTTGGTTCATTGGGGGGATTCTTGGAGGTCTCAGTGCAACAAGTTGTTCATGGGGACTGAATCAGAGTTGGGCTAAATAAAAAATTATTTAAATAAAAGTTACTTTAACTTTATTCGTTACGTGACGAATAATTTTTTTATTTTTATACGAAACTTTTACTTATGAAGGGTAATAGAAGCGTGAGTTCACAATCTCTAACGAAAGAAGACGTTGGCGGAATCGGTTAAGGCAGCTTGTAGCGGATCCGAAGATCGTGGGTTCGAGTCCCATCGCCCGAGAAATCTTTTTCACATATACAAGCAATTGAGCTTTTTTCTGGTAATCTTACAGGAGCACTTGCGATTATAAATCCGATCATCCAAGTGTTTTACTATTTCTTGGAAAATGGAAACTTGTAGTTGCAAACTTCATTAAACACAAACTCTCCGCGCTTCAGTTTCCAATATTAATTAAAACAACTTTGGGTGATTCATTCTCTTTCAGTACAATCTTCTGTCCCCCAGTTCTGCATCCAATTTGAAAAGCTTTCCATTAAGGGAACAATATAAATCCATTTGCAGCAGGCAGATAAGAGTCAGGGAATTAAGATGAGCTCTGATGATTCAAATGCAAACTGCTTTAAATCTGTCCTGGGACACTTTGGAATCCCTGCTTCTGGATGGTATTGTAACAGAGAGAGAGAGAGAGAGAGAGAGAGAGAGAGAGAGAGGAATTTGCATCCAGGTCGCATCCAGAGTGGAAACGAGGCTGAATCGAGTGCAACGGCGAGAATCGAGGAGAACGTGGAGGATGGTCACATCTGGCCCGGCGTTAATCCGCGCCATGCAAATTTCTTTTCAGCTTTTTCCCCAGGGACGATGGCGAAGCTGCGCCACGTGCTGGGGGTGAGCGTGTTCCATGTGAAAAATTTCGTGCTGGGGAATCAATCACTGTACCACGCACAGTGTCCACAAGCGTCAAGTTATCGATTCCTTCGAACGGATCACTGATGGGCCAGGGTGGACAGGGTGGGCGGAGTATCCGGTGTATATGTTCTTCTATGTGTACTGCTGGACACTATTTTTTGCCGATCGGTCACGCGAAAAGTTAAAGTAAATAGTGTATCATTTGATATATTGAAGGCATTGTTTCAAATTATCAATTATTAGTTAGTATTCATTAGTTTCTTACTTATTGTTCTCTAATGGCTAATTAGGATATAAGTTAGATATTTTGAAGAATGCAGATAAAATCATTGAACCTTATTTCCTTACTAGTGGACTAAAGTATTAAAACTTAATTTCTTCGATAAAACTATATTGTGACATTCCCTGTTTTTCTCCTTACCCTTCAAATGAAGATACTAAGTGAAGTGTATTATAATATCACGAATCTAATTCTGAAGGGGAAGAATAGAAGAATATTAGAAATTTTAAAATATTTACAACACTTTGATAAGAATGACGTTCTGCCCGGCAATAGGGTGGCTCTTATATATACATATCGAAATTTTTTTTCTTTAATAAAAAATAGTCCCTGAAAAAGATTATTGCAATCGGACAACAGGAAAGGGTGCCGACCAGGTCTTAAGGGGGAACACCACTGTGACGGCCGGAAAAATGAGCCCATTTTTAAGATTTTTTCAAGGAATAACTTATAGTTTTATTATAAAATTGTTATTACCTATCTTTAGAACAATGTCTTATAAATGACTATAAAAAAAAAGTAATAGAAAAACATGCATAGATTTCCATATACAGTTAATCTCCTACACCCCTCACAAGAAAAACATAGGTCGCTTATCGAAACGATATCTCTGGAACGGCAACTCTGAAATCAAATTTTTTTTTTAATATAATCGGTATGAGTGTAGTTTCCGTTGTGCGTACCGATTTTTAAAAACAATTATTTTTGTAAAAATGGTGCGCTTGGGAAGAAAAAGTTTCGAAAATCGGCAAAAAAATGGATAGTTTTTCGAGCGTATTTAAAAAAATATGTTTTCGATCAAAAAATCGGTACGCACAACGGAAACTACACTCATACCGATTATATTAAAAAAAAAAAAATTTGATTTCAGAGTTGCCGTTCCAGAGATATCGTTTCGATAAGCGACATATGTTTTTCTTGTGAGGGGTGTAGGAGATTAACTGTATATGGAAATCTATGCATGTTTTTCTATTATTTTTTTTTTATAGTCATTTATAAGACATTGTTCTAAAGATAGGTAATAACAATTTTATAATAAAACTATAAGTTATTCCTTAAAAAAATCTTAAAAATGGGCTCATTTTTCCGGCCGTCACAGTGGTGTTTCCCCTTAAAGATTAGAATTCATCAATGGTTTGAATTTGAAGAATTTCTCAAAAATGGTAAGCTCTATCGAAATTTTCTTCAAATAATATTAAAAGAGCATTCAATTTTCTACAATTAGTGTATATATAATTTTTTCGTGCTTCCAACCATTTTTTAGAGAATAGCGTTTGAATATAGAGAGGTACGCACTTCGCGCGTGCCACCTGTACAGCGTGACGTATTAGATACGCGCGTAGTGCGGACCTCTCTATATTCAAACGCTATTATCTAAAAAATGGTTGGAAGCACGAAAAAATTATATAGACACTAATTGTAGAGAATTGAATGCTCTTTTAATATTATTTGAAGAAAATTTCGATAGGGCTTACCATTTTTGAGAAATTCTTCAAATTCATACCATTGATGAATTCTAAACTTCAAGGCCTGGTCGGCACCCTTTCCTGTTATTCGATTGCAATAATCTTTTTCGGGGACTATTTATTTATGAAATGGAACCATATTAGGGAGTGAGAACAAAAGAAATCGCAGGATGAAAATAAGGGCCACCAATAATTTCTTACTATAAAATCTTCAGTGTGGCAAAGTTAAGAAGCTGTTCAATTGTGCCAGAAATGAAAATACCGCCCTAAAACTTGCCTTCACTTTAAGCGTGGCACACCCACGTGTCTTACCAGGCCACCAAACAACAAACGAGATGCCAGAAGTTTTGCAGGGGCGAAGCCGAGAAGTTGCATGATTCCGTTTCAATTTCTTAACCATGCAAACATGAAAACGCAGACCAGAGAGAAAATAAGTTTTCTTTGAGCCGCAACGTTGAATCCGCTTGCAACTTTTCTCTCGGGGAGGGGGGGGGGGGGGGGGAGGAGATCGAAGCACGACGGTCTGTCAGCGGGAAACCTTGCGCCGTTTATTTTCCTCGATATGTAATTCCCTTTGCAAACCTTTTCTCCTGTGAAGCGACTCGAGGGGTGGCAGTATTGAACTCCCCGGTCGGTTTAAATGCCACAGAGGGTTGGCTCAAGGGAGAATTGTTTGGAGGAGTATTTATACCCTAATGATAAGTAAATCGAATACCTTCGCCTATTAGGGAAGCTTGTTTAAAGCCGTAGAGACACTTTGTGGCCTTAATAAAATTAATTATGCGGAAGGAGCTGAGGAATAAATGCTTGCCGCTGTAGAAGGTGCTATTCTTCACGGTGTTGACCTTATTCGTTTATTTCATGCTCGGGAGGGTGGAGTTAGGGGCGCATTCAAACGAAGAAAAATTCCCACCGCGCCGGGTGAATAATTCTTCCAAGACAAATGGAAGAAACGTTTGCGGGTGATGAGGGGCTTTTCGCGACCAGGGTGGAACGTAATTCCTCCTCCAGTTCCCTTCTCTTTTTAATGAGGAAACGTGTAGAGATCACTCGAGAGGGCTTGATATTGCTTTTCACGAGGGACGCCGGTAGATTATTCTTCATGAAAGTGAAATGCAGCGGCGCGCCGTAGGATGTGCCTCGGTCCCTCCGTTTTTCAGCCCCCGACTTCCTCGAATCGGGCAATTACGGAAGTTAAAGGCAATCAGGAACACTTGTTGCTGATCCGGAATATAAATTAACCTGACTTTCATCGGCACCGACCTGTTTGCTCCGGGCAAACCTCTGGGAACGCAATAAACAAGCAATAAACGGAGGGAATGGTAATGAAGAAAGAGGGAAGTCCTCCTTGAATGGCGCTCCGGAGGAGGCAGCAGCGAACCGGGCTTTGGAGATGTCTTGAATTTGAAAAGAAGAAAAAATGATTCCTGTTCGTTGGGCGAAGGAATAGAATTTAAGATTGGGACATCTTCGGCGTTGTATAATTAGTCAATGAAAAGGCGAGGGAGTGGAGTTGAGACAGTGCGACTAGGAGGCAGGGAATTAAAAGAGATGAAATTAGGAAGGGAAGAATAATTTTTTAGAATAAGATATATTCAGTGATTAGAGGAAGAAATAAGTGTAACACTTTGTAGGAAGAAGAAATGACACAGAGACACTTCTCTGAGGAGCCAAACTCTCGAAGAGAGTGTAACAATTAAATGCAGAGAAGAAATAATGAAGTGTCCTCTGCATAAAAAGAAGAAGCAAACTGAAGAAATGAATTTTCAGGATTAAACTTCCCAGAAGCAGAATATATTTAGTAAAGAAGAAGAAGAAATGAAATAATTCTCTCAGGGGCAGAAGAAATGACAGAGAAATGGAACTGAGGAGCCAAACTCCCAAAAAAAAGTGCAACAATTTAATGCCGAGAAGAAATAATGCAGTTTCCTCTGCATAAAAAGGCAGGTTGAAAAAATGAATTGGAGTATTAAACTTCTCAGAAGCAGTATATATTTAATAAAAAAGAAGAAACAAAATAGTTCTCTCAGAGTATGAAGAAATGAGGCTAAGGCTCCTGCAAAACTTTTAAAGTACTGAAAAATCAATACCTACAAATGCTTACTGTTAAATTTGCAAGAGAAAGGAACTCTGAGTTAACGAAAAGAGACCCAAGTTATAGTCGCAAACTGCGTTAGAACCGACAAGAAAATTCGATTAAAAGTTCGATAATTCTGAATGAAAATACTTCGTGAGAAGTATCGCAAAGTTCCGCCACTTGTTATGCAAATCGACTCCCCCATCGATGGCTGCACCTTTAACACATCGTGCAATTTTCAAACCGCCCTTTTCAATTAGACCCCAAAGACGAGCGGTGCTCGAAGAATTCGTGATTGCCAGCTGGAATCGCTGAAATTCTTTGGACGCGCGCAAACTGATTTTTGTAATTCCCCTCAGGAACCTGCGAAGTTTCTCAGCTTTCCGCGGAATCTGGAGCCGAGGAATGAGCTTCAATCAGCAAGTTCTCGCTGGAGCCCAAACCGATAAAACTTGGTGGCCCCTAGAACTATCTCAGCACTCCGATCCTTGTTTAATTGCGTCCAAAATGATTAAGAATTTCTCAAGAAACGATTGAACAAGCTATTGCTCCGAGCAGCAGCTTAAAATCTTTAACAGATCTGACGATCAAGCTCCCAAATCAATCGGTAGGGGAAAGGTGGGATAGTTGATCACAGTTTTGCTTTTTCATTTAAATAATAATAACGATTTGCTTTGTTTGTATTTAATTATGTAAGTTGTGATTCTTACAGTATTCTCAATATACTTTGACAAATTTGAGAGCTGAAAACTAATTTTAATGACAGAATTTCAACATTTTCTGGCAGTGATGTTATGCACAAGTATCCCCCACTGAAGGGGAGACTTGATCAAACGGTTAGGGAGACTTGATCAGTGAACTTTAAGAGTAAGTAACACATTAACTTTCTAAAAAGTATTTATTATCTTCGTCAATAACATGAAATAAAGGGAATATCATAAAAAGAAAGTAAACTATAACAAACTTGAAGGAATTACTGAAAAAAATGAAACCGAAGAATTAAACTCCATGACATAAAACAACATAAATGCATTCTTAAAAGACATTTCACTTAGATATCATCTGATTAAGATGATGATGAGGAAAAGATTTTCCTTCTCACTTTCTTTGCCGTATTTTTCTGTTTCATTGCCGTTCTATGGTTCTTTTTTTTTAAGCATTTTCAGCTGTTCAAGTATCCCACCTCACACACTGATCAAGTATCCCTCAATGCACTCGATTTGAAAAAGATGAAAAATTGAACTTACCTTAAATATTTAGATCAATCAATAAATAGCATTAATAGACCAGAAAAAGCCGTTTTTACTTAGACCGAAATATTTACTTTTTGGCTGCAAATAAGATCGAAGCTTCTAACAACATTATTCTATGCTCCCAAAAGAAAACTGCAACGTGAAGTGTTGCGATAATGTAAACATTACCACGATAGCGTGACAGCAGGCACAAATTGTCAATATATTAATTAAAAACCTGATGTGATCATGTATCCCCGCTGATCAACTATCCCACCTTTCCCCTATATATTTATAACGAAGTAGACAATACACCAATCCAAAATAGAAATTCTAAAATTATTAACTTCCAAGCCAAGTGACCCAGCAATTTGTCCAAGCCATCGTAACTCCGAGAAATAATGCTCGAGCGACCCACGCCCGTATAACATTTCTTCCTCATTTTTCCCTCCCCTGTCCTATCCGCCATCAATCGTGGACGAATCTCGGGCCAATTTCGCGCGAGTTCCCTCGGAATCGCGAGGCCAAGCGATCGCAGCGGCTCCCTGTGGCGAGCTCGTTCCTTGGGAATTACACGCGGATTCTAATTATTCTTCGGCGTCCCCCCCACCGTCGGGGACACGCGACTAACAAGCAATTTAAATGTGCATTCATCAAACGCGCGCGCGCGTGCACTACTTACTGGTGGTATCGAATCCGTCCTCGAAGGGGCATCGCTGTTTGATCGTGGTCGAGGCTCTGGTCGGCGGCCAGCAGAGCAGCGAGTCCCATACCGGCTCGCACCACAGCTCTGCAAAAGGAGAAAAGGGCACCGGGGTGCATTACTGTCGTGGGATGTCCCCGTGGCAATGGCGCGATCGCGTTTCCAGCGATACGATGTGAAATTGAACGGGCAGCAGTCGGAGGCCGGCGGATAGTGGACCCGACTCCTCTCCCAGCTGCGCTTCTCTTATTCTTCTAATTGAAGCGATTCGATGCATTGAAAGCAGTGGGTTGTTGAAGTTGCGAGGGAGACGTTAAGTCAGAGCCCGCGTAGAGAATAAAATTCTATTTTTTTTTTTGTTTGGTTTCAGGGAGAAGATATTCAGAAGGTGTTTGATTAATTACTGAACATAGCTGAAGCTCAAGAGCTGAAGCCTTTTAATTGGTCATGTGGTTTAATCGAGGAAGAAATGTGTTGAAGAGAAGGCTAAGGTGTTTTGAAGGAGGTACTCAGGATACCTGATGATGTCTGGGCTTTTTAAAATTATATTTAGACTAAAAGTATGCACTTGGAACACTTTCGTATGAAGAAGAAATAAATGAATATTGATACGGCAATAAAGATTTCAAGCTAGGAATAAAATGTTCTTTGGGCTACGTGCTTAGAATTTTCTTGCTCCCTTCAAGGAAACGCTCTACATATTATTTCTTCTCCCTCTACATGTCCAGTTTTACGGAACAGAAAATGTGGTACTGGCATCATAATGGATCTCTGATGGAATTCACCCTGAGGAAGCATGGAGCGGGTAACGCACGGAACGTATACAGCTTAAGGGGACTAGGCAGTCGAAAAATCGATTTTTTATTGCATTTTCTGAAAGTACTATCTTTTCTGAATAAAATGTCGCTTGGGTTATATTAAAATTCGCAAAATTGTTGAGTACTATTTAATATTGGTTTAAGTCTACACTACGTTTAGGTTATGTCTGGCGTAGGTTTCGATTAAATGTGTCTTAACGGAATTAGGCAGTCGGAAAATCGAGTTTTTGTATTGCAATATCCGAAAGTACTATCTTTTCTGAATAAAATGCCGTTCGGTTTATATGAAAATTCGCAAAATTGTTGATTTGGCAGCTAAAAAGGTCAAGCGGTAACTTACAGCGCCCCCTTTGCCCAGAAACTTTAAACGCGTTTTTCTTGACTCTTTTTTTCTCTTGGTTTTGCCGTATTTGCGAATGAGCGGAGGTTCAGATCGACTTGAAAAAATTACAGGATGTGTAAAACATGTGCCATTCCACGTGGAACCTCTGGTATAGTCCATAAAAATTCGAGATTCTGATAAAAAAATTAAAAAGTCACCGGTTTTTAGTAGCGCACAAACAAGAACGAATTTCTCTCGGAGAAATAGCCGCTTTTCAGCCGCCAATCGCATAATTTTGATTTAATTCTTGTTTTCATAGGTTCCACTGGAAACTATGAATCCAACAAACAAGAATCACACCTTCGTAATCGGATTACGTCACATTTTAAGACCGACATTAAGGCAAAACCACAGAAAAACGTTCACCAGTCTGCAGCGCCAGTTTTAAAGCACATATATATTTCATACCCATTACTTTTCAATCTGTATGGTAGTAATAAACATTGGGTAAAAGGATATATCTGGATTTGCTTTCACTTCTTTTACAAATAAATATAAAGGACAGAGTCTCTTTCTCACAAAAAAACGACTGCCTAAGTAGTCCCCTTAAAGGAAGGAACCTTCAGAACATAAGAAACAAGATATACCCCTTAACAGAGTTGTAACACCTTTCTTTATCCAGTATTTTTTTAAAAGAAGATCAAAGCAACTACCTCTAAGTAGTTCGATTAACCCAAGAAACATTTGATTTCTACCTGTGGCTTATGGGGCGATGTACTCGGGCAGCCTTGTTTTTCAAGGTAAAGGTAATTTCATTGTTCGAAACATTGTGCAAAGGAAAGGTAATGGATGTTGGATAACAAGTCATGCTGCTGGTTGGAGGCAATATCACTCAGAACGTATGTCAGAGAAAACTTTCTTTGTCGCTTGAAACGTCCGAGGCCATTATTACATTACTTTTCACATAGTGAGGACGACGCCGTGCGCGCATATGACTTCTGTCATGGAACGAGGGCTTTGTAGGAGCACAGAAGTGGGAGGGCATAGGGCAGAGGAATTTGAGAATATAAATTGCGGGTATACAGAAAAGTAGAAATACAGCAATATGGAGAAACTGGAATATACAAATGCAGCAATATGGAGATGCAATAATATGGAAATGTACGAATATGGAAATACAGGAACATAAGAATACAGCGATATGGAGATGTGGGTGGGCAGAAATACAACTGCAGAAAATTGGTAGAAATCGTATTCACTTGTAAAAAGACCCTGTCTCGATCCCATGCTTGGAACCGCCTAACAAAATTCTCACTGCCACAGGATCTTGCATCTGACGGATAAAGGGGGCAGAGAGAAACTCCGGAGTGAAATTTAGCCCCATCCTGGTTTGACGTACACATGCACGAAAGTTCTATGCAGATTTATTCTATCTCCTCCTAGCGAGTACATGCTCACCGCGACGAAATTGAGTCGGGAAGAATGTTACTTAGTCTCTCAGATTTAGAGGGAAACTCCGAAACACCGCGTCAGCATCTAGCACTTCTTCCTCCCCGCTGTGGGGGTGAATAATTGCCCCTCAGTGGTGAATGAAAGGAGAATTTCTCACCGAGGGATGCTAAATAGCCGAGAAGATTTCTTGAAAGGCAGAGTAATCTTCTGTAACTAAATATTACAGCGCTATTTTTATTCTATACACCTACGTTATATGCATTCCTTTATTGTTGCTGTAATATTTACCTGTTCATTTGTAATTTAGAAAATATTTATTATCTGGAAATATTAACTTTCATCAAGACTATAATAATAATCATAAACAAGTAGAAAAAAACAGAAGAAGAAATAATGACAGAAATAATTTTGCTTAGCTAGAATCACAGCGTGCATCGGCTTCCACAGTATTACAGCCACCTTACCCGCTAGGGTGGGGTGAAAAAAACTTTTTTTCGATGATCAATTTCTAATAGTGCGGAAAAGTTGTCTACTTGGCCCAATAAAACGTATAAAAAATTTCAGCCCGATCGGATAATTTCTTCTGTGTGCACCAAAGGCCTTAACTTTCAAAATTTTAGTACAAAACTTAAAATTAAAAAAAAAAAAAAAAAATATAAAATACAAAATACATAAAAAAACAATTAAATTATTAAAAAAAACGAAAAAAAAATATAAAATACAAAAAACAAGGAGCCCGACGTACAGCTACCTCCGCGTGGTTGGTTCTGGGCCACTTGTTCCGTTAGGAAAGTGAGCGAAGAGCTGCATTTTTTTATAGTTTACAGTGCCATTCCTATCGTTCCGAAACCAGCCACGGGTGTTTCTTTGCTTCATTTACGCAACAAATATAGTCTTGGGTATAAAAAAAGGTAGAATCCACCAGCTGAAGAAAGTTGCAGTTTCTTAAGTTTTGTACTAAAATTTTGAAAGTTAAGGCCTTTGGTGCACACAGAAGAAATTATCCGATCGAGCTGAAATTTTTTACACGTTTTATTGGGCCAAGTAGACAACTTTTACGCACTATTAGAATTTGATCATTGAAAAAATGTTTTTTTCACTCCACCCTATTACCCGCCTCAAAGGACCCTAACAATTCTTTCAAGCTTCTGAACTCTCATCGCATAGAAGCATTTGATTTAGAACCAAGGTCCACCATCCACCAAACAAAGGTTTCTCTTTCCGGAATAAGGGATCAAGGTAAATGACACTCACCGCCATCGGGGGGCGTGTAGTTCTTGTATCTGACTCTGCAGAAGTCCCGAGTGTTGTTGCTGATGGCATCAGAAGCGTCCATGTTTCCTCTAATTGTCCATTTCCAGGCTCCTCTGGCTACCACCGCCTCTACATCTTCTCATCGAGCTGCCCGCCCTCCAAGTCGACAGAGATCGCCGTCTCAGCTGTAGCTCGAGGCTACTTTCCACCCCCTCGCGCCTTCGCCCCTCATTCCTCCGCCTCTCCCCGGCTCCCTGTCTCTTTTCCAGTCAACGGGGACACAATCGAGTTCAGCCCCCCCGTTCGAACGAATTTTTCTTCTCGCCTCTATGCCCCTCCGTCCGCCCCTTCACAGCCGGCTAACTCGCGCACCTTTCGCTCCGTGTTTTTTCGCGTGAAATAGGGTGACGGAAATTCCTTCTGACCCGACGGACACCAGCGCCGATTGCCACACCGTTGAAGCTCCGATCTGCATCGCCCTCGACACTTTGCCGCGATGAACGATAACCTCCGGCGACTCGTATTTGTCCAGTCCCTCTGCCTCTCCAATGGTACTCTCTGTTATTCTTTTTTTCTTCTGTTTGCTTAGATCGTTCAGCGATTTTTAAGCTGAATTTAATGTTCGAGGTGGGAGGACTTTGGTTGCGCGTGGAATGTTATTTGTCTCATTTTTAGTTTCTAGCTTCTGGGCCAGTTTAGAGTAGCGACACTTGGGACCATTTTTATGGGAATTTTGATAGTTTTTTTTTACCGAGAAGGTTTGGTATTATTGGCTTAGATCTTAGGCGCATTACTGTCGTCCGAAAGAATTATTTAGTTAGTGGAAGATTTCAGACGAGGGATGAAGAAAAAGGCTTGCTTAAAAATATACGCCATCGTAAGTTGAGTCATTAAATTTCTGTGGGGCCTCCGCTTGTGCTCGACGGACTGTGGTGGTTGTGGAGCGTTTCTTCATTGATGGTCTCTAATTAGGGAGAAGCAATGTTTACCTGTAACAGAAAAACAAATCGTATAATTATAATTCTTAAAATACCACATATCGAATTAATAATTAAATAGGAATCTATGCTACTGTTTTTGAATATTATGTTCCCGTTTGAAAGGGTACTCTCTGTTATTTGCTCTGTTATTATTAGATATTTGCCGACTAATATTATGTAACTCCGCAGCTGATAAATTTCAATAAATCCGACCCGCAGAGTAATCGAGACTGCAGTCAAAGCGAGGCAACGTTCCTGGTGGATTGAAACGGTTCCACCTCGCAGCGGAGATCACATTTTATGACGTTGGATCACGAGATTACTGTGGTAATAGAATTTTGGAAACTGATTAAACTCGTTCGATCGCCGCGGACGGCGACTAATTCCCTCTAATTAATTTATTCCGCGTATAACTGCGACGTCGACGCGAGTACGGCGCGTCTGCGGTTAATTTACTAAAGAGGCGTGAAGGTGCAAACGCGATTTCACCGTAGGCTACGCTCCGACGTGATGTAACGAGAGGTTTCCAACCTCCGGCCCCCTCGCCAGTCGTGTTTCTTCTCAATTTTTTCCACCTGTACTCCGAACGCGACGGCAAAGGGAGCTTGAAATAAAATTCTCGCTTTGAATGACAACCCTTTTTAATTTGGAAGGCTTCCGGAATGAGACGGAAAAGTGCGGGAGGCAACGAGTACATTGAAGGGTCGGGAGGGTTGAAAATTGGGAGATTCTAAATGGGGTGGATAATGATCTCTTTAGAATTTTAGAGGCTGCTTCATATTTGGGGGTTGATATTAATTGAAATTAATATTAAGCGAAATTTGTGTTTTATATTTGGAGATGTACTAGCAATTGTGACTATTCTAAAATGGAAAAAAGAAGGGGTGCAAAATATATGTACTGGTGGATAAAATTAAAGGATTACTATAATTTTCACAAAATTTTGGTTATTTTCAAATGCCTCTCCGCGAAAAATGGTCACAAAAAGTATTCGAAGAAAGGATTTTAACGCTTGACGTTTCTAGTTTTTAAATCAAGGACTCAATTTTTTTGTCCATATTATGATACTGTTTCGTCGAGATGAAGCGCAGAAAATGAAGTTTCAAAAACTTCTGTCTAATTTGGACGTATGTACGAGGCAAAAAAAGGGCTGTTGTAGAGCAAACGTTTCTCTTTAATTTCGTTTTGTTTGGTTTTATTGCATGATTTTTCGAAAAGGTACTCTTCACTTTGAACTTGCAAACGCGTGATCGTAGAAAAATTTTCATGAGTGTTTTAGAAAGCTAAAAAATCCCCCTTTCCGAGCCTTTAGTTCCAAATTTAATGAGATTTTTTTAATCGTTTAAAATGACCCCAAAAATTGCATATTCACCATTTTTTTTACAAAACACGATGCGACTTCAAAGAAAATCACGTAATCAGCCAAGTCCACACTTGGACACTCGCAGTGGGGACCTCAGAAATCAATTATTGAAAAAACCGTTCTACCTGAGAAAATCTAAAAAATTCTATTAAAAATCAACCAAAGTCAGCTCCACCCCTTTCTCAAAATCCACTCCCTCCCTGCCGTCCCAAAAAGTGTAATGAAGAGACACATCCCCTTGGAACTGCCAGGATATCACATGCCACTTCTTCGTACTCCCAAGCATCCCTTAGCCACCCTGTACCAATGTTTGTTCACCACGAGGCTCCAGAGGGTGGGTCTAGAAATTTCTATAAGGAAACTTGGAGTGCGACCGGTTCCAGGGACACCGTGAACAGTTTCCCAGAGGAGTGGAGACTTATTCGAGCGTGGACCCGGCGACAATCGACGCCTAGTTACCATTCCACCTAAATAGGGGTGGAAGAGAAAAATGTGGAGGGTGGGTGAGCGCGCGAATGATCCAGGCGGACGGTCGAACGACACGAATCTGCGACGGTGCAGGGGCCTGGAGTGGGATTTGGAGAATTGGACACCCTTTGTTCTCGACGTCGTTGCCGGGGAGCTGAGGAGGCAGCCAGGAAGGATTGGAAATCGATGGGAGGGTGAGCGAGAGGAATCCCCGAGTGAAAGGGAGCCTAGGCCGAATAAATAAGCGATTTTTCAGTGTCCCGTTTCAGTTAACTTAACAATGGCATGCTGGCGCGGCGAAGAAAAGGAGACGAGGTGAACTCCTCCGGCTGGAATAATTCATCGGATTCTACGTTCTAGCTATCATTTATCTGGGCCACGTCGGGGCTCTTTCGAGGGTAGGAAATGACTGCGGTGGAATGAACGATGAATTCCTAACACCCACAGGTGAATAATTTTGTGCTGCGGGGTATTTTGGGGATCTGTGACGGACGACAGGAGATTGCTGCCGTGGAATCGGAATTTCTCGTTCGACAAATTAATAAATCACACGGAGGAAGTTAGTTGGGTTAATAATAATTATTGATGGGAGGTGATTGTGCGTTGAAAAATGAATTCTCTTCGTAGGAGGCTTCGCTTTTGAGAAAATCGACTTCGAAAAAAAATGGTCCAAAAATGTCCCACCTCCCCTACAGCAAATTACGTTGCTGAAAAGTTGCAGAAACGTTGGAGCTTCGTTGCAGTTACCTTGCAGGTAATATTTCTGAGATGTTGCAGAAATGTTCCTATGTCCGCCCGTGTGCAACATTGCATGAAATATTTCTGCAACTTTTCTGCAACGTTTCTGCAACTTTTCAGCAACTTTTCTGCAACGTTTCTGAGATTTTACAGCAACTTTTCTGCAACGTTTCTGCAACGTTTCAGCAACCAAGTATGCTGTATGGGCTGAGCTATTGTGGCGATATTCTTTTCGTGGAATAGGTATGTGTTATAAGCTTTGCACGCGTAATGCACTCTTACGTGCTAGTGATATAACTGGTGCCATTAATTGCTGGCAGGCGGTTGCGAAATCGATTTTCTCGGAAATAGAGGGAGGTGTGAAAAAATTGCACACCACCTGTTCGACGTATTTTATAACAGCGAATCACTTGGCGATAAAGAATTCTACAGAATTATTTACCAACAGTGGAGGTTGAACAGAGGCATAAAAGGGAGTAGGAAAGGACCGTCGGAATTTCTGTGGACGGTCTCTAATCGCCGCTGTGCAGACGTATCGGACAATTAACGACAATTGCACTCCCCTTTCTTGACACACAGCTAATCTTATTAGGAGCTTCCTTTGTCCTCTACCCTACCAATTTCCCACAAAAGAACCTGATGCCAGATACAAAGGGAGCTCCGGCTCCCTTTTTTAAAGTCAAAAAGAAATGCAAAACGATGCCGGTGACCCGCATAATAAACTCAGAATTAAATCTCAAATTTCCTTGGCCCTTTCCCACTCAAACACAATAATTTTGAATTTAAAAATTTGATCTTCTCGTTGATAAAAATTTACTGAAATAATAGCAGTGATATGAGATTTGAAAAAAAATCTAGCAGAAATGTGATTCGTAATAGAAAATTGGTAAAATTTCGTAGTTATTATTCTGGCATATTTTCCAAATTGCTGTATCAATTTCTCCTCCCACGTCTTCTGTTATAGACTCAAAATTGAATGAGGACCGCGATCTTGTCGGCGGAACCTGAATCAAACCCCATTCACGTTGAGACACGACGCGGGAATTCACGAATGCAGATGCATCCCGACTTTCTGGCAATCGTCCAGGGAACCAGTGCCATTTTTCCTTTCTTTTTTTTTGCGTGGCTTTCCCCGGAGCCTGCTCGTCAGCTGTGGTGCACAGCTTTCGACGGTGCTTCGTTCTGTTTCGAGAATTTTCCTGGCAATTGCTTGGTAAAAAATGGGGCCACGACGAAATTCCTTGCGAAAATCATGGCCTTTTGGATTTTCGACGCGCGTAAAGCTGGATTAGACGCAAGCTGGCCAGGGCGTGCGATTCGTCGTTCAAAAATGAGTCCGAAGTGTGGAATAAATATTTTTCGCAGCACGCCTCGTTCTTGAGAAAATCGAATTTGGAAATATGTATTATATATATATCTCTCTTATAAAGATAATTTATTGCAATTCCGAATGCTAATATTATTTTTAATAACGAGGTTGTAATGATTTGTAACAGTGGCTAAATAGTTACCATTTTGAAATTCGATTCTCTCGAAAAAATTTTATACCTTTTCGACTCGTATCGCTTATCGTATCAAATTTCTGATTTACAAATCACATTTCTGACAACTCAAAACATTCACGATTTAAATGGGAAATAGATTGAATAGAAGTGAAAATAAATTCGTCCCTGGCTCCGAATAATTTTTAACCAAAGTTCCTTAAGTTCCTGAAACTGGAAAATAATTATTAGATTACCGATTGCTCTTTGTTCTCAAAAAAAAAAAAAAATTCAGAGAGCAATCTCCATCTGGACCCAGAGGATCAGAGTGTTTCTATTCTTCGCGACATCTGTGCCTTTCCAAGTCACACACTCCATTGTGTTCAGCAACAATCAATGAAGGGAAATGTACAATCGAGCGGAGAGCTTCCTTTCCTTGGCACTCATCTCCTCCAACCAAGAAGCTTCATACTTTTAAACCGTCCACTCCCGTTCCCAATATTTCTCCCAAACTCGATTCTTCCATCCCTTTACATGGCAAAACCATTTTGCAATATTCGAGCAGCGCTGGACGCGTGGGAAAAACGGGATCGAGTGGAAGCAGGGTCCCAGGGGACAGGTGGAAAACAAATTTGTTACTCGACAATTCAACGGAAATGTAAACATCGAATGGCGAGAGGGAGATTGAAAAAGTGGCGGAATAAAAGTTGCAGAGAGCATTTTCGTCCCAGAAATTACGAGGCCTTTTCAATTTTTCCCAAACGAGCAGCAACAATCGTTGCTCGTTATTCCACGTGGTTTATTTCTCGGAGTCGATTATCCAAAAGGTAGAGAAACAGAAATCGCCCTAGGAGACACGCTCCGGCGGCTAAATAAAATGGGGTCGAGCTGAAGAGCAACACGTGCCTCTGGAGAAGCATTCAGGGAGGGTGTTTTCTGCAGCTGCCCCTCCGAGAAATAATAATTCGACTTCTCATCGAATCTATTTGCTTGGGGATGAAAATTGATTTCGCAGGTTTGGTTTATTGTGGGCTACTAGGAAAATGGCGGTGGCTATAGTCGCGTAATTTCCTTACGCAGTCGCTGCAAGCTCCTCTGCTTGCTAAACTGTCGAGGCTCTTCGGGGTTGGGAACAAAGGTGACGGGGCAACTTCTTGATGAAACCTTAATGAATTTCGTTCCCGGTGAAATTTGAGTCTCTGGGCTGCGTGGAAGCCTCTGAAAATCGGGGTGACTTGAAAGGGGACGGGGCAGATTTCTGGGTACAATTTTCTTGGGGAAAAGATTCATGGAACACTTGTTGATTTTTCGAGATGTCTACAGACTTCTCTCTTTCACTTTGGTTGAATTTTACAGAAGTGCTTAAGATCCTTTCTTCCAAGTCTACAAGCTGGACCACCCTTCCATAGAGAGACTTGACGTGCTCCCACCAGATCGTAATTCTAAACCCCTTGACAGTGAAATAAGCTCCTATCGCTAATGACACTGATGCCCAAGACTTCCTGCAACTTGAACAGTACTTAAACTAAACTCATTCCCCAACAATGCTCAAGACACTCTCCCTCCAGTCTCATCCTAAAACAGCCACCCCATTTATTAGGAAAACAACCTCCACTACTTGAAGTGGGCGAATATTTTGCCTTTGACAAATGGCCGTTATCCACACGTGTTTATTAACATTTCAGTAAGTTGTAAATAAAGTCCCTAAAGGGGGAATCCTATTTTATGGGCTAAAAACATACCAGAATTTAAGATTTTTTTTAAGGAACTAGCATTTAGATTCATCTGAAATTTGGACCATGTTTTTATGCATCCTTGAAGAAGTTGCAGTTTTTTTTTTTATTCATTTTTAATAATAAATATAGGATTTATGCATCCGCAGAATACCGCTAAGTTCTATACTTCTTTTGTTACATAAGAAAATTACCGCAAAATTGGATTGCAAAAATTAAAGGTTCGGACCTTCCAGTTTGGAAACACTGCTCAATAATTTTTTTTTGTTTTTTGCTGGTTCTTCATTTTTCTGTTTTAGATTACCTGGTAGATAAATGTCACGCACACCAACGGACGACGAATTTTACGCGACGTGATGGTCGATCAGGCATGACTACTATATTTATGGTTGAAAATTAATAAAAAAAAAAAACTGCAGCTTCCTCAAAGACGCATCAAAACATAATCCGAATATCAGATGAATCGAATCGCTGGTTTCTTAAAAAAAAATCCCAAATTTTGTTATGTTTTTAGTCCAAAGAATAGGATTCCCCCGCAGTCGTTTTCCGTGAAAAAAACTATTTCCTTTGATTGTATTTGTAAAAAAATGAAAGCAAATACAGATGTATCCGTTTACCCAATGTTTATTATTATAATAAAGATTGAAAAAATAGTTGGTGTGAAATATACATGTGCTTTAAAAATGGCGGTGCTGACTGGTAAACATTTCAACGTTTTTCTGCAGTTTTCAGGTAATATTGGTCTTAAAAAGTGGGGTAATCCAATTTCAAGGAGTGATTCTTGTTTGCTATATCCGCAGTTTTCCGCGCAACGAATAAAAACTAAATTAACCCAGAATTATCAAATTGGTGGCCGAAAAACGGCGATTATTTTAAGAAAAATTCGGTCGTGTTTGTGCGTTACTAAAAATCCGCGACTGTTTAATTTTTTTATGAAAATCTCGAATTTTTACGGACCATATCAGAGGTTTCGCGGGAAATGGCACATGTTTTACACTTCCTGTAATTTTTTCAAGTCGATCCGAATCTCCGTTTTTATGCAATCACTGCAAAACAGCAGAAAAAAACAACTAGGTACACGTCAGACGACTATAGCGCCGTCATATATCTATAGATATTATCAAAAAAAAAAAATTTTTACATTTCATAGCATTAATAAATACTACGTAAAAGTACCAGACACAATTTTGTATTCATCTCCTTGCAATTAATTCGCAAAAAAGGACTTGATTTTCGAGCGATTCGACTGCCTAGTCCCCTTAAGACACCCTCCACTAGTCACCGTTCAAAATGGACCATTCTTACAGAAGCACTCAAGATCCTCTCTTCCAAGCCCCCATCCAGGAGAACAGCCTCCATCATCCATCAACACCCAGTAGTTCTACGAACTTACTTCCAGGTCACAGATTATTAAATTCATCCTCCAACGGTCCCGCCTATTTAGGCCCACACTCCCTCCGCGCCGGTTGAACTCGATCCCCTAATCAGCTAATTAATGACGTTCGGGCCGGAAAATTCGGGCTGTCGCCCCGTGGAAAAGGGAATTATCGACCACCATGGACGGATGGCTGACGGAAGAACGATGCTCGATCATGCAAGCCGACGCAGACTGGCTGGGTAATTAGACGAACGATGGCGAATTGAACACGTCGAGCGTGTTAAACCCTCAGAGGATGTTATTTCACGCGACGGGAATACCGTCGAAACGACGTTACTCTGGCTAATTAACGGGAGGTCTCGGTTAATCCTGCCCGCCGAGGCGTGCTTCATATTTCATCGGCATTTTTTGGTAATGCCTGAAGTGGAAGAATTCGTGAGTTTCAGAATTGATGGATTTATTAGCACCGAAATCACTAGGCCACGTGGCTAATTCAATCGAATTTTTGAAAGAAAAATATATTTTTCCCGTCGCTTCAAGGAGGAATAAAAGATATCCATTTTTCTCTGTGGACCTCTGCAGTCTTCATCGTCAAATATCTCGTTAACTACTGAATGTCTACATGAAATAGAAATTTAGATAAAAATATTAAAATATGTATATAAGTAGAAATATTAGCTGAAAATATTTTCAATGCAAATTCAATAAAATTCATTAGGTGATTATAAAAAGAATTTATTTAAAAAATAAAATCCAGTTTTCTTTTCTTTTTACAAAGCTTTCGAATTACTTCAATCGCGGTTACATGAATCTTCTTTTTCCTTTTGCTTTGGTATTTTCATAATAACACAAAGCTTCGCACGAAACCTGAAGAAATTAACGTCCACCTTCCCCGAGCCAGCGAACTGGAGCGGGGGGTGGTTGCACAATTACCTAACGAATGCCACGAAACCCCGAAACATGTAACTTTACAATTAGTTGCACGCCAAGTGCTTAGCTACGATAATGCAAACGCTTATTAAGGCCACCACTGTTCCTCCACCATGAACCGACTCTTTTTCCCCAGCCTCTTGCATCCGAGACTCCCAAGTTCCGTAAACTTCAACCCCCACCCCTGAAGAAGGAACAACACAATTCGCTGGAAAACAGCTGAATGTCCAGAGGATTTTAAAAACTACCCTCCACGTCAAGCTCGCTTGTAACGAACCTGCCTGTCACAAGGGAGCGCGAAAGAAACTAGCCCCCAAGTTTCCACCCCCTTCAACCCCCTGCATTAAATTTCCTGTGACCGCGTCTGGAGTCAACGCTCCACTTTTAATTCCTCTTTGCAATCTAGTATTCTAGTTTAAAACGCGATTTTCCACACAATTTTTGGTATTTTTTTATAGAGCACCTATACAATTGCTTTCGTTAGGCTTTGGTTCATACCCCTACAGCAAATTACGTTGCTGAAAAGTTGCAGAAACGTTGCAGAAAAGTTGCTGAAAAGTTGCAGAAACGTTGCAGAAAAGTTGCTGAAAAGTTGCAGAAACGTTGCAGAAAAGTTGCTGAAAAGTTGCAGAAACGTTGCAGAAAAGTTGCTGAAAAGTTGCAGAAACGTTGCAGAAAAGTTGCTGTAAAATCTCAGAAACGTTGCAGAAAAGTTGCTGAAAAGTTGCAGAAACGTTGCAGAAACGTTGCAGTAAAATCTCAGAAACGTTGCAGGGTAATATTGCACCGCAACATTGCTGAAATGTTGCAGAAATCTTCCTATGTCCGCCCCTGTGCAACATTGCACCGCAACGTTTCTGCAACTTTTCAGCAACGTTTCTGCAACGTTTCAGCAACCAAGTGTGCTGTATGGGTACATTTATCCATGTTCCAGTAATGTCTGATAACAATCGCGATAAGAATAATTTCTTTGCGCCGCGGTGCAGGGGCAGCGGAGACTTTTTTTGATCGCAGAAAAACGGAGGGTAGAGAAATACATCGATGGTGATACTGTGTGATCGAAAAAGGAATTCATGCAGAGGTGCATCGCCCTTTGTCGCGTTCGCGACGAAGGCCGCGGGCGGGGAAAACGAAAGGGGACTGTATAAATAAACGAGCGCTCGTCGGGGGAAATTAAATATTCCGGGCGCGTTTCTATTTTCGCGCGAGGGGCTTCGACTACGACCACGAGGGGCTCGTTCACTCCGCCGCTGTCGTTGCCGTGCGGCGGGAATCCTGACCTACAAAAAAAAAGAAGAGTGTCCTTGCAGGCCCTGCACCCAATCGATTGTTCCATTTCGCCCATGGAATTTTAACGCCAGCCGCGGATGAAACTGTGCGTCCGTCCTCCGAGCAGCCACATCAAGGAATTGGGGGAAGTTTGTTTCGTGGGGGAAGCTGGGGATCTGGAAACTTTGGGTTGCTCCTCAAGTGACTGAGGATTGTCTCCGTGGCGTGGGTACTAAATTTAGTTGTACAGTGCTGGACACTATTTTTTGCCGAATATATGACTATATGTATACATTAATTGAAACATAAATGCCCACGAAAAGGCATATACAATCTTCTTAAAAATCGTGTAAGATGTAAATAAGACAGAGAGAACAATTTGAATGCAGGAAATTTACATACAACTTTAGGAAACTTATAACGAGGGCTAATTTATTGCGACAGATTTCTTTGACGGTAAAGTTTATCGCCTTGAGTAGTCACTTGTTTACTGATTCGAAAATTTGAAACAACACGCCATTTTCTTCTGACTAATAATTGATCATTTCAAACAATGACATTTATGTATCGGATGATATACTATTTACTTTACTGGAATTTCGTTTCACTTTTCGCGTGACTGATCGGCAAAAAATAGTGTCCAGCAGTATATAAAAATCGAAAAATCGATTTTTCGAAATTTTCTAGGTAGGCCTCCCGCCTTAAGGGGGGGTTCCGGTCTAAAAATCGATTTTTTTTTATTTCATTTTTCGAGTGTTTAACCTTTGAAGAATATGTGTTTAAAGGAATTTTTTGAAATTCGTAAAATTCCCGAACTTATAGGCATTTGAGTAGCGGCAAATGCATGAGTAACACCCGGCCACACGGCGCTCACGAAACTTTTTTATTTTGAAGAATATACTTCAGACTCGTGGAGAAACCAGTAAAATTAAAAAAAAAAAATGAAAATTTGCAATTTTTAAAGGCATCGAAAGGATGAAAAGTATAGGGAAAAAGTGATTTGAAATTTCAAGTGTCGTTATTTTCTAAAAAAAATGTCATTTTTGTAATTTTTACTGCTAAGTCCACGAGCGAGTTTCATGCCCTTTAATAATCTGGCATTGTTTTTTATTTCAGATCAATGGTTTAGGTGCTACAAGTTCCACCGTAGTGGATGAATTTTTTGACGCCTCGAATTTAACGACTCCCCAGTGCCGTCTGCAATCATTAATTATAAAACAAAAAATTTATTTCTATAGTTCAAGACATCCTTAATGCAATGCAAAAAGCCCCATTAAATTATATGTTGTAGTTTTCCTTTAATTAATTCCTAAAGATCACCTATTTTTATGGGCTCTAGACCCGAACAACCCCTTAAGTGATTTATGTGGTTCAGATAATCTAGGTGGTGTTTACTGATTTGGATGGCGCAGACAATGTGATCTGCGTAACACAGGTAGCCTAAGTGACCAAATTAATTAGCGTAGACAAGATATCCTAAATAGTTAAAATGTCTAAGTAGTCTAGATGGCCCAATTGTGGATACTTAAGTATCCCCCGTGGTGTAGATCCTGATGTTCACTGGGTAATCCACACTAACTGAATGTCCTGCCTGATCCACATATAAACCCCCAGCTGCCCCGATAAAATACTAATCAAGAAACCCACTACCTCCACCGATACACCGAGTAACATAAAAGCAATTGTCTCCTTCATTGCCTTTCTCTATCGAACATTCGATTCGATTGCAATCTCACATGTAATCGACCTAATGATCCCCCTGCCAGCATCCCAGCTAATTAGATCCCCGGTAATACCTGGAACGATACTTTGATTGGGCGTTGTTTTGCCTCGCTCTGATTAATCATCGCCCTTGCACGAGAACAAGCCAGCAGCTGCGTTTCAGCGAACTCCATACATTGGAAATCACCTGCCCCAATAATAGAAGTCCTGGAATTATCAAGGAATAGCAATCGACGAAGTCAGTCGACGGAAGAATTTAATGGCACAGGTGGTTTTCGAAATTCTATGTATTTAACCAAGCCAACTACTGTGGCCCATTATAAATTCTCCCAGGGGTAATTAAAGGATAATTAGAGAAAGTGGGAGATAAAGGACAAGAAGTTCCATCGCTGGAACTCTCGCAGACATCGATTACTAATTACTTTTCAGTGCTAAATGCCTGTGACAAATAAACCATTTGAAGAGAACTTAGTAGATGTTAGAATTTCGTTGGAGGTGCCATTTTTTGGGGGGACATTTCTCGGTGTAGTGGCATGCGAGGTGTCCAAAATATCCAAGATGAGGAGGAGATTCTGCTTCGTGGAAGATCCTGGTGTATTCCACGAGAGCCTAGCAATTTCACGGGGAATTTAAGCTCGCAAAACCTACGCGCAGAGCGGATCTTCCGCTGCATACGTTGCCTTGGAGGCAAACTCACGACAGCATGATCATTCGTCAACGTCCGCGTGCTAATGCTGTTAACTTCTAGCCAATCTGTAACTTCCCAGAATCCAGCACGTCAGAGGGAATTACTCATTGACGTAGAATCACGTGTGATGCTACAGCTTCCATTAGCTTCGAGCTGATTAACACCGTCGATATGGAGGCTTCTAAGGGCTACTAGGATGTACTTGGAATACGCGATCTAGCGTTACATCAAACATTTAATGGGACAAGCTGTAAAACTTGGGAAAAACTGTTGGCTGCTCAGGGCTACCACAGGCGCCCATTAAACCCTATTAGTTGGACGATTAAAAACATCTTTATATTCATGAATATTCAAAATGACCAATTTTGAACAGAATTAGGTACTTAAGATTCTCTGCTCCAAGTCCTCATCCTAGATCACCCAATAGTGAAATGGCACCAAGCATACCTTTAATTGGAAAATGCCCCCTCCATTTTTAATACATTTATTTGTGCTTTTTAGTGACCTTAGAAGACCCCCAGGGCCCCATTTTCGAAAAAGAATTCTGATTTTATTCAACTACTATGTTTTTGTCTCCCATTATTTTTCATACTGCACGCGCGAATTTATTTATAATTCTGTTATGTATACAGGGTGTCCCAGAACGTTGGCCACCTGGACCTTTATACCTAGTCATTTTTTCGCAGAATAATATCGGAAGTTTAAATTCAACTTTAAATAGCCGCCATTTTGTTTTAGATTAATATTTCGGAAATTCCCTCCGTTAATCAGAGGATACATGAATATACTAACGAAATCTTTTTTGTTTTTTGATTTTAGATAATCTGGTTCCGAATGACAGTGCTCACCGCGAAACCAAATTTTTAAAAAGGCTTCTTGCATGTCGATTGTTACTTTATTATAAACGTAAATATTTTTCTACGAAGAAATTACCAAATGTTCTTTAAATGTTGCTGTTTTCAGTGCAAAAAGTTCTGTAAAGATATATGCTTCCGCTTTTTCAAAAAAAATTCGCAAACATTCGCCTCTTTTCGGCCGCCTGGCTAGATATAACCCATGAAATCCGCCACTGAGCACTTGTAATATTTCATTTTAATAAATGTCCACAATGAAAATATCCTTTTACGCCCTAGGCAGCTGCCTAATTTGCCTATTGGGACCTAAAATACCTATAGGACCTCCAAAAAACCCTTACATGAACACTCCCTTTAAGAAATACCCAAGAAGCAAAATCTCGCCCTCATCAGCAAGGAGATATCCTATTTCCCTAACTGTTCCTCGGTTCCCACCCTTCTTCGCCGAATCACTGATGCAAATCCCTTCGTTAAACCGTCTTCTCGCGTCAAAGAAGCCAGCTAAGTCTACAAGAAGAGCATCTACCGTGGAACCAGCGTTACTGGGAACCTCGTTTATTCCACGACGATTCCTTAATGAGAACTTGTCGTTAAACAGGAACCAAAAGTGCAAAGAGGGGGTTGTGGGGGAGCTTGAATTCGATTCTTGAGTCACGATAGAGGGCAGAGGTTTAAACGAGCGGCGCCTGACCAGCTGCAGCCTGGTGGATATATGCGTCACGATGGAACTTTTAACGAGACACCCTCGAAAGTACAAGTTTGCTCAACGCAGATTGTGATTGTTGGGGAAAATCTTGCATACCCTTATCCGTGGAGATTACGAAGGTGTTTCGGAGGGAGAATGATCTTAAGTTAGAATTAGGGGGCTGGACTTGCTTAAACTGAAAATAGTAATTTTGGAAATTAAAAGTTCAGAATTTTTTAGAATTTGAATGATGGTTGAGGGTCACTTAAACAGAGTACTCTATAATTCTTGAGGATTTATTGATACTATAAATACTTGGTTCAAGTAGATTTCTCATTTCATTTCACGGAGATAGGTTATTTTTTGTTAATAACAATTATTTTTGCACAAATTGAATGAGATATTTCGAAATTTCTTGGAAAACACCGAATGCACCACCGCAAGAATTTTCTTCCTTCCCTAACGAAAGTAATAACAGCCTTGCGAACTCCACCCTTGTGGAATAATAATCTTGCAGCAGGATTTACTTCCATGGAATTGCTATCCTTTTAAAAACAGTCCTTTAATTCCGTTTGATGGTACTCTTACCCCGGAGTTGCAAACTTTTTTACGTACCACTCTGAAATATCTCCTTCCAAAACAGAGACACTGCAAACTTTGCATTGTTGGCTAACAATACTTCTGCATATTTCTTCTCCACTCTCCTCTGTCTAAAAAAACATTTACATATCTAAACTGTGATATCTCCCAAATAAACTCGCTCCTGGAAATATTATTTACAATAAAACAAACTCTCCAAGCTCCCCCCTTATTGTTACAAAATCAGCCCCTCAATTCCTCCAAATGGAACACTGTTTAAAACCCAGCTCAAAAATCCAGAAACCATTCCTCTAGTTTGCAGTCCGTTCCCTCGCGAATTCTACACACCCCAGGAGGAATGACACAGATTCCTCTGCACAATTAAACGATCCTCCTCCATTCAGAATTTCAACGATTCAAGAGGCCCTCGATTAAGGCACCACAGCTCCCATTTTTTTTAAAACAATTCCGGCAACGCGACAATTAATGGAGGAGGCTGGAGAACGATCGCCGGGGGAATACGTTGCCACCCCTTTCTCGCCAACTACTCCCGACTGTAGAAACAATGAACCTAAACATTTGCGTTAGCGAAAATTGCGATCCGCGGGATTGTATAAACAAACCGCGATTCAATTATGCGCCGGGGTAGTGACAACAATCGCGGAGCGTGGAAACGCGATCGCGACTCGCGATACGAGCCTGCACAGTGTCTGATTTCTCTGCAGAACGGCTGGAGGGGGTGCGCGAAACCCGAGGGCTCCGATTCGGTTTGAACGTTGCAAATAAATAGTGCACAGCGCGCATAATAATGCGCGGAGCGGGCGGGAGTCAACATCCAAATCGAGTTCAAAGTCGGTCCAGCTGTGATCGATACAGTGATTCGTATTTCTGGCCACGTTCGCGATCATTTTTTTTTTAATTTTGTATTCGATATTTTCAGTGAATTTTTAGTACCGCGCCTCGTCTGTGCGAGGTAGCACTGCGTGTGGCATGCTATATGGAAGAGTCTAGCCCCAATCGATGACCCAAACCTTGTGCACTCCTCTCGCGAGACGCGGACCAGCCTCCGAAAAAAGTAATTCCCAGAGGGACGAAGTGTGGCGAATGCGGGAAAGGAGATAGATGAATTTCTATCGTCCATCTGAATTAAGCAATCGCTGCTTAATAGATGGCATTCCGGGGGCGTTTATGGTCTCATACGATGGAGGAATCAGAAATGGGGATTGCAGGGCTGAATTCCCCGAGGCAGGAGGGAAAAAGAGTGCAAGAGAGGAGAAAGCGATTATGGATTTGATCAGCGGGCCAAATTACCGCTAATTTCGAACAGTTTCGCTCAGGGGTGGAACGATTATTGCCACCCACGCGCGTTTCGCGGAGCAGGCCAAGCTTGTAACCCAAATCGATGGGTGAATCCCTCGACGTGCCTAGTGCACTTTTGAGAGGTGCGCGCGTGGAGCAATAGGGTGGTCCTTATTTTCAAGCTGCGATTTATTTTGCCCTCACCCCCTAATATGGTTTCATTTCATAAAAAAATAGTCCCTGAAGAAGATTATTGCAATCAGATGGCAGGAAAGGGTGCCGACCAGGTCTTGAAGTTTAGAATTCGTCAATGGTTTGAATTTGAAGAATTTCTCAAAAATGGTAAGCCCTATCGAAATTTTCTTCAAATAATATTAAAAGAGCATTCAATTTTCTGCAATTACTGTATGTATAAATTTTTCGTCCTTCCAACCATTTCTTAGATAATAGCGTTTGAATATAGAGAGGTCCATACCACGCGCGTATAAACCAGGGATTGTAACCGCCGCCTAACCCTAACCCGAACTCGGTTAACCGAGCGAAGGTTACTGTAACCCGTAGTAACCCCGAAGGAACGGCTCCCAAAGAGTACAGAGAGCCGGTTAACCCGCTCGGAGCGGGTTACAAGTGACATACGACATTCTACGTCCAAAATCCGACTATGGTCGCTCCACGCTCGTCCACCGCTGCGATGCAACTGCAATTTTAACAAGAACCGGGTTACATGCAATGACGTCAATCACTTGTAGGGTTTTGTTTCTCGATCTAATTTGTAATCTCTCGAGGAAAAATGTGATGAATTTTCTTGAATTATACCCACGACATTACATGCAAATCGTTTCTTGGTCAAATTGCATCACCGTGGTGGATGAATGGCCTATAACAAATGTAACAATCCTGTAGAAGTTCGAAAGGTAATTTATTTATTTATAATAAAAATAATATTTTGTAACACAACTATTATATACGAAATTTACTGATTTGTAAGAAAATAGTGTGCAAGTGTTAAAATGAAAACACAATGTTTATACTATACGGTCATGGAATATATTAAGTACATTTTTCAACTTTAGAAACATGTCACCCTCGAGGAGAAATTTTCAAAATAAAAATTTGTTTATAATTTGACGTTACATAAATAATTTTACAATTTCAAAAAAATATTATTCAAATAGACAAAATCTTCTGCATTAAAATAAAAAAAGGATGAACCTAATGCGATAGATGGTTTTTAAAATAAAAATTCATAAGTACAGGTCGATTTCACAAAAATAGGGAAACACTACGCCCTCTACCGGATTAGGGTAACCCGCTCCGAGAGCGGGTTAACCGGGTAACTCTGTGCCTAGATGCCTCGGGTTACCCGGTTATGTAAATTAGTCTACGGTACTGAGAACCGAACCGGCCTAGGGTTACGGTTACAATCCCTGGTATAAACAATACCTCACGCCGTACAGGTGGGACGCGCGAAGTGCTGACCTCTCTATATTCAAACGCTATTATCTAACAAATAGTTGGAAGCACGAAGAAATGATATATACAGTAATTGTAGGAAATTGAATGCTCTTTTAATATTATTTGAAGAAAATTTTGATAGGGCTTACGATTTTTGCGAAATTCTTCAAATTCAAACCATTGTCGAATTCTAAAGTTTAAGGCCTGGTCGGCACCCTTTCCCGTTGTCCGATTGCAATAATCTTTTTCAGGGACTATTTTTTTATGAAACGGAACCATATTAGGGAGTGAGAGCAAAGAAATACAAAAAAACTTCGACACGTATAAATAAGGGCCACCCTAGTGGAGCAATATCGCGGAGAAGAAGGCGCGACGAGGCTTGGGATTTTTTCCATCGGACGACAGCACGCAAGCTGGACGACTAGGAAGCAATTAATTCGAGTGAAATTATAAATCTCGGTCATACAGTTGGGGGGTTGGGTGGGGGAAGAAACTCCCTCGGGGATCGTCAATAACTCGCGTTCAAGTCAAAACGGGCTTAAGCGTGCCCTACAAACGATCACAATGGGCCTGAGAATTATTATTTGTGAGCAGGCTGGGTGGCTTCTCGAAGGGGGTGTTTGTCGGTGGCCCTTTTATTGGCGAAAGGGTGTAAGGCGGGGGATGTTTCGAGAGCGAAGGAACTTTGTGACAAGGGACAAAGTAGGAATCGCGGGGAAACTGAGACGTTCGTTGGCAGTGATGGGCGATGGGGGAAGCTTCTGGGGAGGAAAACTTGTTATATGTCACTGGATACTAGTTGATACTAGATGGTTTTACGGCATACTAGTAGGACAGGGGCATGTATTAGAGAATTTTAGTGGATATTAAAGGTACTAGGCAGTCGTTCCTGTCTGAAATGAAACATTTCTGTTTCAATTAAATACAAAGAAACCAATTGAAACTGAGACATGTTCTTTGGCATGAAGTTTATTAACATCATAAGCTTTAAAAAACATGTTTGTTTAGTAAAAAAATATGCATTATATATGACGCTACAAATGGATCATTAAAGAGGCTTTTTAAAAAAAGTTTCTTTTATTTTGCAGTGATAACTCAAAAACGGAGGTTCCAATCGATTCAAAATAAATTCGAGCATCTTCACAAAATATGTAGTTTCGGACCGGAGCTAAATTAAAGTTAATGAAAACTGATATTCTTTATGAAAAGAAACTAAGACCTCATCTGTTGGGGCTTGGGGATGCTAAAACCTCATCAATGGGGTCTCAAACGGTGCTTCTAAAATCAACAAACCAAAATGTTTTAGAAACTATATGCGGATGGCTATGGCACGCCGGGAGATTTTTTGATTGGTCCTTTTCTTCTATTTATTTTTCAACGGAAAAGGTTAATTTACTACTTGGAACCAAATTTCACAATTTTTTAAGAGATTCGCCATTTTGTAATTTTTCAACATTTTCAAAATCGACTCCGTCGTGCCATAGCCATGCGCATATAGTTTCTAAAACTTTTTAGTCTTCTGATTTCCGAAGAACCATTTCGTCGGAAAACTATCAACCATGTCAGCGGAAATTTTTTGCACCCCTAAGTTGCTGGTCCTGTACAGCTTATAAATCTGCTTTAAATAAATATAAAAAAAGATATTCGTATAACTTAAATATCCAATAAAAAGTCCTGAAAGTTTAAAAAAGATTCATTACGTAGTTGGCTTTTAATAAATTTCCAAAGATACCTTTACTTTTCGGGTCATTGTCGTGGTGGCCCCCGCTTAATAGCTGCTAAGTAGTTGGTGGTTACTGATGGATACTATTTGATAGTAGAAGACACTATAGTGGAGAAGGGCATATATCAGATAATGATAGTGGATACTAGCAGCTGCCACTATAGTTATCCCTAAGTAGTAACACCCACCCCCATTACTAAAATGCCAATTTCATCACAAATTCTCAAGTTTCCAACCCAAGAAAGTATAAAAAAAAACAGAGATAAGACACAACTCTGGCTCGCAAAGAGTCCACCGCGACGAGACAACCGAGACACCCGTTACGTACCGTCTTCCCTAAAATCGGCCGGCTAATTAGCGCACTATCGCGGGTCCATTGTTAACGAAAGCCTGTGTTACGAATGCACGCTCGCCTCGTGGAACCTTGACCCGGATGAACCGAATCCTCGACGATCGAAACCCGCTCAGATTCGACACCCCTCTCGCGATCATCCCCGCCACCCCCCCCCCCCCCCCGGAAGATCCGGCGAAGGGGGGGCGCTGGGTGCGCGATTAAATTAATTGCAGACCGCACCGTGTAATTAGCGGCCACCGTTACCGTTTAAGTCGAGAAACTTCCCCCATTTCCCGCCGAAACATCGCGACATTATGATTCGATGATTCCATTTCGATGGGAACATTGGGATTTTAGTGGGGTGGGTAGAATTTTGAACGTGTGATTATTAATGTAGCAGAGTTTGATGTGAAATTGATGGGGAAAAGGAGTAGCTGCTTCTGGGTTTCTGATCTTTTAGCGTGGAGGTCGAAGTGGGCGGGGCTAAGAGGCTGGAGGCGGAGCTGCGCGAGGTGGAGGGGATAGGTTAGTGACAAGTGACGGGGGTAGCTTTCGCAGTGGCTTTGAACTGGCCGTTGACTCTTTTTTGAAGAGGATAGATTGTGCTGGAGATTTTATACTGTTCATTGTGTAGTTGTGACTTCTTTTTGGGGGGAGGGCGATTGCAAGTGGATTTTAATGTAGTGTAGTAGTTGTTGATCTGATGTAAAAGAAAAATATGAAGTGAAATAACCAATAAATTTTAAATAAATCTTATCTGTTGGGAAATAGTATCTGGTCCCTTTTCAGTACGAAACTCAGAATATTAAATACTTCAAATTACAATTTCGATTACATTTTCTCGTACTAAACCTTCCATAAAAGAACCTTATTTATCCTATGCAATTGAAACACGTAATAACACCATTCATCTCCCTCTTCTGGCAATCAGAATCTTGAACTCCTACTCTTCAAGATAACATCCCACCACTCTCGCACCCAAGGGAAACTCAAAATTCCCGCCAATCCAAATTCCCAGACAGTAAGCCCAATTTTGACTGCAATTTTTCTCGAAAATTCTCCCCCCAAAATGTCCCAAGGAACTTATAAATGAGAAGAAATTGGACATCACGGAGGTAATATGTAGTCAGAAGTCGACCCGATGCGTCTTCGTCGATTTAATATTCGAAGCGTGTCCTGGGGCAGCTTCATTTCATTCAAACGCATCACGTGCCGTCGTTTCGCCCTCGAGTGAAGAGCGGGACGCCTAAGTGACCCTGCTGGCGCCGATCGTCGAGCAAAAACTGGCACGATCCAACGATATTCGCGAGCGAATCGACGACGTGGTGTTAAGGGGGCCAGAGTCCCTTTAACCGAACGAGAGACGTCTGGTTTCTAGCTGACGAAGTAGCGCGGGTAAATAATTGAGCCGACTGCGGCGAGTGGAACGAGTCAAGCATTGGTCGGACTCGACGAGTAATTCATAGAAAATGGAAGTCCTCTCACTGATTACAAACCTATATCAACGATTGGAATTTAAATTTCTGAGGAACTGCTGACTGTAGAGATTTCATGCGAGAGGATTTTCTGTTCAGTGAAGTTTGTTTGACTTTTTGGTCACGAGGAAGCCGAGAATATTGGAGATTCAATGTCTACAGCTGTCTTTTGTAATTAAACTTGATTAATGGAATATTGGATTAGTTGACTGCATTCAATAGGTAATGTACTTACAAGTTAGTAAAAAAGGAGTTCAGGTAAATAATTGAAGCGTCTTCCACGAGTGGACTAACAAGAAGAACTCACTGAGAGTGCTTCATCAGTGACTAGAAACCCCTATCACTAATTAAAATTTAATTTCCCCAGGAAGCTTTGACCAGAGTTGAGTCACGGAATTGAGAATTTCGGTTTTAGAAAGAAAATCGTGTCGAAATTTCAGTTTCTGGATTTAATTTGAAATTAAAATTCCTCGTAAAGAATATTATACAGGGTGACTCACCTTACTCTACCACCCTGAAATACTTATAAATTGATTGTTATATGAAAAATAAATAGTTTTTCGTTATTTTGCTTTTTTATCGAGATATGAAGGTATCCTCGAGCTTTTCAAATGTGTAATGCGATTCGAATGATTATTGAACGCTGAGTAAAAAATTTGTGAGTGAAAAATCGGTATAACACTTGACTGCTTGATTCTTGTTACCCCGGGTCCACACCAAGGCGAACACGAACAAAAACATTGTTCGCGAACTTTTTCGTCTGTTCTTGCCAAGTCCACGTCGCTGCGAACATGAAAAAAACTCAGCGTACGTTCAAATACGGTTCGTACGCTGAGTTTTTTTCATGTTCGCAGCAATGTAGACTTGGCAAGAACAGACAAAAAAGTTCGCGAACAATGTTTTTGTTCGTGTTCGCCTTGGTGTGGACCCGGGGTTAGAATTCTTGTCAGTGGTGAAGGAGTTCAGCTAAATAATTCACGCGCCGCCCAATTGACCGCGACAAGTGGATCAAGTCGGGCACTGGTCAGACTTCGCCATGGACAGACACAAGACAAATCAAAGCCCGGGGAATTTGAAATCGCCCAGTTCGCGACTTGCGATTCCTCCCAAATAGTCGTCGCGATTTTCTTACAAAAATCGCCCAGTCCTGTAATACTGGGTGAGACGCAAAAAAAAGGATCCACAAAATCTACTTCAGTGTTACTGAATTTATACCAACCCGGGCAATTTTTCATTCACTTTATCACACTTTCATTCATAATACGAAAAAAGAAATTTGAAAGTTCCGAGCTACTTTTCACGAAAATTTCATATCTTTACATTTTCAGTTAACTCCTCCTTTATGAATGAGAAAGGAGTCTGAATAAACAATTTCGCTGATAAGTGGAATAAAGCAACCACTAGTCAGACTTGTCTTGAAAAACCGCAGACACCGGAGAGCAATTAACTCCGGAAAACCGACGCATAGGAATTTTTCACTGAAATCACCACAAAGCTTCTCCCAAAATTGAAAAAAGAAAGCAACCCCCAAAACTTCACGATCCCAGCACACAAACAATATACTAGATACCAAAACGAAGACACAGGTTTAATCTACAAAAACCACTCCCACCTCCCAAAACAAACTTCCAAAAATGAAATTCGAAGCGAGAGCAAAATAGTAACAGACGATTAAAATCTCACCGATCTTCATAGATAGAAACGATCGATTTCACAGTCCCTCCAGTTTTCGGGGGTAGTTTTCGAACTCCTTTGAAGGGGGTTAGATGCTCGGGCACCCCTGACACAGGAACGACGCGAACGTGACGGTGTACGCGCGGCAACTGTTCCAAAATCGGTTTGGAACGCGTCTAGTCGCGCAACCAGTACCCCCACCCCACCGCCTCCCCGATTTCAAAGGGTTGTTCGCGCCATCGTCGATCCTCGTTGGCGCGGACCAGTTAGCGGAGGGATGGTACGCGGGAGACGAGACAATGGGTCCTTTATTGTTCGTTTAGTATCGACATGGAGAGCGACTGCGTCGAGCATAAGGGTCCGCGCTGAATCGCCTCAATGAATGGCTTATTTCTAAACCTGAAATGTAGGGTTTCTAGCCGCGAGGGTGGAGGAGACGTCGAGGGTAAATTTGTTGTTTTTTTTCCACGGCGTTGAATCGGTTCCGTCAATGGGCAGTAGGTGGATGATTTTTGGGGTATTAGGAAGCCCAATGTGTTTGAGGGTTCAAGGTTCCGGTCTAAAAATCGATTTTTTTTATTTCATTTTTCGAATGTTCAACCTTTTAGGAATACGTGTTTAAAAGGATTTTTGAAATGCGTAAAATTCCCGAGGTTATAGACATTTGAGTAGCGGCAAATGCATGAGTAACACCCGGCCACTCGCCGCTCACCTAAATCTTTAAGAGGGTATACCCGTTTGAACCTTCGGCAAATGTATACATTTTGTGGATTTTTTTACAAGTCAACGGCTTGACGAATATTTCCCGTTTTTTTTACTATGTTTGCGTAGTATTATAAACTATTTATAAAAAAGGTTTCGGTTAAAAAACTATTGTTTTTCGGAAGTTATGGATACATATCCGAAAGTCTCTCGATTTTAGACGCCTAAACGGTGGGCGTAAAAACAGCTGTATGTCGTGTCTGAATTAAAAAACAATAAAATCTTCTAATAAAGTATGTCAATAGCTATCGTCCATCGGGGCCGATTTTGAAAATTTTGAAAAATAAAGAAATGGTGAGAGATCAAAGGTAAAGTTACATTTTTCTAAGAGAAAAGGCCACCTTTTTTCTTTATAAATAATAAACGGGGAATCGGAATAAAAAAAACCCTCGAAAAAATCCTGCATGCAAAATTGGAAGTGAATTGGTTGATCGTAGCGCGAGTTTTTAGGCCCACCGTAATGAAAAATATAGTTCCGAGAAAAACGCGTTTAAAGTTTTGACTTTGATGCCCCATGATACCTGGGTTGTTTCATTCAAATGCCTATAATTTCGCAAATTTTCCGAATTTTTACATCGAACTTGTTTTATAATATTTCTAAAACATCAATCTATGAAAATATGTAAAAAAATCCGATTTTTTCACACTTTCAAACGGTTATACCCCCTTAAACGCGTTTTTCTCGAAACACTGTTCTCAAAATCGGTGGAACGTATATCTCGAAAAGTTATTATCCGATTCGACTGAAACTTTTTTATTTTGAAGAATATACTTCTGGCTCGTGGGGAAACCAGTAAAATTAAAAAAAATGAAAATTTGCAATTTTTAAAGGCGTTTAAAAACGAAAAGTATAAGGAAAAAGTGATTTGAAATTTCAAGTGTCGTTATTTTCCCAAAAATGTCATTTTTTGTCAATTTTTCTGGTCAGTCCACGAGCGAGTTTCATGCCCCTTAATAATCTGGCATTGTTTTTTATTTCAAACGAATGGTTTAGGTGCTACAGGTTCCACCGATTTGGATGAATTTTTTACGCCTCGACTTTAACGACTCCCCAGTGCCGTCTGCAATGATTAATTATAAAACAAAAAAATTATTTCTACAGTTCAAGACATCCTTAATACAATGCAAAAAGCCCCATTAAATTATATCTTGTAGTTTCCCTTGAATTAATTCCTAAAGACCACCTATTTCTATGTGCTAAGTTTTTTAAAAGTTCGGAAAATGCTATTTCTTTCTCGGCTCAAACTATTTTTAGTTACATGACAAAGTGATATAAAATGTTGTTTATTACTGAAAAAGATCCCGTACCTCCTAACTGCCCACTCTTTAAAAAAAACGTCCCCAAGAAAAAGAACCCCCACCGATACAAACTTCCAAGATCCATAAAAGTGCAGCCCTGGAGAACCTTTCCAGCTCGACCGCCCACCACCAACCTACAATCTTCCGCCCCTGATGTCCTCAACTGCGCTCTTTCCCCGAGAGAAGAAGAGCAAAAAAGAAGGCGCCATCTCCGGCCCCTCGCCCGCTGTTACGTAAACACGGCGGACGAAAAGAGCCCGTCCACGAAGGGTGCTTATCAATTAAACGCCGGCCGGAGATTACGAAACGGGGGCTCGGTTAATTAATTCAAATAATAGGATACTCCTGGATGAGTCGATCAAGCGGAATCCCATTAGTTCAATGTACATCGGGCTCGTTAAAACGGACGTTTACGTAAGTCGTGCGCGGATCAGGATCACGAGGCCCTACAAGACACGTGACCCTCCACGTGACCCCCGCATCCCCCCTCCCGCTCCCCGGTCCAAGTAGGGTCATTCTTCCCCTCCCGTGGGAGACAAGCTCCCTCCGCGTAGCTTGGCCCCTGCCCCCACTACTCGCGCAACGTCACACGCGTTGCGTAACGCTCCAAAGTAAGGAAATCCTTTGAGTAGTCCCACCCGCCTCTTCAAGCCCCTGCCGCCCCCACGCTCGCCGCTTCTTTCAAGTTAAATGCAACCTGCGCGTCGTTGATTCTCACGACTTCGTCTATTTTCCATCAGCCCCCTCCCCCCGCGGGGAGCCTCAAGAACCGCGTGCAGTCAACGCTGCCAGAGAGCTCCAGCTGCTGAATGCGTCCTGGGGGCCATTGAGGCTGCTCCGTCGACGGAACGTGAGGATCACTCTCAAAGGGGTCGATGCTTACGTTGGAGAGCCGATGACTGGATTCAGCCGAGGGAGCACGCTCGCTTGGGATTCACAGAGGGTGGGCTCGGTGAAACAGTGGGAGTTGCGGGGGCTGGTTGACGTCCTCCGGTGAACCTCGGCGCAGGGTTAAGGGGAGGTTCTGGTTTGGACGGCCGAAGTTGGAGTGTTTATTTTGTGTTTTTTTTTTAGGAATGGGGAGAGATCTCTGCAGGGGGCTCGCTCTGGATTTAATGTTGGGGGGAGCCGAGTTGAAGGGATAGAATATTTTTTATTGCAAATTCAATAAAATTCATTATTTAGGTGATTGTAAACATTTATTTAGTGAATATAATGTAGTTTTCTTTTATTTTTACTAAGCCCCTTCTTTGGGGGTGCCAGCGCCCCCTGTCCCCACACTAGGGTTTATACAAAAACTGATTCTTGAAAAAACCGGTTTTCGAATTCCGCTATTCCCACAAATACCGGTTGAGCCGATTTTCGCATTTTCACAAAAAAAAATATAATTAAAATAGAAAATAAATTTTTCTTTAAATTTTCAATTTAATTTAATATTTATGGACTTACAAAAACATAACAAAATAAAGTATACTCTATCTACATAAAACCAAATAAATAAAAAACATTAAAAAAATGAAATCCGTACAAATCAGTACCATTTTTGAGTTCATTTAATATTTATGGATCTACAAAAATATAACACAATAAAATACACTGTATAAAAAACCAAATGAAAAAAAACCTAAAATAACTAAAATCCGTAAAAAATATGAATAATAAATCTTTATTTCGCGTAGTACTTTTCTTCCGAAAATATGAACTCATGAAGATTAGTTTTACAGTAAACTGTTATACCTACTACAATATGCTTGTGTCCGAAGCGATTTCAAGTAAAAATGTTAATGATTTTAATTAAATAATTAATTCATTTTTACATATTAATTCTAGTATATAAACTCGGTTTGGGTTCACTTTGCACCCCTAATTGGCGGGAAGAATATCACATTGAATGTAATAAATAAACTTTAATATTAAAGTTGTTATGTCAAATATTTTCTTTTTAAATGGATTTGATAGAATTTTGAAAATTATTTTCAGATAAATATTATATGTATATTCGAAGGCAGTCAATAATATAATTCCCCTAGATTTTGAATTACAATTTTTTAATTACAAATTCCAATCAGACCTTGAAGCGGGGCCCACGATTGCAGGTCCTCAGGATCTCAGGCTGCAAAATTTTAATCCAAATTATATCCATCCCCCAGTTGTAATCTGAAATATAAAAACAGGTTGATTGAAAATTTTGCTGGCAAGCAAACGAAAAGCACTGTGCTAATTGAAATTGTGCTGCAATATTCCACGAATGGAATATTAGATTTTAAATTAAAATTGTAATTTTGGCGCTGTTTGATAATTCTTTCATTCGAATTATTTGAACATCTGTCTTCTGTTTAACGATTCGAGCATGAAGCACAGAAATCAATCGTATTTCCGCTTCATTAAAACAATATTTCCAACAAAAAGGGAGGGGTAGAGAATGCTCGAGAATTTGATACGAATACGCGTCTCGTTTTCCATCGACCGTTTTATTTGTTGCAATAAAAAGGGACAGAATATTGGAGAAATGATTGCTTTCATTGAGCTTACCCGTGGAGCAATTTCTCCTCGCACGAAGTTACAACGAAATACGTATGTATATATTATACAATCGGAAAATGACGTTTGCGATGCTTTTCATACACCGTTGCTCAAATTTTGCCACCCCTATCGCTGCAGGTCATATTTTGAAACTCGATTTTCCCACGAAATATTGAAAAGTTCGATCTCTGCTTCTCAGGAAACATTGTACACGATTTTCCCTAATTATGTGCAAAATTTGAGCCAAATTGGGGAAACCACCCTTGTGTATACTCATTTTTAGTGTCCATTGAGCAGTTTTTAAAACGAGGAGGTAAAAAATGGAGATATTAAAGGAAAGGGAAGTTAGAAAATTCTGTGTTAAAGAAGAAATGTGTCTCAGGTGTGTGTCGAAGTGAAATAAAAATATAAAGGGCTTGGATCAAATAATTCATATTTTATGTCAGTGAAGGGGATTTGGGTTTTCTTTGGATACGAGGTCCCTAAGTTTTGAACAGGAGTGTAGACGTGATTGGGACAGCCATGAAACTCGTGTTGGGATAAAAAATGCAGGACACGCTCGTGCGATTGTTATCGACAATTCTATCAATTGTCCCGGATGGTTCGAAACGCGGAACGGATTCGACCGAAATGGGGGAGACGTCTCGTGTGAAATAATACGTAGGGTGTAGACGCGTTCAGTTGGACACGACAACTGCGGGGTAAGGAGCGATGAGGAACGAAACCTTTGAGGGGTGAAGAGGGTGAAATGGGAATTAAATTTTTTGGAAGGAGGCTCAGTTAGAAGAAGAAATTTCTTGGGAATAGGGGTTGAATTTGAAGAAGAATTTTTTGAGGGGATGGGGGGTTGAATTTGACGAAATTTTGGGGGGATGAGAGTGGAATTTGAAGAAATTTTTGGGGGATGGGGGTTGAATTTGAATAAATTTTTGGGGGATGGGGGTTGAATTTAAAGAAATTTCTAGGGGATGGGGGTTGAATTTGAAGAAATTTCTTGAGGATGGAAGGTCAATTTAAAGAAGAAATTTTTTTAGGATGGAAAATCAATTTGAACGTTTGGGGATAAAATTTTTTGGAAAGGGAATTTGAGGAAGATATTTTCGGGGGATGAGGGTTGAATTTGAAGAAGAGATGTTATAGATTGTGAAGGTTCAATTGAAAGATAAAATATCTATGGAGGAGAGGCACACTTTGAATACTAGATTCGAAAAGAGCCCTGATTTTTAAAACAAAATTTCTACGGAACAAGAAGAGCTTGATTTGAAAAATGAATTTCTAATGTGGTCAGAGTCCTCGATTCAATGAAGTCTCTAAGGGAGTCCAAAATTTTAAGGCGAATCAAAGTAAAGTATTAACTGATATCTCAATTTTTAGGACGAGACTATAAATTGCACGAGGACTATAAATTTAATGGACGGCCAAGCAGTTGGATAACTGGGTCGAGAGCTATCCCTCACCACCCCCGCGGTTATTCACAGATTCGTAGTTTATTAATTTCGCGACGGCTTACGGAAGACAATTAAAACTTCGGTGGCTCCTCGGTACAGTTTATGAAACGACGACGATCAAAGCCTGGAGAATGATTGTCCGATATTAAATATTTGACTCGGGCAACTTTGAAAAACCCAGGTGGTACTTTGCCATTATATATATATATTATACTTTATAAAAGTGAAATTCCCGTAAAAGGATCCTTATGTCGCGGATAGTAATAAAATATGGAATGATAATGACTCTGATTAATTCGATAGAATGCTATTAAACTTATAATATTACCAGAGACGAGATAAAAGCGCAGGTCTGTGAGAAGAACCGCTTGAAACGTTTATTTAAATACATGTACATACATACATTAAAGAAGCAATTAAATGCTCCACGGTAGGTAGTTTAAAACGAACACAATCTTAAATACGCCACGAATAATGGAAACAATAGTAACAATGATCTCGAAGGGTTTGAAAATGGCACAGCGTTGTGTAACTGCTCCGTAACGTTTAAATCTACTTCAGAGCTACAAGTGCGCAGTGTGCGAGCTCTCCTGTGCTTCCTTTCGTTGTTCTCATTTCAACACGTTTGGTCCCGAGAAGCATTCAGACAGAATTTAATCGACCCCACTTATATCGATACCAATGATCAATTAAAATAAAAAAAAAAAACGGGATGCTTACGTTAAATTAAAAGTCTACAGTTTCGCTTCGACTTAAGGCTACAATTCCATTCAAGGAGATCGATCGTAGGAATTAAAGTTTACACCGCAGCTTCATCGTTTCTGTATGTACAACTTGCTTGACCGCTTAAAAAAATATTACCGCAAGCGTCGTTATGAAATCAGCAGAACACAATTCATTAGTGCCATGAGAAAGTTCGTTTGTTCGGGAATCAGCGCGCATATCTTTGTGCAGTAACAGTAGCCAGATCTTGCGCTAAACACCAGTATCTCACGTATAAAGGCGGTTTAAGCCGGCGAGTATAATAACAATGAGCATTCATTCTCCGTCGGTGCTTTACAATGTATCCCCTAAATAGCACGCAGTCCTTCTAATATTACGTGGAATTCACTGGGACTTCAGAACTACGCGTAACGCTCCTCCTACGACTGCTCTAGCAAGTTTCCATACAATGATCGCACTAAAAAAAATGTAATCGACATTCCGCGACAGAATAATTATAAGGGTAACAACGATAACTGGAAAGAAACGATAAATCTGTGCACTTTCTAAGCCATACGTTGCTTTTAGCTAGCTCTACTAAACTATAAAAACGTTTAACATCGAGTAGATCAAACATATTCTCTCTTTTTCACAAGCTTGCAAAATAAACGATTCGTAAGAAAGGTTCAGAGCACAGAGCGTCTTCCTTCGTTCTAAAACTTGGAGCTTCGGGATTGGAGGCCTCCAAATCTCATAGTTCGGTTACAGATACCTGATTACAACGTGATTACGCGCGCACACACATTTATATATATATACACAGAATCAAGAATGCCTGATGTTTATTTGCACAATTTCAATTACTTTCCCTAGACAGGCTAGCGTATCGCTAAACTAATTCCCCTAGAATTGCGGCTATGACCAAGAGAACCACGACCGACTAGACTGCGTAGGAGATGTGGGTTGTGGAGAAGATGGTACCGATGCGGTCGGCGTGGTAGGAGTTAGTGGCTTCCCGTTGTCTTCGTTTCTCAGCCTTACTTTCTCGTTAGTCTCAGCATGCATCTTCTTTTCGTACTCTCGAACGTCCTCCATTGTCATGTCGTACCACTCGTCGATCCATGCGAACGCTTGCCGATGGCCCAGTAATAAAATATCCCTTATACACTGTCGACGGAGAAAATGTCAGTCGATGATTAGTAAAGGTGGGCTCCCACTACGCCTCGCCTCGGCGCAACTTCTTTTCGCACTCACATCTGGGCTCGCGTCGCCTCGGCCTTTCCGTACCTGAAGTTATCTGAGCTTGCCTCGGTTCATGTGTTTGGTCAGTTGCTCAGAGAACCTCTTCCTGTGCGGTGACATTGCATCCACTCACACTACGCCCCCGCCTCTCTTCCTCAAAATATTCTCGAGGAAGAATCCGCGCCGAGGCGAGGCGCAGTGCGAGTCAAATTGTCAAACTACATAAGAAAAGCATAGGAAGAATAAAATGAGCCGAGGCGAGGCGAGGCGAGGTGTAGTGAGAACCTGCCTTAACCCTTTAAAATAGAGCCGAATCTTTTCCTAAGGATCGTTACCCTATGAATAAAGTCTTCCACTCGAGTCTGCATCCCCCAAACTTCGAACGAAGAATGAACTAATTTGTAGGAACACATTATCGGCTGGGTGGTTTCTCTCCATCCCTCTATTAACGGTCCGCGACCAGTTCGTTTAGATTGATAGAATTTCGGATCCTGTGGTAAAATCGTGTATTTCAAAACCTGCTTAAGGGGTAACACCACTCGAGAGGCACAAAAAAAGACCTAAATTTGACAATTTATTTTGGGAGTATGACAAACGGAATAGAATTTCTTTTCAGGGGGTTTATTTAATACATATTGAAGTACGAAAAACAATTTTTTAATTGTCATTTTTATACAAAATGGTGGCGATAGAGCCCGTCGTCGAAAACAGTTTTTTTTAAAACACCGCCACGGGAGGACGGATTTCTCGGCATGTATGAGTCGTGGAACAAAATACCAAAAAAAAATTATAATCTATATACAATTGGCTTTGGAAGTACGTAGGATTTTTTTTTTTATCAATTTTTGTGGACGTGGTGCACTTTTTAAGGAATGAATCGATTTTTTGCCCTAAAAATGAGCATTAAATTTTTTATAAAAGTAAAAGTTTACATTCGATCAAGAAACGGCTACGTACTTCCAAAGAGAATATTGTTGTGAAGCTACTGTAAAAATTTCAAATCGATCCATGCAATAGTCTCCGAGAAATCCGTCCTCCCAGTTTGAAAGAAGTGGTTTCGACGACGGGCTCTGTCGCCGCCATTTTGTATGAAACTGACAATAAAAAAATTGTTTTTCGTACTTCAATATGTGTTAAATAAACCCTCTGAAAAGAAATTCTATTCCATTTGTCATACTCCCAAAATAAATTGTCAAATTTAGGTATTTTTTTTCTGCCTCTAGAGTGGTGTTACCCCTTAACGCGCCAGCGAATCGGCGAAAGTAAAGAGTGAAGCGCTTCGTCTTCGCGCTTCCATTGCAAGGGTTTGTGCAAACGAGGGGAGGAAAGGGGCGCGAAGAAAATATAGAACTCAACGATACCTCTTCCTCTTTGTAGTGCTTGGCAGAAATTTCATCGTACGCGATATCTACAAAATCAACCTCACGATGTATCAGCTCGATAGGGGAGAGACCTAAGCACTATTTCAAACGTGGTATAAATAAAGCTGTACAGTATTCTTAAGGTTCAAAGTATACAACAATTTACGTACATTCTCCGAGGACCCATTGTTATCCTCGTACCGAGTTCTTATCGATATATTGAACTTGGGAATGAACGAACACTGAAACACAGAATTTTATGTAACGGGAAATTTGAGACGGACCCGAGATATTGATACTTACAGTGTACTCTTTGTTGACCATACATAACATGCAAAAAAAATATGATATTATTAAATAGGAATGAGGTTTCGTAACGTGATATCGATAATGCAATCTGTAACGCTTAAGGGGGTACATGGGTATCGGACAGTTAAAATCAACAGTTGCTCCTGGGCTAGATTGTAGAGCCAGTAATAACTTAAAACATTTGCTCTTTTAACAATTCTTTCTCAGGGATATAAGACGTATTTTCAAATAAGAATGTTCAAAAAATATTAAAAATTAATTAATATACAAGACGTCAAAGCGAGGGCTTGCGTAATGCGCGCCTCCACGTGGCGAACACGATTCCGACTAAGAAACTCATCTAAAAGCAAAATCGCTGTATACGAGTATCCTTTAACTCAAAATCTGCAATGTGGAGCTCGGTCGAAAAATTTTAACAAAAATCCACGGAGTTATACCACAAATATCAACTTTCAAGGATTTTGCTGAAGTATTCTGCGATAAATGTTGTCTTAAATGTTGTTAAAGTTATGCGATCTTAGCAAGCGAGCTTCACGTTGTGCAGACAAGTGTTCCATAGGTTCAGTGAAAAGTTCAACAAAAAATATCAATCCGTTCTCGAGTTACGATGTTCACCGTCTTGAGAAACGCGGCTTTGAGAAAAACGGCTTTAAAGTTATCTACTTTTTCCGCTGGAACTCTCGCAATTTTTCGAATTTTTCCATGAAATCTTTTTTAAAATACTTCTAAGACTTGTGGCTACCATAAACAATGGAAAAACTTTCAATTTTTTTACCCTGAAATACCCATGTACCCCCTTAACCCTCTAGGGACGGGGATGTTTTAAACTTAACGTAGAATTTTTTTGAGCGTTAAAATAGTCTATTTTATACTTCGGATTTGGAAACTACTCGTTAGTTTTTTTTTTTAATTTTTTTTTTAATTTGTTTATAACAATATAACAAAAAAAAGTTTAATTTCGGGTTCTGATGGTAAAACAGTTTCTTCTCTGCCTACTAAAGGTCACTATACCTATCAAATCTCGATCTTATTGATGGAACGTAAATAAAAATGTGTTAATCTGAATGGGACTCTGGAGTCCCAGTCGTCCCTAGAGGGTTAAACAAATAGCACGTCGATCGCTTTACGCAGAAACTGAACAAATACTTTTTAGCTTGTCAGGTTTATCAATGTAATAAATATACCTGTGATGGTGAAAGGATAATAATTCCACGCCTTCTCTGTCACATAAAATATTCTTGGAATGACGGACTGAATCCAATACGGTAATTTACTGCAATACAACAAGCAAATAAACATCCACTCGCATAAGAGCCTGAATGTACATGATACCATCGTTACCACCTAGACAAATGTATTCTTTTCTCCGTGTATTGACCCTTTCCATGGTCAGGATGATCGCATTGTACATTTTCAACCACCTCGACGCCTTCGTCGTTATCGGACTGCTCGTGGCTATGCCTCGCGATCATATAAAGCTGTCCTATGCGATACTGCAAAGGAAACGTCGATAATCGAAGCTGCTTCGTTTAAGAACGAAGCGATCGAACCTCTTAAGCTCGAAACAAATTTAACTGGTAGGTCGATGCCGTTAAGAACGGAATAAAGAGACGATACATGTTAATTTGAACGGCGTGGATAAACGAAACTCTGCTTCGCAGTGTCGGATACTTCTAGATGTTTATAAAAGCCTGGCATAAAAATGAAAAGTGCCCCAAACATGTGACGAGCCTGTGAAAGGTGAGAATTGACCTTGGCCGGCCAGTGAAATTTGCAACTGTAATAGTGTTCTTGAACATCGAGTAGCAGAGATTGAAACATAGTAATAATTAACAAAGTCAACAATCTTTCTCGTCGAATACCATTCATGCTTTCTTATTCTGAATGAAAGCTCGTAATGTTCGTTCAATTCACTCTAACGAGTTACTTGTTCCTTCTGAACGAGCGATAGTAACAGAAATAAGTTACCTCTTCGGTTGTAAGCGGCATGCATATGCGGTATTCCTTTGTTAATACCATGTTTGCGAGAGAACTTTGACAACCCTTTACAATAACATCAAACCGATAGCCTCTAGCACAGCTGTGATTTCTCGTGGACCAATGAATCCTCGGCCCATGAAATTGTCATGTAAATGTTAATCTCGCGAAGCTCAGGGCGATGAAGCAATAAACAATCGAATGGAACGAAGTGAGCCCCTCTTTCCCTAATCGATAATAAAGCCGGGCACCTTACGCGCACCGGCATGTAACTAGAAGTTCCGAAAACAAAAGCTCCTAGCTTTTGTCGACGAGTGAGACCGCGGCCAATCAGCGTCGCTGGGGAATCGGTTGTCGACGCTGATTGGCCACGGTCTCACTAGTTGGCGCTGGCGTCGGCAAATTTTCATCTTGGCGTTGATTGGTTTGACGTCACCGCGTCATCGCGCTTGGATTGGTTTGACGTCACCGCGTCTCGCGCGCGAATCCCGGGAATCCCAACTTTTTCGAGGCACAATCTGGGCTATCTGGGCATAGCAACTGGTCTGTGCTGTAGCTGTCTGTGCAAATCGCGAGAATAAAACGCATTTTCTCCCGTTGATTTATAAGGCGAATTCGTTCATATTCGAATTCCCTTCATATATAGTCATCAGTTTGTAAGCCAGTAATAGCGATCCATAATCAGTGATAGCCAGTGATAGCCATCACTGCGTAGTTGTGCCCAGTGCATCTCGCGTCGCCCAACACGAGTTTGAATTTATTTCACGGAACCAGGAATTTATTTACGAAAAAGCACGAAAAATGAACGGTGTTCAGTATACACCATATGAACATCACAGTTTAGAGAAAGCAGTTTGTGAAGGAAGAATAGAAACAGTAAGAGAAATAATTAGTTCTCGCAGTCTATATTACTCACAAGAATGGTCAGATGCGTCAGATGGATATGCTTTACTTTGTACTGCTGTTAAGAAGAAACATACAGAGATTGCCAAACTACTTTTAACGAATGGTTCCAAAGTTAACAGCGAAAACGAAAATCATTTTGAGACTCCACTTCATATTGCTGTTAGAAATGGTCACAAAGAGATTGTTCAGATGCTTCTACATAAAGGTGCTAATGTAAATGCTGAAGCAAAAGATGGTATAACTTCTCTTTATATCGCATTACAAGGAATGAAATTCCGAATTGCTAAACACCTTCTAAACTATGGAGCTAACGTTAATGCTGTGTATAATACCTATGGATGGGAGAAAGGTTATACACCACTGCACCTTGCTGCTAAAAATAGTAGCAAAGAAATTATCAAAATGCTTTTAAGCAAAGGTGCTAATGTAAATGCTGAAGCAAATGATGGTACAACTTGTCTTCATATCGCAATACAAGGAAGGAAATTCCAAATTGCTGAATACCTTCTAAACTGTGGAGCTAATGTTAATGCTGTGTATAATACCTCTGGAAGGGAGGAAGGTTATACACCACTGCACCTTGCTGCTGATAAAGGTAGCGAAGAAATTCTCAACTTGCTTTTAAGCAAAGGTGCTAATGTAAATGCTGAAGCAAATGATGGTACAACTTCTCTTCATATCGCATTACAAGGAAGGAAATTCCAAATTGCTAAACACCTTCTAAACTATGGAGCTAATGTTAATGCTGTGTGTAATACGTCTGGAAGGGAGCTAGGTTATACACCATTGCACCTTGCTGCTGAAAAGGGTAGCGAAGAAATTATCAGATTGCTTTTAAGCAAAGATGCTAATGTAAATGCTGAAGCAAAAGATGGTATAACTTCTCTTCATATCGCATTACAAGGAAGGAAATTCCAAATTGCTAAACAGCTTCTAAACTATGGAGCTAATGTTAATGCTGTGTATAATACCTTGGGATGTAACGTAGGTTATACACCACTGCACCTTGCTGCTGATAATGGTAGCGAAGAAATTCTCAACTTGCTTTTAAGCAAAGGTGCTAATGTAAATGCTGAAGCAAATGATGGTACAACTTCTCTTCATATCGCATTACAAGGAAGGAAATTCCGAATTGCTAAACACCTTCTAAACTATGGAGCTAACGTTAATGCTGTGTATAATACCTATCGATGGGAGAAAGGTTATACACCACTGCATCTTGCTGCTAAAGCTGGTAGGGAAGAAATTATCAAATTGCTTTTAAGGAAAGGTGCTAATGTAAACGCTGAAGCAAAAGATGGTACAACTTGTCTTCATATCGCAATACAAGGAAGGAAATTCCAAATTGCTGAATACCTTCTAAACTGTGGAGCTAATGTTAATGCTGTGTATAATACCTCTGGAAGGGAGGAAGGTTATACACCACTGCACCTTGCTGCTGATAAAGGTAGCGAAGAAATTCTCAACTTGCTTTTAAGCAAAGGTGCTAATGTAAATGCTGAAGCAAAAGATGGTACAACTTCTCTTCATATTGCATTACAAGAAAGGAATTTCAAAATTGCTGAACAACTTTTAAAATATGGAGCTAATGTTAATGCTGTGTGTAATACGTCTGGAAGGGAGCTAGGTTATACACCATTGCACCTTGCTGCTGAAAAGGGTAGCGAAGAAATTATCAGATTGCTTTTAAGCAAAGATGCTAATGTAAATGCTGAAGCAAAAGATGGTATAACTTCTCTTCATATCGCATTACAAGGAAGGAAATTCCAAATTGCTAAACAGCTTCTAAACTATGGAGCTAATGTTAATGCTGTGGATAATACCTTGGGATGTAACGTAGGTTATACACCACTGCACCTTGCTGCTGATAATGGTAGCGAAGAAATTATCAACTTGCTTTTAAGCAAAGGTGCTAATGTAAATGCTGAAGTAAATGATGGTACAACTTCTCTTCATATCGCAGTACATGGAAGGGAATTCCAAATTGCTGAACAACTTTTAAACTATGGAGCTAATGTTAATGCTGTGTATAATACCTCTGGAAGGGAGAAAGGTTATACACCACTGCATCTTGCTGCTAAAGCTGGTAGGGAAGAAATTATCAAATTGCTTTTAAGGAAAGGTGCTAATGTAAACGCTGAAGCAAAAGATGGTATAACTTCTCTTTATATCGCATTACAAGGAAGGAAATTCCAAATTGCTAAACACCTTCTAAACTATGGAGCTAATGTTAATGCTGTGTATAATACCTCTGGAAGGGAGAAAGGTTATACACCACTGCACCTTGCAGCTGATAATGGCAGTGAAGAAATTATCAACTTGCTTTTAAGCAAAGGTGCTAATGTAAATGCTGAAACAAAAGATGGTCTAACAGCACTTCACATTGCTTCTAAGAATGGTTTCAAAGAAATTGTTACGGCTCTCCTAGAACACAGTTCCGATACTACTATTAGGAGTAAACAAAATTACACGGCACTTGATTTCGCTATGTATCTTCATGAACCATTTCGTAATACTTATTTCAGTAGTACGTATCATGCAGATGTCGTTAAGATTTTTAAACGTCACATGGTTAAGATAAAAGTTGCAAATTTATATGCAGTTAATAAGAATATACTATCAATTTCCTCAGCCACATTTGGCAGCGATGATGAAGAACTAAGTGATTTTCAGAATGAATGCGAGAAAGAAATAGCAAGCATGAAGAGCGAGGTTATTAATGATAATATCACACTTTACGATATCTTGACAAAAAGTGTACCTGCATTAGCGAGGTATGCATCAAATGAAAGTATAGTAGAGGCCTTTGGATCAGATAATTATAAAACAAAATTTCCAATATATGCTAGTATGATACAAAGGAGTTTCAAAAGGGGGGAAAAGGAGAAAGAGTTTATGGAAAAAGCTGATAAAATTTTTGGTTTTCTCTTTAGTAAACATTTCCTTTGGTTACCACGTGACTGTACTGAAAAAATACTTAGTTACCTAAATTATGAAGATTTAATATAGATTTGATATACATTTTAAGGTAATTATGAATCGTATATGTAATAATTTTAAATAAATAAATGCATCTATGAAATTTTAATATGGAGGATCAATAATAACACGATATTATTATTATTTTAAGTCTTAGTCGAAGTATTATTTTTTTTTTTAAATGTGATGCTCCCTAAGTACTTTAACATACTGTTGAATAATACACTTTTTTTTCTAATTCCTCTTGTCTTGAACTTTTCGTGGAAGTCAGATTTTACATCCTTATACGTCCCCTACGTATCCACAAAGTTACATAATTTTTTGAATTTCCGGTTTGGGGATCTTTCCTTGGCAAAAGTATGAGGGTTGAAGCTTTGTAAGCCGTCATACATGAAAATGGTTACTCCTACGAAAAAACTCATAAAACCATTTTTGTAGAGAATTTCCTAAGCTATATACTTCATAATAACTATTTTTGTCGTAAAACTGTTAGATAACGAGATATTCGCGAAAAATGGCTGTTTTTACCTTCAACCCTCTGTAAAATTTTTAGTGGATGTCGGATCAATGGGGACTTTTGACATATTGTTTAAAACGACCAACGTCGTAATTCCTTGTATGACGTCACATGTGTAATAAGCAATTGCTCATTCACGTTCGGAAACTTTCGGAATAATTCGGTTAGAACAACCAATGATAGAAGGATATTCCGTTCGTTCCTTGGTGGGCGACGGAGTAGGATGCTCAAACGTGAGTAATGCGTGTGAGCGTCGAGGTTATTTTTTCAGCGAATAATAGGTTACCGGTGAGCCCCGGAGATTCTCCGGAGTGGAGGGAGAACACCTAACGGCAATGAGGGTTATGCGCGTGATGAATAGCGAGGATAACCCTCCGCCGTGGCTCACCATACTTCAACAACGGAGCATAATGAAGGAAATTAGCTGAAAAATTGATTTATATTATTTCACTCTTGCTTCGTTAAAAATAGTCCGAATTATATGAAAATTTGTATGTATTTCATCGGAAAAACATGAGGAATCTATCGGTGTCACTTCCATATCGATGCGATAAAGAATAAAGAATGTAGTTTTTCATGTCCTTTGTCAGGTAATGGCGTCAGTTTGAGGTTGCCGGGGAATGAAATCTCCGGAGTGGAGGGGGAACACCATGTGACTGAATTATCACGCACACATATCGCCATTGCCGTAGGTGTTCCCCCTCTACTCCGGACACTCAAGGCGGTCTCAAGATATGTAAAACGTTGTCTTGAAAATATAACCTCGTTTTATCGTCTATTTTGACACATGTGACGTCATACAAGGAATTACTTATTTGAACAAGATCTTCCTCAAGCAAATGCTTAAGACACGACCTCAAGACAGTCTTGAGACGAATCCATACGTCATTACATGCGAAATAATGCGAGATTCCACGAGATGAACTACTTAACCTGCAAGAAGGTTTTCATTCATGTTTTCATTTCATAATTGAAATGCATATTATTATGGGTAACCAATGTCGCTAATATCAATATTATTATCGATGTATATCAAGTATACTTATCAATAATGTACAAAATAAATTAAAATTGGAGTCTCTACAATCTGAGGTGTTTTTATTTCTATATTACATCAGTTTAGTGGTTGGGTTTATATATTAGTTTATTATACTAAAAACAAACATTACATGGCAGTGGAAAAGTTTTTCTCTGCAAATCATTAATAAATAACCTCAACGCTCACACGCATTACTCACACATGTTCGAGCATCCTACTCCGTCGCCCACCAAGGAACGAACGGAATATCCTTCTATCATTGGTTGTTCTAACAGAATTATTCCGAAAATTTCCGAACGTGAATGTGAAAATATAAGATCTAAGCAATTGCTTATTCTAAGCAAATACTTAAGATCATCTTGAGCATTTGCTCAAGAAGGCCGCCATAGTTGTGTCTTGAGATAATCTTGAGGTCGTGCTTAAGCATTTGCTCAAGACGCGACTGCGATTACCGCCCTAGGGTGGTGACCCTTCCTCTTCTTTCTTCTCTCGGGTGATCCCACCGCAGACGTTCCAGAGTCGGATCGCTACACCTGACCATCCAACAGCGCCATCTGAAGGCCAAAATTGCCAAACAATTCCCTGCGCGTGACGTCACATGGACGTCCCTACGCATCAACACATGTATACGGTGATTGCTGTACGTGTATCCCTCGCTTTCTACCAGGGTTTGTAGGACTCCGGCGTGGACATAGACTTATATAGACGGAGCGGAAGAGAGGACTGTTGGCGAGGGGACTGTAAGATCGGAGGGGAAAAGGCAGAAACCATACAGGCAATTCGGTAGTTAGGTTCGGATGTATTCGGTTCTTGTCGGTTCGGCATTAATGGCTATGTTCGAAACATAACCACTGTTGCTCAACTATTACTGTTCTAAAGCGTCGTAGTGGTCGTTGTATATAATCATATATTAATTGAGTGTAATAATGACTTATTGCGTAGTAATCGGTTGTGCAAATCGCAGGAAAAATAAAAACTGCGAACAGTTGGAGAAAGAAAATATAAATAATGATAGTATTCGATTTCACATGTAAATAAATAAATATACATACATAACCAACAATTTATATATTATAAATATAATCTTAGAAATTCAAATGTGTTGCTTGATTATCGAATAGATAATATGTTTATAATAAAAATATTTATTTTTTTCATCAGTTATGTCGCAGCAAATGAGCGATATATATCTATTATACTATATAATTATTTATGCATATTAATTATGTTTATGAACTTTTAAGCTTACAAAATCTTTAAAAATATAACTATTATTGCATATATCTATAAGTACGATTTTATTTAAAAAAAGCTTCATTCTATTTACTAATTTTGTTATATATATAACCTACATGATATACGAAATTTTGAATTATGTATAAGTATACCTAACCTTTTCGACTAAGTATCCCTCATAGATATATATAACGTCATTGAATTTCCGAATAGCCCCGAGGAGGAACGGAGTTACCCGATTTGCCTGTATGACAGTCCCCTTACCGCGAATCTTACAACCCCCCTCAGACACGCTCCGTCTATATATGTCTATGGGCGTGGCACCACACCTACAGGAGCGGTGGTAATGTGTGCGTGAATTGACGCCAGCGCCAAGTCAGCCACGTGGCGACAACGCGAAGCGGAATGTGACGTCACGAATGTATAGACGCCAACGCCAAAGACGCCATGTGCGATTATGAATCGAACATTTTTAGTAGTTTTTCCAAGTTTTTCATTCAATTGAAATTACACTTCATTACGACATGAATAAGGAATCAGGTAAGACAAATACTTAATACTTTTGCATCATCAGAATTATAGAAATGATATTTTTTATATATACCAGCGCCAAGCGAGTGACGCCGCGGCCAACCAGCGTCGACAACATATTTCCCGGTGACGCTGGTTGGCCGTGGTTCGGCGGCTCCCATCGTGGTGTCTCACGCACACATTACCACCGCTCCTGTAGGTGTGGTGCCACGCCGGAGTCCTACAAACCCTGCTTTCTACTGCGCACTACTGCGCGTGGAGAATTGATAGGTAGTAGAAACGGAGCAGTGGATTCTGCTCACATAACCTGCGAGCAGATTTTGGAGTTTATTCAATAAGTTTCCTATTTATTTCTAAAGGTATTTATTTTGTCTTTAAATAAGAACATACAGTGATTACAATTACAAAATAATATAAGTGGCACATATAAATCAGAAGAGAAACTTACAATATTAACATTTAAACTGCGTTCCACATTAGAGCATACTGGTTTCGCGCAGGGGTGCACTGCTGATTGGTAGTAAACCGGCAGCGAAAATGCTACGACCAATCGCATGTGTCAGATTCGTGGGAGCTGCGCAGATCGGTCGCAAATCGGTAGGGGCGTCGGTATGCTCTAATATGGAATGCAGTGTAGAAGTGGTGATTCTAGATGCAAACATAAGTCAATTTTTTCGAAAACGAAGGGCAATATCAGTAACTTTTATTCTATATTTTCGACTTATTTTTTTGCGTAGAATCACCACTTCTTCTTCTTCGCTTGTGTTAACTCTGAAAACAAATACAATATTAGTATAAAATTAAACGTAACCTACCCTAATGAAAATCGCGGGCGATTTGGGCGTAAGAGGCCGAGCCACTGCGCTCCCTACAAAATGCCTCTGTAGAAGCTAAAATACTCGGAAATTTTCCATGAAAATTTAACAGTACATTCTTGAGGATATGTACTTTCGAAAAATGTTTAAAAAAGAAATCGATTTTTTCAACCCGTCTAACCGGAATGGCCCCTTAATTTGAATCGGAGCGCCATAAAATGGCGGCGCAAATAGCAGTGCTGACAATAATGAAAAAGGTACATACGTACCAACAGTACCAAGTTGAGATTGAAAATTGTAAACATTTTATTAATCCTGTATACCCACAATGCAAGTATAATATAGGTAATTAATATACATTTATAGGGTAGATGCACCATTTGTGGCCCATTTAAGGTATTATACCAGTTTTGGCCACTTCTTAAGAAATATAATACTTTTCCGCGTAAGCAATAAATATAACCTTATATTTCTGGCGGTTTACTAAACAAAATATTTATGATGTGAAATTCTCCACATAATAATGATCTGCAAGCAATTTAAAAATAAGATAATTATGCACATGGCCAAAAACAGTGCAGTGGCCACAAACGGTACATCTATCCTACAGCTGATTGATTTGTAAAATTCTGCAAATAAAATGGGCTGAACAAAAAAACTTGGTCTCCTAAAACGAAATGATCAATGGTTTCTTATGCAATTTCGTATTAATTTTGTACTTGTGGATCGGTGAATGTAGATTTTGAAATTGGTGAGATAAGGAATTTGAAATTTGGATAATTTCCTTTCAGCCCCAAAACTGCGGCAAGTCCAGAAGCTTATTGGCGCAGCGGACACGTGTTGCGATCTGATGTAAACACTGTGAATTACATTGAATTGGCTGTGTAATTATTGTAGCATGCGGTGCTGTAACCTCAGTGTCGCAAGGAAGTAAAGGAATACACAATGAGGCCACAGAGATTCACGCTTCCATGTAGTTTAGACAGGTAGTCTTCCATTTATCGAAATATAAAAGTAAACCGTCTCCCCTGACAAAAACTAATTTCTAAGCTTCGAAATGAATAAATACAATGCGCGTAATGAATTCGGCATCCCTTATTCCGAAGAATCATGATTCAGCTTTATTGAAATACGAAAGCTAAAGGTTACTTTGAACACAGCGAGTAACGCTTAATAATCCTGTTTCAGTTTCATAAACACAGACAAGAAGGTAGTCGTTGTATCGGTATTTGGGAAGACACAGCTACGAGCGAAAGGATGCAAGACGGATATGCTCAGCTCGATCCTTCAAGTGGGTCTCCTGGACGAGCCGCAAGTGGACAAGGACTCGTTTGTAAGAGGCTCTTCAATATTGTATCGAAACTACTGCAGTGGCTGCGAATACTTCATCGAATTACTTTCAGAGCGAGATCGAAGGATATTACGATCCCAAAGATAGAACTGTATATCTGCATTTACGAGGCCTGCTAGACACGCACTCGCTTTTAGCCGAATACGACAGATTCGTGGAGAGGCAGGACTGCAAAGATTTCCTTAGCGTCTGGGCCCACATGAGGGACAAATACGCCAGAGCGTTACTCGTTATGTTTCACGTATCGCACGTTATTGTTCTCACCCATCCTACCCATACCTTCGATTACAGTTACGTACATTTGTTTAGAGCGATGGATATAGTGAGGTAAAAGTTCATCACCTCTCGAGAATGCTCGCCTAGCGCGCGGGATCGATAATTTTGCTGAATTGGTTGGTTCTCAGGCAGAAAGTGTCGCCGCAGCTCTCCGACATTCTGAGCTGCGTTCATAGCTTGCCCAAAGATTGGGTGTCCAACGTCAGACCCTGCTCCCCGAGAGTGCTGTTCTATTTCGAAACCTGCCCCGCGGTGTTCCAAGACTCTTCTAGCGGAGCTAATATAAAGAAGCTAGAGCATTCCTTGGAGGACCAAATCTACCATGTGCTGAGGAAGAATCGTATAGTAACCAATATTAGGTACAAAGATACCTGAAACGAGAGGAATTTAGAGCCGCCTTGCTCCTATTTAATCGTTTACGTTGATTTCTAGTTCGAACTCCCTGTTTGCGATTCCGGCGAACCAAGAGTTCGTCTATGTGCACACTGGATCGATAGAATCCAAGGATATTCTGGGTTACATGTCGAGGAAGCTCATACAAAGCTGCAAAGTCAGTTCCGGTGGCAGCACCTCCAGAAGCCTGGCCAGCCAAGACTCTAACTTCCCGGTGGACGACGCGGAAAGTGGTAGGTAAACGCCGACTAGAATCAATTCGCAGTAGCCACACTGTCCCGTTATGTGTTTGCAGAAACTCGTTCCTTCAGGCTGCTTCTGCAGCAACATATAAACCTAGCGTTCGCTAGAGGTTTCGACGACAATGTTGGGAGGCACTCGGTGCCTGCGTATTTCGAGGTCAGAATACAGAACTCAAGATAAACTGTCGCGACCTGAGGTTTATAAAGAATTCATCTTGCATTTCTCTGATTAGATTCCCACGGTTAAAACGTTCTGCGAAGTGGCGAACAGGGTGTGCAAGTACTTCGTGCATGGAACGGACAAGGAGCTGCTGACTCTGCACAGCTTGCTGGACACCGACGTGAAGTTCAGCAAGAGCAGGTGCAGCAAAGTGCTTCCGCGGGCTTTGCAAACGTATCAGGAAAGTCTGCCACAACATTACACGAGGTACAGGCTTGTGATAAAGTAAGGTAGGCGCCTGTACGAGGAACAATAGCACTGATTCCTCGATCTGAGATTAGGGCATATCACGAGACGAAATTGGCTCACGCGATGGCTGTCTTCGAGATGCACGCGCGTGGCCCTCTTTTCGAGGAGTTCAACGAGAAGTTGCAAGCCGAATGCGAGAAACACTGGCGCGCCGGGAGGCAAATGTGCGAGGTTCTGTCCCTGACCGGCAACCCTTGCACCAATCCCATCCACAGAGGTGGCAGCGAAGGCGCAGGAGGTGGAGAGCAAGTGGAGTCCAGAGAGAACGACAGGTCTGTCGATTGAAAGGAAATTTGCCACGTCGCTAAATAAAAGCTTCCTTCCCTTCGCAGCGATTTGCCGATCAGAGAGCATTGCAGCGGAGTCAGGTACATCTGCGCCTGCAACTGCGGTCGCTGCCAAGGCTCGAGGGAGGACCCGTTCAGCCTGCGGCAGGCTAACCACGATTACTTCCAAATGCTGGCGAAACAGTGTGGCTGCGCACAGTTGGAGAACATACAGTTCCCAGTTTTCCAACCGAGCACGCATAATTACAGGTGAACTATGTTAAATACTAGGGAGATGCAAGCGCGAAAGCAATATCGCTTGACTTATACGCTCCTCGGTGCAGACCGGCGCAATTATTCTCAGTGACAGAGCGGAAAGACTCTCTCAGCCATCACGGAGCAACTACGCAAGGGAACACTCAAGCGTGTAGCCTGGGGGCCAACACCCTGAACGGTAGCTTTATTCTACCATAACATTTCCCACGATCTAGAACTCTAACGCCAGCCCCTTGTAGATGATATTCGCACGCCGTATGGAAGTGGCGGTCAGTCGGGGCAGACAAACGAGACGAACGAGGAAGTGCCCAAGCTCAGTAGCAAAACAAGCCTGACCCCCAGTGACGCGCAGAAAGTAGTTATAGAGGTTTCTGATAGCGAAGCAGAGAATGCAAAAGGTAACCGTGTTTTCATGATACTTCGAAGAGCGAGGGTGTTTATCCAGCTGGAATTCTACAGAGAAATCTCTAGTCAGACAACCATCGACCACCGAGTACCTGCCGGGGATGCTGCACACGGAGTCGCCAGCCGGCTTGCTACCACAGTTTTCCAGCTGGTCCCTGGTTTGCCTGGGTCCCAGCAGCCTGTACTCGCATAATCTGGGACTACAGCACCAGGCCGGCGTTCTACCTACTTCCGCCTTCCTCCTGCCTTGGGACGTGACCGTAAGGTTGTTCGAAGCGGACAGAGTGCATTCGAGGACATTAGAGATACATTCGGAATGGCAATGCTGAAAAGTGCTTTCCCTCTAACAGATTGGAGCATCAGAAAGAAAGGGGCTCACTGTGGCCCACGATAGGCGACCATGGGGCCCACGGTTACTGCCCCAGAGGAAAGAACTTCCAAAACATGAACACCATTCGTGGAAGGAAGTCCAAGGGCGGCAAGGAGTTCGTAGTGAAGATATTTGTTGGAGTGGAGTACGAATGTCCGCGGGGTCATAGGTTCATGGCTTCAGCGCCTGATAAAGTGTTAAAAGCCACTGGGAACGGGATTGTGAAGGACAGCGGAAACAAAGTCACGTCCAGCACTGCCGACATGCCTCTCTACTTTGCTTGCCCCTGCAGGTGTGCGAAGAAGACTACTGTTCGATCGTTATTTAATTCAATGATATGGATACTGATATTTTAATGTGGATAATTTCTAGACAAACGAAGCCACTCATAGCTCAACTGATGAGGATTCATGTGGTCACGCCGAAAGCACCTGTTCATGTTACTTTAAATCCTCGAGTTCAACCAGGACCACCACCCTGCCCTATTTTCGTAACTGGCTGCGACGAACCCATAAAGTTATCGCAAAGTGCCTACTGGGTCTTGCGACTACCGTATCCTTTTAAAATTAAGATATTTTCAAAAGTTTCGTTGATAATGCTACACGGTGTCCCGCGGTGGGTAGTATAACCGCGAAGGAGCGTGTTTTAAATAACAAAATTTAAAAAAAAAGTAAAAAAAACCAACTTCAAAGGTGCGCTAAAAGGGATAAAATATTTTTTTTTTAAATCGGTGCCAAAATAAAAACAAAATTAAATCGCCTCGACGCGTGACGTCCCACTAAATTTTTGCGCGCTCTAATTCCCGGGCGTTAGTGCGCTAATGGACTATAATTGATAAAGGTTTAGAAATTGATTTAATTCTGTTTCTATTTTGGCACCGATTTAAAAAAAAATATTTTATCCTTTTTAGCGCACCTTTGAAGTCGGTTTTTTACTTTATTTTTAAAAAGTTTGTTATTTTTTAATTTTTAGTGACCTTTGTTTGGAGTCGGTTAGAAAACATTTATCATGGAACATTATCGAAAAGGTGGCACAAACTTGTACGAAATTAAATCTTAAAACGCTTTTCGCAAAACACTGGTGTGCAATATCGAATTTTTAAAATTTGCGAATTTCACACGCACCACAGGGTGCGTTCCGATTTTCGCAGTGAGTGCATGAAATTGGTGGCATCGTATTGGTGGCATCGTACGATTCCCTAGAATTTCTCTCACTTTCCACCAATACGATGCTACTTCCGGTGCAGCGAGCGTGCAGCAGACGCAGAATTTCGGAGGTGAAGCAGTCACTGCGCGCGCGCATGCGTATTTGTTTTTCCAATCTTTGATTATTTGAATTTCTCTATTGGAAATAGCTGATACAATTTAATGAAAAGTAATAAAAACAATTAATTCTCTCATGATTACAATGCCACTTTTTTGCGTTATTATTTTGAAGAAACTTCATGTGATGTTTTTTTTTTAATACAAATGTATAATTACATACTTATTATCGAATATCCCGGAATAACCTCCATAATGTTCTCCATAATCTGTCAATTTTTAGGCAAACATAATCTCTCCGAGTGTTTTGTTTACAATTAATGATATGTATATTAATTCTGATTCTAAATGGCAAGTGAATATCATCTTCATTTTCGCTTTCATCAGACGAATCACAGCTGCTGATTTCATTATCACTATTATTTAATAGTATCGAGGTTATTGTAAACAACGTTTCTTTTTCCATAGTAGCATTTTTAAATTTCAAGACCGCATGAACCGCTGCGATTTCTGCACTCACTGCGAAAATCGGAACGCACCCACAGTTTCTCGGAAGCTCCGAACAATTTTCGACATATTTTTGTTTTTTTATTTTTACGGGACACCCATGCAGTATTCCTAACTCAAAACGAAGGATATCAATTTCATGGGAAATGTTGAAATATTTCCTTAATAGAAATTTAGGTACGTATACATGGATGAAAAGGGACCATATTTGGCGCCAAAAGAGATGGTGCCAGCACCCCATGGCAGGCTATTGGCGGGAATGTACGGAATCAGTGAAGTGGTTCCAGAAAAGAAATAATTCAGTATTGAACTTTTTTATGATGGATAACTTGTAAATTAGGTCTTGTAAATATATTATATTAAACAAAAAAGCATGTCTATTTCATTTCTCGTTACTGCGTATGACCAGTGCAGCAATTGCTTGCGAAGCAATCGTAATAACTGAGCGCGGCAAATTCAAACTACCAATTCTCGATATTTGTAAATCACACGAAATTCGACAATAAAAATATCGCTGTTCCCCTTCATTTATTAACTACGATCATTACACTACACGAATTGAATATCTTATTCGTCGTAAAGTGGAATTTTCCATAAATAATATCGAATAAACATCGCAAAATATCGCTCCTACCCCATTTCTGGCTCCACTCTGACGTTAAACACTAGCAACGTAGCTGCTTACGTCTTACACGACTTAATTTTAACTCCATTTAATTAACAGAGATATTCGAGAGGAACGAAATACTAAAAAATCTCAAATTTTGAAATCCTTTAAAAAAAACGCCTTGAAAACTTGAAATCCCTCCACGGGGGCAAGAAAGCTTCTCAAATCAGCCTTTTATTCTCAAAACACCCATTTTCAATTCAACATCTCAGGAAAGGCTCGCGTCGTTCCGTGAGCAGAGCTAAGTTCCCAAAGTATGGACTTAAATAAACATTCCTATAAATAAACAACTCCTCGCAGTATCACTCCCGGCGCGAAACTGTTTCAATACGAACGTTCTGCAGAGTGGAGTGCCACGATTGGCCCGTTTGAATCGGCAGCGAACATGGCGCCCGCTCCTGCGCACTCCTGATTGGCTACCGCTTCGAACGACCTGCGCACCAAATTCAAATCCCTCAAACTCGCGATTTATCTCACGCAACTGATTTCCGTAACTAAAATGTAACATATCACACTTAAAATTGCATTATTTGAAGTCTCAATGACTTCGGAGATTAATAAAGGACTGAATTACATGCTGCTCGTAGAATGGAGGGGAAGAACCCAACAGTTATTTATCCGCCATTGCGCGCAGCGCCAAAACCGTTACGAACAGTTGCACCTGGGAAGAAATACACTCATGTCATCGTGCTCTCACCTGTAGAGCGGTTATTTTAGTACCGTTACGCAGCGATGCTAACAAGATTCTCGATGACATGAATGGAACTCGGAAATTCTCTTCGATTTCCTGAACGACCAAAATAATCCCTCGGTCTTGGCCAGTGAAAGTGACCGTCGAGCGCGCGTTACGGCGAGCTGCGTGCCCGAGCCGGAGAAGGGACCTGTTGTTTACAACAATCCACTTAGAATAACAGCAGCTGCTAACCTTCGCTGCTTCGTTGGATCCACTTCAAATAATTCGACACGTTAAGCGCATTACTCCAAATCGGGGAGGTTACTTCCCGTTGTATTTCGATTTAGGTAATTCAGCTCCGTCGGTAAGTCAGCGAGGAGAATGGAATTTGCGGAATGAGAGACACTGTTTGAACGTGTTTTTGTTGCATTTTCAGGAACCCCGTTAAAAATGGAGCGCGCAACGTTATTCGCGCTGCTCGTCGCAACGCTGGCGTGTCGAGGGGAAGCTGCCTCCGTCTTCACCTGGATTTGGGGAAAGACCGCGGACGAGACCACTGTCCTGGTGTCCGACGGGGTGCCGTTGATTTCCATTCCGTATGAGTCCATGACGGAGGATGAGAAGTTCCTGCAGGAAGCTGCGAAGTTCACCGACATACAACTGTCGTCGCCGCTCGAAACCTGCCAGCACAAAGTCATTATGAGGATCAGGACTTCCTGCTCCGACATGACCGAAGAGGAGCTCGCCAAGCTGAGCGTCAATCTTCTGAACTGCCAGTCCGCCGTGGAGGGCAGGAAGATGTTTCCGTGCACCGAGGAAATGGTAGCTCGCAGATTCACGAATCGCCGTTACAGCCGTACAATCTCGTATTTCACCGACCGTCGCAACTCGAAGCTTCCTTTATTAATGGCTGCGTTCAGCGGAACAAACCGCTACGTAGCCGCTCACTGAATTTTCGCTGAACGCTACCGCTAGGTTGCTGAGCGCTCAACACGTTTAGTGAGCGGTCGCCATTTTTTCGAGCGTAGATAAACTCCGCTACTTTTACGGAACGTGTTGAGTTGCTACAAATATCACTACCCTGCAAAGTGTCGTTCAGCGGAACCAGAACCGATCACCGTTGAGCTCAGTGAGCGGCTACTGAGCGGCTACGTAGCGGTTTGTTCCGCTGGACGCAGCCAATGTATCCTATCGGTGGTTCTCTGAAATGTCTTTTAAAAGTCCCACTGCCTGCTAACAGACTGTGGTGGCACGTTGAAAGGGAAACTCACACCCATAGCTTCCCTGTATGTATGGTGGAAGGGTGAGTTCAGACGTGTCCAGACCTGCAACCTCCCCCCCACATAACGGAGCACAGACCACCTCTGAGCTCTCCCCAGCTTTACAGTACCATAATAGAAAGTACTCTCTACGTGTGCACATCGAATTATTTCTCTCCGTTTTATTGATCGCGATTTAAGTAAATCAGGGGTTGAAAAGATTTACGATATCGGTTTCTGTTCTCGAAACAGTTACGAGAACCGAAATAATCTCGAAATAGTTGCGAGCGAGAAAGGTTCTGGCCTGTATCGGTTCCTTATAACAGTTATTCGGAATATCGGTTCTTCGTAACTGTTATTTTCGGAACCGTTTCAACCCCTGAAGTAAACGCAGTCGGGTAATAACGAATAGTTTAGCGAACTAAGTGTTCCGGAATGAATGCGCCGACGGGCGGTAACTTGTAATATCAATGCGTCTTCGTTTGATACATTCGTACGTAGCATTTGTGTCCTTGTTCCAGTCCCTGAAGCAATGTACAACGGACATGGATGCGGATATGTGGAACGCGTATCACTTAATGAGTAACAGAGCGAGAGCGGTTTGCTACGCGGCTCGCAGTACGCAGTTTCGAGCTTTAACCGAGTTGACTGTTAATAAATTGATGGAAACCGCTCACACGCAGATCAAGACGCTGGGTTCCTTGAAGGTAACCGGACGAGAGATGCGCGATTGGTCGCTTTACTATTCATTCGTCTTTGATTTAGGATAGCCAAGATCGTCTGGAAGAGCAAACGGTGCAGGCGCTGTCTTCTGTGACCGAAGGGAATCAGGCGCTGCTGGAGCAGCAGCGGCACTTGAAAGACGCGCAGGCGGCGGCCTATAATCTTGTGACGACAAATCTGAGGGATCTGAGTAACGAGAGAGCATTGATCAGGACGGGGCACACTCAGCTCGCAGCAATGGCGGAAGATATTAGAACGAAATTAGGTATGGAATAGGGCTCTTACTTTTCGTGGTTTTCCGGTTACCCGGGTTTGCGGGTAATACGGTTACGATTACCCGATACTCGTGTTATACGGGTAATCGACGAAATACCGGTTATTGCAGTGGATCGTAACAAACCTCTTATTATACCTTTTTGTTTCATGAATATTGTTAGTTATAAATTATTAGTAATATTGCAAGTTGCTTCTGCGCTGTCATTCTCAGTTTTTGAGAAATTCGATTTTGAAAAAAGCTGCAAATTTGCGCAAACAGTAATGAATAACTATTACTGTCTCGACACAAAAGATGTTCAACGTTGAAAATTTGCAGTTTTTTTTTCAAAATCGAATTTCTCAATAAACTGAGGATGATGGGGTCAAACGGTTTGCGGATTCGTTTTCAGCGCTCCGAAACATATAAGAAACGGCTATTAAATGTTACAAGTTCAGATGGCTGTCGAACTGTGTTACCCGTATCATACGGGTATCGAGTACCCGTAACCGTATTACCCGCAGACCCGGGTAGCGCCCGGGTACCCGGGTATCACCCGGTTAACCGAGTACCCGGGTCACCGGGTATCAAGAGCCCTAGTATGGAAGGGAGGATCATGGGAAGGGAATTGTAATTATTTTGACTAATTGTGCGCGTTTGCAGAGGAAGCGAGTCAGAATTTAGAGCAGCAAGCTATCGAGCGCGGGGAGAACCAGCAAGAAATACTCCAGGACCTGATGAACATTCAAGAACAAGCAGAGTTGATTTGGGATAAAATAGAGTCTAGTACTAATCGTATCTTCACCCAACACGAAGACGCTCTGGTCCAGTACGAGCAGACTTTGCAGAAGTTAGCACAGATCAATGAGACGATTCAGTTCATTTGGAACATAACTAATACCATGCGCTCGGAAATGGATCAGAAACTCAACTGGCTAACCGATTACATCGGCGACACTGGTATTCGCATAAATTGTTACTAATCCTTCCGCAATCAAAAGATGGCCAATTGTTTTCTAAACTTTCAGGAGAACAGATGCAGAAAATGTATCGCACGGGCCTACACATTGTCTATTTACTATGCGCCATGATAGTGGCAGCGTTTCTCCAAGCGCCGCTCTTGACTAGGATCACCATACTGGGAATCGTGCCACTGAATTTGGCATCGTACTTGAAACATGGCATGGATGCTTGCTTAGATTTCACTTCGCTGACTGCGCTGATCTTCCTGATCACAGCAAGTAGGTATCGCAGTAGAGAAACCTTCCGAAACATCCATGAAGTGATGACACCACTTTGGATTCGAAAAATAGCAGCTATCTTTAAGATTTTTTTTTGAGGAAATGATAAAGAATATTAAAAATCTATACCTAAGCATTTATTATACAACTATTGAAGTACGCAAAAAAAAAATTTTGTTTCTTTCCTTCGAACAAAATGGGGTCGCTGTGACCGGATTTAGAGGGGGGCCTCAAGGGAAAATACCTCAAATTCATAAATCCGTTTTCGGTATACTCTTCGTCAAAATGTGCGCCGCGGCAAAATCGTGCCTGTGGCGTTGACAGTGCCCTAGGCTTATAGTTAATCCGAATTCAAAGAGACAAAAATATTTAGAAACTATATAGAAGCCTACGTCTATTACGTGACGGCCAAAAAAGTCAATATCGCAAAAAATAACAAAATGGGTGACCACTGAAAAAATGATTTTTTGGGGGTAAAAAGTTGGAGAAATGTTGGTAAAAAAAATAGGAGGCCGTTAATTAAAAAAAACTGATCGTCGCGGAATAGAGGCGGGTTTTTTGCTCAATAAATGACCTTGCTCGTGTCAATTGGATTATAGTTTTCTCTGTATACTGTTAACGCGATTGAAAAATGTCAGTCTGAGAAAAATGCGTTCAAAGTTCCACTCGGTTGAGTCGCGCGCTTGACACCGCTTCACGGAAAATGCTATATCTCCGTCAATTTTGCGAATTTCTGCATAAAATTTGGAGGGAACATTCTTGAAACGTACGTCTTTCGGAAAATGTGAAAAGGAAGAAATCGATTTTTCCGATTTTTTACTGTGCTCTCCCCGCTTAATCGCCCCTACTATATCTGATTCCGCAGTGCATTTCCTGATGGTCGGAATCCAGCGGCTATTTGGGCCAAAAGCAAGGATCGTACGCCCAGAACCAGTGCAGCTTATCAATCAAAACGGCCACACGAATGGCACAGCACAGAGCTACTCTCATGCTAAACTTCGGACACCTCCTTCGATATCTTTGTACGCGAAGCTAAGGAGAAGCACGTGGCAACTCTACAACATCTTTCGCTACCAAACGAACCGTTGCATTCGTAAGTCCGCGGGCTCGTAACCGTGACCAAGCCTCCGCCCATTTTAAAATGAACATTCTTGCAGAGAAATGCGGTTCGCTGGTACAGTCAGCAACCTCGTGGAGCAAACAGGGGCTGACGCAGCGCGAGGAGCTGTCCTGCTCGTACATGCCCTCGAGGAAGACTCGGGAGGACGTCGTCTCCAACTTCGATTATCCCAGTCTGTTGTCCGACGACGCGACCGACATGGAGAACTCGAACGTAGAAATCGACAGAAACCAGTTCGACGAGCTTCACAACCTGGTGGACGCGAACGAGCTGAGAAGACGGCTGAGGAGGATAGAGGGTTCTGTCAGCAGCAGCACTCACAGTCATCAGCGATCACCCTCCCGAAGGTAGGAGGTATGTTCTGAAGAAACGGAACAATGCTGAATTCGCGGAAAATTAAACGTCCCTTCTTTCTCAGTGTTACTCCATCCTCCGGTTCAGCCAGAGTCCTCTGCATTGCTCTGACAAAAAGCGGAAGAAGGTGTCGTTTGTTAGCGAGAAACGAACAATGCTTTTGCTCCAGACACTCTGATAGATTGTCCGTAATGGGAGACTGAAGTTTTTAACGGTAGCGTTAGATATGTAGGTAGTAAGCTAAGGGAAGATCAATTATTTTTATTGATAACAGGAGATTTTTTTAAACATCTATTTGTAAGAGCGCGCCGATTTTTGTGCGAGCGAATGTTATCGAATTTTGTAAATATCCCTTGTATTTTTAATATTCACGATGTGCCTTTGAAAAGTCATTTGAGCTAGTAATAACTCTCCATCGAATGGAAACTAAACCTTGAAGCGTTTCCAGCAGACAGGGTGAAGATTGTACATAATTGGATTGTATTTTATTATTAATCGGCCCTGTGCTTTTAGCGTTTATTTTAAATCGCGTAAGGGTATTCCTCAACTGTGCTTACCAGCATTGAAATGTAGATCGTAATTTATTCTTATAACTCCTCGCATTGTATTGACCAATAAAAGTACTAGAACAATTCACTGCTTTATTCAATGCACCTTCTAAAAAACGTTCGTAAATATTACTAAATGAAAACAGCTTATAAAGTGTAAACGAGTCTAATCGCAAACTGCCATGTTGTATTGAGTGCAGATCGCATTGACCGTCAGCTCGGAAAACGCTCGACTCTTATCAAAACCGATCCCGGTCACTAGATTATGCAGATTGCAGTAATTTGTGCCATAGTCGAATATCTTGAACCATTCCTTTGACACAGACTCGCCCTTCAATGATAAAAAGAGAGAATCTTTCGCAATGCTGCTGCTTGATAAAAAACTCAATTGTAATCGAAGCGTACCGTTGCCACGCAAGTTCTGTTCACATCCTCGAAAGTTATTTTAATCGCCTCCACGGTTCTCACGCTCGGCGCAAGGTGTACAGCTCTGATGATCTTGCTCTCATCCTGCTTTGGTTCCTCGAGCTTCGAATTAAATTGAAGTTTCAGAGGGAGGCACGCGGTATGTTAGTCTGGCAAGAGAAGAAGTGATTTCTTTTACCGTATAAAGGCATCTGCTACCCCTTGGGCCACAGTTAGTGCAGGGCGACCACCTGAGTATCTGGGACCTGAACTGTTGCATGGTGGGCGTGCAGGGCTCGTCAAATTTCCTAATGCAAGAAGAAGCGGGAGCTTTATACCTGAATTTAAAATTCGGAAACTGTTCCGAAGCGAGAAGAGAGAAACTCTGAATTAAGACACCCAGCGAGCCACTTTGAAGAAGCAAATTGATGGTCGAGGTAAAAGTTTGGGAGGCTCGCAGAGTAATAAAGTGGAGACAGTGTAACAGAGTTGGCAAGAACGATTGAAAAACTCTTTGATTATGACTTCCCTGGACATGGAAATTTATTGTCATCTTCTGCTAGAGGCGAGGTTCAAAGGGGAGCACCGAAATAACACTGTATCGGCCCGGTGGACCGCGAGGCGTTCTCATCGGCTTGAAAAGTGTGGCTCGTATATTTTTCAAGCGGTGTCGTCCAGCCATAGGAAAATATACGGACCTCACTCGGGGCAATATTGAGTTTCCCTGCGCGCAGGATTGTTTGCAGAAGCGGCTAGACGTTATCTTAGAACACATTTTTCTCAGGCTTTTACAGGGCCAGAGAAAACAATCATGGCAACCCATTAAAACACCGAAAACTTTTGCCAGAATCAGGGGACACCTTGCAGAAAACAACAGGGAACTTTCGCTGGCAAATAGAGAGGCATCTTAACGAAGAATATTGCTCCGCACTAGTTAGCAGGCTGCGATAAACATTATAGTAGCTTAAGCGATACCATTTAACAATGCAGGAAGCATGCAACGGATATGGGAACATCACGCTGATTAAAACAGTACAGAGAAGGACCAGCAGCAGCCCATAGATGCAGTAAATGGCGCATCGCCACGTTGGATGCTTGAAGCAGCCACTTTTGATGATTATTGCTGCCGTATCTTCATCCCCTAATCTTATTTGATTGGAATCTTGGACTGTTTAAAGGAATATTGTCTCTTAATCATACAGTTTATCGCGCAGAATCTTTCTTTAGGACACACAAACTACGTTAAAGTGGTTCAGATCATTAACGATCAAAGCCTTTGTACACCGAATACCCTCAATGATGGTCAAAAGAAAGTTCAAAATGTTAACGCTAAGTACCAAAATTTGAGGGGAAGAAGCTTCGTTCCACATGAAGCGAGGGAATCTCTAAGAATAGACAAGCAACACCAATGTAAAGTATCATTCTAAAGTGGCCAAAAAGTAATGCTTTCTTTTGACGCAATGAATAGTTTAGGATTATGAAGGCATCAGCTTATGAAAATTCATACTCTAGAGGAGTTCAGCGTTACTTGAACGTAACTTGTCAGTGCAATGTCTTAAAGAATGCGAAAGTAATTGAGCAGTAAAACTGAGGAAATAGAATGAAAAGGAACCATTCTGCCGTTTCGAAGTGGGATCATCCAGCATGCTCATGAGCCTCTGGCTGTCTAGTTGACTGTAAGGTGGAGGTGGTCGCCTCGACATTGACCTGAGCTCCATATATTCCCTGTACGGCGATGCTGCCACCTTTTTACCGTTTCCCTTCGACCTGACCATCACCAATTATTCATCCTTCGCGCAAGAAACTTAGTGGCCCCTGACGTCCCCTGAAATCTGTCACAGAAATGAGAACAGACGACTGTCGTCCCTTCTCCCAACCAAAAGACACACAACCCATGAATAATCGGGCCTCCCCCCCAGACCACAGCTCAGTGTAATAGCCCAAGCGATACAACTGGACTGATCAATGAATACGGAAGGAAAGCAAAAACTTCAGTGGGCTTGAATTTTTAGCTAAAATGAAATTTTGAATTATTTCTTCAATCTCAAATGACTCTGCACTTTGGAAAAGCTGTTGAATGGCACGAATGGAAGCAGGGAGAAGCTTATTGAGAGAGGATTTTGCAAGTGCTTGATCTTTCCCCTTAGGTGTGGGGTGTTTCTTTGTGTCGAAAGGGAGTTGGCGGAGTATAGATGCCTCAGAGAGGCCTCGACTTCCCACGAGCGTAGATTGAATGATTTTTTTCTTGGCTTTTTTTGTACCTCGTACGCTGACGCTTACATGGTGTCCCTAATGAATGCTATCTACGAAGATACGACCCATAAATGTACTCCTCCCTGCTGCTACTTCCTTTTCTTCTTCTTCTTCTTCGCGGCTCGATTTTGTTCCTCGATGCTCCAGCAACCTTGTCACGGATTTATCTGTCTTGTGATTCATGTTTTCTAACATTGAAGTCATTGTTTAGCAGGGGGCATGCTTAGAGGGAGAGGAAGAGATGACTGATTCACTAGATGGACCATAAAATCCTTGTTTTTATATGCTTTACTCGGTGTTCTAAGATTCTACAAGTGGAACTGAAGGTTCTGCAGATATAATTACATCGAATTCATATCTAACAAGAGAGGAAGTGGAAGATATCTTCAATTACAATTATCTTCTTTGATATTCTGGAGAATTCCTTGAAAGTTGCTTCACCAGTTTCATTTTGGAGTATATAATGCTTCGTATCCATACAAGATAAGCTTCTTCACTATTCTTAAAACTTTTGCCAACAATTTCTTCATCACAACTTCCCCACCACCAGCTTCAAACTTTTCTTCTTTCAAAAGATTCTCAATTTTTCTTCTTTATTACTCTCCAAATTCCACTGAAACAAATTAATTTTCTGCTTCTTCTTAAACATTTATTCTTTCCTCAGAACTTCTAATTTCTATCTCTTCTTTCAACTATTCCAAATCTGTTATACTCGAGGCGAGGTTTATCATCAAAAGCTTCAAGTTTCTCAATGTGGGAGGTACGAGACGCGTCTGACTCACTAGCCGAGGTCCGCAATTGCTTCTTTTCTTCATTGTCAAGGGACAGCAAGGTGTGACAGCGTCGCGACGACGGTGGATCATCCGTCTGGGCCGTCAGCTTTCTTCAGTTTCGTTTTCGTTCGCGTCTCGAGCATCAGTAGCCGACTATTTTCGACTAATTTACTAATTCGAGTCGGAACTTCCAGTATGGGTATCCCTGCTGCTATTCGATTCGAAGAAATACATTTGTGCGCGCGTCAGTTGACATCAAAGGAAGAAATGCCGCGTCGACGGACGTCTCGCTGTTTCTTCTTTTTAGTTGGGAAAGGATTCTGAAGGAGGTGGCCCACGAGCTTTGGAAAATTGTTGAAGCTGTTTGATTTAATTAAATTGAAGCGACGAAGAGATGATGTGACTTTAAATATCATTTAATATTTAATATTTCTTCAGTTAGATAGTCTAGTACGCTTCGTGAAATATATGTCCTTCAGATATTCGAGGTAGTGATCATGATTTTGTAGGTGGAAAAGAAGAAATGAAGAAATGGGACCAAAAATCTGATTCTCCTTACTTTTTGGGTAACTTCTATTGAAGTTTGGGATTCTACGTATCATCTAAGATGGGAAAAGGGAGAAAGGTTTGAAGATACCAAATTCACTGAAGAATAAATCCAGGAGCATCGAAATGAGTTTTCTTCACAAAAAAGAATCGCTTTCTTCTTTCATTTTCTCTTCACAGCATTTTTATCGAGAGTAATTCGCGTTTACAACGCGGAGGAGCGAGAAGACAGATTGTAGGCGATCTGAAACGAGCCGTGGCCTGACTTATGGGCGATTGTTCGAGAGGGCCAGAAGAAAAGATAGCGACTTCCGCGAATATGGGTCAGTAGAGAGGAATGAATGCAGACAGTGTTTTCCTGTTTACCGATCCGACCAGCCACTACCACTGCTGGCTTCTTACGAGTGTACGCGGCAAATTGAACGTCCTTGACAAGTAGAACTCTGCGAAATGGTCGTCGAGCAAGCTCGCCCGTTTTTCTTCCTTCCCAAAAACCAATTCAGCCACTTATCACAGTCATAATGAGGCCAAACTTGACGATCTTCCAGTGTGGTTTGTGATCAGGAAGGGAAGGAAGTAAGAAAAGAAGAGAAGAAAACAAAGGAAAACGGAAACAGAATTTTATGAGATAATAGTAAATAATAGTTGACGAAATTTCAGAAAACTTGGAAGCTCCTATAAAATCAGTTAAAAAGAGGAGAAGATAAGGGCGAGGGGAGGCAAGAGAAGGGGGTGGAATCGTGTGAACCGGATCTTAGGCTGGTGGCAGCTGTCGAGGGGACACGTCGTCGGCTTCTCTCTTCTCTGCCACGAAGAGCACGCGTAAAAAGAGGCCCAGAACACAAGAGAAACGCGAGGACGGACGAGCACGAACCGAAGAAATCACTCGACGATCATTCTCCATTAGAAGTCCGTCGGGAATTACGCGTGGACCCTTTGAAAGTATCAAAACTTAAAAGAAGAAAACGAATTTATTCATTCGTTGCTGTACTTTTTAGTAGCCTGAAGTAACACACCCTTAATTCCCGAAGAAAAGAGTGCAGCGAACTGTTCCGAAGCTTGGTAGCGACCAAGATTCTGTACAGACAGCGAGAAATCGCTTTTGGAAAGGATTCTTCGCGAGATTCTCGAGCACAGGACGGCAGATCTTTCCCTGGTGATATCCCGACCAGTGGCTCGTAGTTCTCTTCTGTGTTTGTTAAAGAAGAGTTATGCAAGCTTCGCGTTTCATTGGCTTGAAGGCGCGCTTCCGGCTGGAGGGACGGAATTCCAACGGGTTTCCCGTTTGAAGTGGCCGATAAAACGAAATCGCGAGGCGGAAGGTAGGAAAGGGAGGGCTCCCGAACAGCGTCTCCCAGGAAATTTATAATTCGAACCGCCTGTCGGCGACTAATTTCCTGCTCGGTGGGCGTGCCTTCGTGGTCCAAGATCGACAGGGAAAAGAAGAGATTGGGGGTGGAGGGAAGGAAGCAGGGCAGAGTAGAATAGGAGAGGTGAGAGTAGAAGAAATCTGGGCAGGAACGGGTAAAGGGGGGAGAAGGGAAGTCGGAGCAAAATGGAACTGAGGAGAACAGAGCAAAGAAGAGATTAGAGGAGACGAAGAAAAGAAAAGAAGAAGTAACCAAAACACAAGGAAGAAGAAACACGTCACAGAAGAACTGAACACCAAATCAGATCACAATAGAAAGCAGAATGGAGGAGAAGAAGAGAAGAAGAGAAGAAGAGAAGAAGCAGTGAAACTATTCGTTTTCAATATCAAATTCCCCAATTGCTCTCGGCTTTCTCACCATTCGGACTGCTCGTGGTCGATTTAAAAGCTTCCTCGGCCTCTCTCGACGATCTCTTCGCACACACTTCTTCCCGAATAGCGTCGGCAGCGTTTCGTCGGCCGAGGAAACAGCTGCTCGACGAAAGTAACGCCTTCGACGGGACGATAATGTAACGGGTCCACTTCTCTATTAAAAACTGAGGCCCGATTTTGTCACCTCTCCCACTAACTCGAGACGTTCAACTGCCAACATCTGCGCAGTGAAAGGATTTCGAATCTTCCCCGACCCATGAAACATCTCTGAAAGCTTCCATCTTCGACAGACCTGTAGGCGACGACACTTTAAACATTATTCTTTAATTACAGATTTGTGAGGATCACTAGGAGAAGACTCGTAACATCCCTTTTCCGGGGGAAGAAATATTATCGATGCTTTGTGATTGGGATTTGTTGCTGGAAGTGATTCTTCATTCCCATAACACAGTTCTAACACAGACAACCCCATTTCTTCACTTAAACTCCTCTGCTCACGTTTTCAACTTCTCCAAATTTAAAATTCCAGCAATTTCGTCTTCGAGTGTTTTTCGGAGTGTTCCTCGAGTACGAGACGACAAAAATATAATAAGCTCGCCGTTTTCATTGTCGATGGGAGGGGACCAGGAGGATAATAATCGCCTTCCGTTCGTCGTAAATCTTTCCTTATGAACGATAGGGTTCTCCCCCGCACGAAAATAGTTTTTTCCTGGCCCTCGTAAAATATTTATATGCGCAAATAGTCGTGGAGTGGTCGAAAATAGGAATCGACCGCAGCTCGAAAAGAAGAACACGTCGATAAGGGGCCAGGGGGAGGTGGAGGGTCTTCTTTCTCTTCTTCCTTTTCCACCCGGAAATAACCCTTTGATCGGGCCACGAAACTTTATTCTGCCAGCAGCACCGTCGAATCAAACGGCGAATGAAGAGACGCGCGGGAAGGCAGCTTTCACCTCCCTGAAGAATTCATTTCTTCGTTCACTGCTTTTATCAAATTTTAAGGAGATCAAGTGTAGGGGTTGGCGCAAGAAACCCCGTAGAGTCGACAAGGAACACGACTTATGAATTCAGAAGAATGCTTCTTGGAAGAAATAGCATTTCTTCTTTTTGGGAAATTGTGATATGGTGTTTTTAAATTGCTGGGGTGTGGTATTGAAGAAACTGGGGAAGCGGAGGGTTGCAGGTTGGAATGAAGAAATTTAAGTGAAGGAATTGAGATTGTGAAATCGAAGAGGCAGTGAAAAAATGAAGAAATTACCATGAAGTGTTTGATATTGGCTGGGAAGAATGCTCGAAGTGTCAAATGGAGTGAATTCCTGGTAAAGAGGAAGTGTTCCACAGCGAAATGAAGGAAACGGAGAGAGGTAATTAAGACGCGAAATGGAGGAGGCCCGAGTAAAAGTGAAAGTAGTATCATACATCAGGTCGAATACGGAAAGCAATAACTCTTTTTAATGGCAGAAAATGAATCAGGGTACGGTTAAAAATATCAGTGCAGCAAATAAACGTCGCCACGAATTAAGAACTGCTATAAGGCATTCAGTGGCTCTATAATAGCGATTTACGTGCTGCTGCTTCAGACGCGTCATTTTTCAAGCGATACAACCTGACACAGGGTTTCTCAAATTAAATCTTCGATACTTAATGACATAACAATTGCAAATTCTTTTTAAACAAATTGATTTCTTCCTTTTTTTATATTGTTGGCACTTCAGTGCGTAGGAAATTAAAATATTTTTTTGTTTTATACTGATTTTGAGGACTGAGAAAGTAGAAACTAGGATTTGAAGAAGAAAATGGAATTTGATTTACAAAATTTCACGAAGATAAAAAATTCTTCTTTATTCCTCACAATTCCAGAGGATATAATTAAAGAACACCCCTTTCTTCTCTCCACAAAGCCCAGAAGGCTCCATCATCCCTTCTCTCAATCCAAAAAAGAAGAAATCCAAATCCATCGAAAAGATAATTCATCAAGTGCAATAAATTCTTCCTCTGTCCCTTACGATTACAAACCCTCGCAACTTTCCCTCGCCCCACCCTCGGAGGTTCCAAAAACCACCCCCTTCGCAAAAATCAAATTCCACCTCTTCGAAACTTGAGAGACACTGCGCCCACGAGGGAACACCTCTCGTCGTCAATGTTCCGAGGTTCCTGGAAGGAATCGCGCAGTTTATTCCCCTTTCCACCCCCAACTGCCCCTGTAGCGTGGAAGAAAAGTGTATGGACGCCACTAATTACCCCACGGGGGGGGGGGGGGGGGACAAAGATTTATTGGAATTTTTCAGCCGCGCCACTGAAACGTCGCAAGGAATAATTAAAATAGATCGGAACGTGGAAACAGTAAATTCTAAACCCCTTCTGCCACCGCCCCCCCCCCCCCCCCCCGGTGGAATTTACTTGGACCGAATACCGCGAAACTATAACCGACGGATACCTAAAACCTCCCTCTGGCACTAGCCAAGGAAAACTCGTTCGTTTTCGTGGCGAGCAAAAAGACACCGGCGTCGAATTATTCCCGGTGAAGCTTATAGCGCCGTGTAAACACATTTTCGAAGGGGGCGGGGTGATGGAAGCTGCGGAGAGTTTATTTCAGACGATGAGGGGGCCCCTGGACGGAGGAATGGCGGATTTGGGGAAGTTTCGACGAGATTGATTGGAGAAAATGTGGAGCGTTTTGGTGGTTTCTGGGAAAGCCGGAGAAAGTTCTGGATTCGAAAAAGGAGACGAATTGGGAAGAGTCGTGCGCGGCTTGAGAAGCTGGATAATTTACGACGAGTGTCAGGGGTGGGTGTCAGACGCCACGAGGGGTGTTCCTAGGGGCCACCCTAACCGGAAGCACGGTGTGAAACCGAGGGAGCCTGCGCCCCCTCCCCCCTCCCACCCCCCGCGCCGGTGCCCCCCTTCACGAAGGCGCCGCCCCCTCTGCGACCGCGTGTCGTCGGTGTCATGAAAGAACCACCATCGAGATGGCAGAGAGAAAAAAAGGAAGGGCAACCCTCTTCCGTGGCATCCACTGTCCCCTCGAACGAAAAGGGTGGGTTATCTCGGTGATTGGGGCCCGCTGGTGCGTATCGATCTTCTCGTGGAAATGGTCAATCTGGAGGGAATTGGAAGGAATTATGGAATTGAAATGAACGGGGCTGAGAAGATATTCTTGGGTTGGGGGTTCTTGCCCCCCTTTTCACTTAATTTTTGGGGTCTGATATTTGGTGGCCATAGACTTGGTTCTTCTTGAGATTTTGTATTAAGGGGCCATTCTACTTTGAACCGCCGAAAAAGTAAGCTATTTTTAAAGATATTTTTCTCAGTAAATGCAACATATATAATGGAATAAACTTTTTTGGTATTTATTAAGCTACTCTCAAATTATACAAAAATAATTTAAGACGAATTTTTGCAATTTGTTTTAATTGTTTTTTTATGGTGTCAATATAGCACCTAAAAAAAGAGGTACATATGTTCATGGCGTAGGTGATTTCCCGGCTCAGGCTTATCCGCAACAAAAAATTCCAAACGATTCTTAATCTGTACGATTGTCGCTATAGCCCCTGGCTCAATTAACAATTTTTGTTGAAAAGTAACAAAATGGCGCCGGTTTGAAAAAAGAGTTTAACAAAACACCCAAAAGGATGTATTCTCGGGTGTTCCGTGAGAAAAATCTCGGTTATTTCTCGACAAAAATTGGTAATTGAGCTAGGAGATATAGCGACGCTCATACAGATTAAGAATCTTTTGGAATTATTTGTTTCGGATTAGCCTGAGCCGGGAAATCACATACGTCATGAACATACCTGTTTTCTTAGGTGCCATATTGACGCTGTAAAAAAAACATTAAAACAAACTAAAAAAATTCTTTTTAATCTTTTTTTCTATAATATAAGAGTAGCTTAATAAATACCAAAAAGATTTATTTCATTATATGCTGTATTTACTGAGAAAAAAATCTTTACACACAGCTGAATTTTTCGGCCGATCAAAGTAAAATGCCCCCTTAACCCATACAGCACACCTCGTTGCAGCAGTATTGCAGGGACGTTGCTGCAATATTATGTTGTTGCAGGTTGCATTGCAATATTGTAGGAACGTTCCTGCAATATTGTCGTGCATTATTGGAGTGGCAATGATCCTACAATATTGCAGCAATATTGCAATTTCGTTGCCGTGCAATGTTCCGTTGGCAACGATGGTACAATATTGCTGCAATATTGCGCCCACATCGTCGTGCAATGATCCAGTGGCAACAGTCCTACAATATTTCTGCAATATTGCGCGCACATCGATGTGCAATGTTCCAGTGGCAACGGTCCTACAATATTTCTGCAATATTGCGCGCACATTGTCGTGCAATACTGTAGTGAAAACTTGTGGAAACATTACAACAATATTCTGAAGCAACTATGACTTTGTCCAAATTTTTCGAAATATGTACATGACGTCGAGTGGATTCTACGGCGTGTTTCATTTAACTGGATACGCACCGCAATATTGCCGAAGAGTTGCAGGATCATTGCCACAATTTTGCTGTTTCGTTGCAGAATCATTGCCGGAACGTTGCAGGACTACATATTCGTAATGTTGCCGCAACTTTGCAAAAATACACACCTGCAATATTGCGAAGGCGGACATAGGACTGAACCTGCAACGTCTCTGCAATGTTATGTTGCAACATTGCCATCTTGCACCGCATCATTGCAGAGACATTGCTGCAATGTTATGGTGCTGTGTGGGAAGGGGACCTCCCACCCTCGAAAATGACCAAAATCTCGATTTTCAGTTTTTGACGGATTATGATAGAGAGTTCTTTTCTGAATCCAAATCTGTTTCGTTTTTTGAAAAATTCCAAAAATTGACCGAGTTGTGAGCGAAAAACGACAGGCAAATATTAATAAACGACAGTAAAATATTTTAGCAAAATTTACTGTAAAGAATCAAATTTTTGAAGTTAGCCGACATGATATCTCAAAAACCGTTCGACATAAAGTCTTGAAATTGTCAGCACAGCTTTGGCACACCCATAGCTACGATGTGACCTACAATCATCACTTGAAAATTCTACAACCAGTTTTATAAAGCATTTATAAACTTTTAGTTTTTCTAATTATAAAATAGTTTCCAAACGTCAGAAAAGTCGTTCAAACTTTGTCTATTGGATTGAAAGTAGGTCACATCATGCGGAGGGATGCCCTGACGTAAATTCTTTCTTTCTTTTTGATTTCAGTCACCTCATTCTCCTGGGAGCATGTCGGCCAGCAGTGATCATCTCAAAAGTGAAAGCTTGCGGTTTGAACTAGGCGCCTATTAAGACTGAATTATTTTTTTTTATGTTGTGTAAGGCTAGCCCTTTCAGAAATATATCCACTTTCTTCAATATGTCTCATAGTTTTTCCTGCAATTTTTCAACAAAGAGACTCATTTTTGGTAATTTTGAGGTGGTCAAGGGTGGGAGGTTCCCTTAAGAGGTAACACCACTATAGCAGCACAAAAACGTAGTGTGCCTTTGACAATTGTGTGTGGGTAAACAAAGAAATAAGTGGGAAATCTGTTCACACGCCTTTATTATACACATCTTAAATTGTTTCAAGCTATTTTTTCTTTTCTTTTTTCAAAATGGCACTTTAAACGCTTTTTTCTCGGAACTACATTTTTCAAATTGACCAGCAGCTCTATTTGAACAAATTTTATTCGATTCACTTGAAATTTTTACAGTACCTTTTAAACTACATTCTCTTACCCCTTAATTTGGAGGGAAAATGTGATTTGAGAGCAGTAATTTTAAGGGAAATGGGGACTTAAAATGAAGGGGGCTGAGAAGATATTCTTCTTTTATGGAAATTCGTATTTCAATGTAATTTAATTCCTACGCTTTTTCCCTATTTCTCTGTTTCTATACTCTTGTCGTGAAACTACACGAATAAATGAATATATAAGTGAATAGGAATAAAATTCAATTATTTCTTCTCTTCTTCACCATAAAAAAAGTTTTCTTCTTTACCGCAAGAGTCGTCGATTCTTCGCGATCTAATTGCTGGAGTTTCCTGAGAAAAGGCGGCGAAGTTCACTTGAAAAATGAACGAAACGGAAACCAGAGTGCCTGGAGTCTTCTTCAATGAACCTTCCGAGAACAAGCCAACCCCTGCTCCTTTGTCCTGACGTAGTAAGGATCCTCCGAGAAACGAACCAGAAAGAATTCTGCCTGAATGAATGACCCTCGAGGCCTTGGAGTACACTTTGACCATTCAATCCCTCACAAGCTTCAATTTCCACTTTCCTCCTAAAAATGAAACCTGCGCCACTAGTGAAGAAAACTTCGCTTTTCGTTTTAACATACTCTGCAAGATTACCACAATGAAAATTATAAAATAAAGCGATGCTATAATTAATAAAAATTAATCAAAATTAAAAAGAAAGAATAAAGAAGAATACTTCAATAAATGCTTTAATATACTTAAAAATGGCACCATTCATTTTCTTCACTTGAATGAACTAGAATCAAATTGACCATCAAATGTAGCTCCAGAAGAAAAGAAGAAAAGAAGAAATGGTCCAAGAAGTCATTTGTGCACACACAAACCCGAAATTCATGGTTCCAAATATAAAATCATATTTCTTCACCCCCAACCAACCTTCCTGCCCGAAGAAAAGCACAGAATTCGATGACTCACATCGAAAGGATTAAGTCGAAGACGGTTCCGCCGCGATATCGACGGGCAACCGCCACGAAAATGACGAAAATAACGCTCCATCCGTCTGTTTCACAGAGAAAACAGGTCGAGGGCCTATCTCTTCATTAACACATACTTCATAAGCGGCCGTTAATGAATCACACGTTCGTAGATCAGCCTCCAACGACTTTCTGTGTTTTTCCAAGCAGCTGATTTATACGCCGAGGCCCGTGTTGCCGCCATTTTTAGTGTCCAAATAAAAAGGGAGCCCCTTCCAACCCTTTTCAACCGCCCATGCCTATGGGGTGGCTGGCCCCATTTCTTCCCACCCCATCGAACGCTTTTAGGACTCCTAGCTGTTAGTCTCTTTTTCCCCTTCTTCGATGGCTTCGGTGCCTTTGATGGAATTGATTTTTTTAATCGTGGATAGCGAGTCTGTCGACGATGCTGGTTTATTGGGGTCTCCTGAGAGGTTTCTTCTTTTTTTTTTTGGCTTGGGAAGGGTGGTGGGAGTTTGGTGAATAAGTGGGGGTTAGCGTTTCAATTTTATGTTTATTTATGAAGAAGAGAAGTAGCTTCGATGCTAGAGGAAGAGATGAAGAAATCTGTGACAGTATCTCTGCCTTGTGACTTTATAAATGAAAAGAAGAAGGTATTAGGAAGCTACCGGGTGAATTTTTCAACGCCGAAGAAGAAAATCGAACCGCGAAGCGGTCGCAACAAGAAAATAAACGCAATCCAAACGCCAAAAAGAAGAAATAGAAGAAGAAAGCAAGCACGACGAACGCTGACGTGTTCCCACTGCTGTCGTTGGAATATTAAAGCGGAAAGCTGCAGAGCGACAGGGATTCAAGGAGTTTCCAATTATCGATGGCGTGTGGGAGCGCGGAATAGAAGAAACGAGGGGGGACACGGCCGATTATGGGTGGGTTTTTGTCGCGCTGGCGCCACCATGTCGAACGCGACGTTCACTCCTCCCCCTTGGTCCTCGAATAGCTAAAATCATCCAGCGTGCCAATTTCAAAGCGGCGGGGCCGACTTCGGGGAAGAACAAGAACAAGAGGAGAAAAAAGAAACGAAAAGAAGGGCCGACGGTCTCTCGTTACACATCCGCGCCACGGTGCATTTACCGCGGCTGCAGTCGGAAACGCGACGCATTAGGCATCGAAGGGCGAGAGATCGGTGGAAAATTTGGGAAAGAAAAAATACGGGAACTATTTCAGTGGGAGGAGAGTGTTGGGGAAAATGTATGTTGGGAAGAGATGAAGAGATGAAGAGATGAAGAGATGAAGAGATGAAGAGATGAAGAGATGAAGAGATGAAGAGATGAAGAGATGAAGAGATGAAGAGATGAAGAGATGAAGCTATGAAGAGATGAAGAGATAAAGAGGTGAAGAAATAAATGGAAAGAGAATTGAAGATGGCGACAGCGTTCATTGCAGGTGGGTGGGGTTCACCTGCCTCTCACCTGGCTGTGGTCCTCCAATGGAAGCCCTGGAGCACCTGTACAGGTGAGTCTGCACCCACCTCCAACGATTGGCTAGGAAAGAAAGGGGAGTCGGTGCAAAATGGCGTGGACCTGGATTCCCATCTTACTTTTAATTCCCAGGTTTCCTCCAACTTACAAAGCTTTTTAATTTACTATTTCGACTGTGTAAAGCTTGTCAATTGTCCACATTCCATTTTTCTATGCATATTCTACAAAAGTTTTACTATTTCTAATTCTCACCTAATTCAAATTGCGAATCTCCTATTTCCACCCTAAGAAAGCTACCCCTCTCCTTCTAATTCCACAAAATCTCCCCCCAAAAGAAGCCCCCGACAATTATTTCCAACTCCATCCCAACATCCCCACACCCCCGCTCCAAAATGGATTTTTTTTCGATCGTATTTCTACAAACAGTGTTGGTCGGTAGCCATGTAGGAGGGCCCGCTGAAACAACAATCGATGAATCTATCAACAGGACCGATCCCCGTGGCCGCGGGGTTCCACGACGATGAAGAAATAATGGAAAGGGCACGCTTCCTTCGTTTCTTCGGGAAGTGTCGCGTGTCCTGATGTTTCTCTTGTTCCTAGAAGCAGGATCATTTAGATTCGAAGGACCCTCGACCTCTGACCTCGGCCAGGGGCTACCAAATGTCGTTGGTATGGTAATTAACCAGCCCTCGTGGAAGTTCCTTCCACGTTTCTTCATTAGCTTCTTCTTTCGCTGTATTTCTTCCTCGCGTTCTACTCGTTTCCTCTTTCCTGCCACGCTACTATTCTCTTTTTCAACTTCATCATTTCTTCTTCTTTATTTTCTCTCTTCTCTATTATACAGTAAATTTTATTTTCTTCTTCTTTATTCTTAGCAAACTTTATTTTCTTCTTCTCTATTATTAGTAAATTTTATTTTCTTCTTCTTTATTATTAGTAAACTTTATTTTCTCCTTCTTAACCATTAGTAACCTTCACTTTCTTCCCCTAAAAAGCTTCCTCCCTCTGATACATTCCCTCCATATAAGTTCAGTATTTTTATTTCGTTTCTTCTGTACATTTTCTCCGCTCTTGCTAGGTATACTAGCGCAGCAGAAGATAATTCCGGAGTTCCTCGTCGAATTTCTATGTTACTTCTTCAATCTTCGGGGACTGGAATCCGAGTTTCGATTTTGATTTATGCGCAGGGAGCACCCTGGCCCTCCTAATTACCTAAACACATCCCACGAAGGTCCTCCAGCCGCCCAGGGGTCCTGTAAGTCCCAGCTTCCCCCGAAGAACAATGAAAACGCAGAAGAACGCACGTGTGCGTGTCTCCTCTTTCTCTGACGGGCGTTCCAGGTCATTCCCAATCATGCAACGTTTCTCCACGCCCCACAGTGGGGTAGGAGACCCCAAAAGTTGGCGAAAAATCGAAATACAAAAGAATGTTTAAATATCTGATTTTTTATCCCTGGTATAGTTGAAATATGTGCGCATAATAAAACGTATATCAACAGCCTTCTACAACTCTTCCTTCCTTACCCGAGTCGGTCAAAAACAGTTAGCTGTAGGAACTCCGTTACACGTTTATTCCAAGCGATTTATCAAACGATTTTGTGTAGCTATTTTTTGTGTTTTCTGTGTTTTAACCTTCTGTTTCGCGATAAAGACGTAAATTTCAGGTGTTTATTTAATTACTATTTTGTTGTTATACGTTTGCGGCAAGCAATAATACCTTCATAATGTTTAATTCAAAATTGCCTCGTATAACCTTAATTACCATAGCTGATCTACAAAAACAATTAAACATTTAGTTAACTTCCAAGTCCGATCAAGCATTTTTGTTTGCACAGTTATCATCTCTGATTATTAAAGAACTGAGATTAACTTTCAGATTTTGCTCGTTTTTGCTCCAATCCCTAAAATTTCAGTTTATTCAAAACGGTTCCCAGTCCATGAAAATAATTTCTTTTTGCAAACACTGTTAATTGAAATATTTATATCTGTTGTTATTTTCAGATGTGAATCCTAATACTATTGTTGTAACGAGATATTTAATTAACACATGTTTCCACGACGGCAGTGGTGGTTTTTTTAAATGGAACCATATATTTTTTAATACATAAATCGACCCATCTTGATATTCCCTGATATTTTTTTTTTTTGCCATTTTGACTTGAGATTCGTACTCAGCGACCTCGGAAACTCTAGAATACCAAGTTTAGACCAAATCTGATATATTTTGGGTATACGCGTCCGCCATATTGGATCCGCCATTTTGTTTTTTTGCCATTTTGAGTTCAGATTCGTAATCAGCGACCGCGAAAACTTTAGTATACTCATTTTTGTAAATATCAAAGATTACCTTCATATTTTTACACTGTGCGCCCTTGGGAACCAGCGAACCCGTCCCTCCACCCCAAAAGCACCGAAGAAACGAAGAAACATCGCAAAAACTGCATCTAAAACAACAACAATTTAAAGAAGTCTATATACTTCGGTAAATATAAACTCATAATCCTCAATGCATCTTCCGAGGCCCACAAGCTCTCTTCAGAATCAACCCACCCCCACCCCCTTGGGATATTGAATATTCTCTCCTTCGGTGTATCTTTAATGCCCCCAAGTGCTCGTACCATTGGGCGTTATTTTTATTTCTTCATTTCTTCGCCGGGAGGATCGAATCAAACAAAAACATTAGGGTGGCCGCCATTGGTGTCTGGCTTGAATTTCTCGAATCAACGTCTTCGGGGGGGTATTAGACCCACGGTGCTGGCCCGTGAGCATCGCGGTCCCTCGTGACAGGGCCATCAACTCGGGTAAAAAAAGGGCCTCACGGGTAGGGTCCCCTCGGATTCCTCAGTGGGGGTCCAGCGCGTTTCTTTCGCTTCTCGATCCCCAAGGATCCATTGTCGTGGCCCACCCCCCCACCCCCCCCCCCCCCTCCTTAACCTACGGGCGCCCCCCTTTCCCTATGGAAGAACGACGAGTAATGGAGATTGCTCGTTGAAACACTCGTTGGACTGCATTTTCATCGATTTACTTTGTACAGGGGGTGCCATAAAAATTGAAAATAAAACTGAAGAATGAAATTAGTATAAGAAAGAAGAGAATAAGAGTAGTGGGGGATGGAAGGAGAATAATCGTAGAAGGTAAATAAATAGGGGAGGAAGAGTTTGTGTACAGTGCAGAGTAGAGTAATTGAAGAAAAGAAGAAATGGAGGAAGTCTCAAACTGGAAGCTTGAGAGGTTGTGTAAGAATACTGGAATTATTAAAAGGGTGCAGAACTTGTATATAATGCAAGAGTATAATAAAATGGAGTAATTAATATCTTTGTGGTACTGAAGAAAAGAAGAAACGAAGGAAACTCTGCAACTCCAGTGTAGGAGCTAGTGAAAGTACCAGAAGCAGAGGAAAAGGATTGAGAGGGGCACGGGGGGCAGAAGCAGTGAAGGTTAAGCGACAGCCACCGATGGCGAACACGTGTGTTCGAGAAGCAGGCATTTCTGAAATGCCCAGAGAATCTGCAACCGGTGGAACTAATCGGCCTGGTGATCCACCCCCCTTGCCCCGCCGCAGCAAAACTGTCCCCGAGGAGAAGTAAAACTCGTGGAGACAATAAGTCCAGGGACTCTTGACGTGGACCTCTTCTGTTTGCAATACGGCTCTCGCTGTTTTCTTTTACTTCCGGACTTCTTGCGACACCGCCGACGTCCAGGGATCGTATTTCTTCTTTTGGAAGGGCTGCGAGCCGACCTCGAATGCAGGAACGGCGGCGCAGCTCCTAATCTTCGGCAAACTTTGCTGCAGCTTTTGTTTAATTGTCTTCTTTTCTCAATGAACTAGTGGAGCTATTGCTTCTTCTAATTTTCTTCTTTTTGTGGAGGAGGTTTGTGCGCGATGGCCGAGTCGATAGTAGTGGCAGATGTGGAGTGGTTTGAATGTTATTTAGTTTATTCTTTACGGTAGGTTTTATTGTAATGGAGGGTCTTTTTGAGGGAATATAGTTTACTGGAGAATTTCTTTTTGGGGTTGTAAGTGTACTATGGCGTAGATTGCGTTTTATGAGTTTGAATGGTATGAATCATTCAAGCGGGTGAATTTTGTATAGTTATTTGCAATTCTGGAGTAACTTGTTAACTCTTCTCTTACCTTTCTCGAATGATTTCGTAATTAGCAATAATTGGAGCATCTGCAATAATTATTTTAACCACCATAGTGTGTAATGAAGAAAAAAAGTGAAGAAATAGGCTTCCAATTTGTAAATTCGCTTGGAATAATTGTTATACACTCCGCGTCAAAATTAAAGGAACACAATAATTTCCCGAAAATTTTGCTCATTTTAACAAATGGCTGTATCTCTGCGAAAAATGGTCACAAAAAATATTTAAAAATGGATTTAATACGATTAAAAAAATCTCATTAAATTGGCAATTAAACTTTCTGAAAGGAAACTTTCTTAGCTTTCCAAAACACTCATGAAAATTTTCTACCTCTGAAAAGTACCTTTTTTGCTTTGATCGCGAATAACTCGGTCAATAAAAATCACATAACAAAACCGAAAAAAAAAACGAAATTAAAGAAAAATGTTTGCTCTATAAGAGCGCTTCGTTGGATTTACCGGAAAAAATTTTTTAGCCCCTGCATAGGTTTAAACTGGGCAAAAATTTCTGAAATTTCGTTTTCTGCGCTTTATCTTGATAAAACAGTATCATAATGGATGAAAAAATCAATTTGTGTCCTTGATTCAAAAACTAGAACTTCAAACTTTAAAATGTGATTAGGGGAAGAGTGGGTAGCCCCGGACGGTGGGTAGCCCCGGACATTGTTGTATCTTCACTACCATGCCACATAGAAAAATAAATGGCAGATTATAACATGACTGCCTAAGCCCAGAAACAGTTTTAAGTTTGTAGTAGCGTGCACGCCAAGCGCATTCGACATTATAATCAGTTTTCTTCCCACTGAAAGTGACGTTACTGAGGCCATTAAATTTCATCGGTGCTTGTTGTGTATTAAATGTAAGTATTGTTACATGTCTTATTGATTTTACTATTCAAAATTTAACATTTTTTAAGATTCTTAAACATTTAGCTAAATTCTTTTCATATTGTACAAGTGAATGGTAAAAATATTGGATCAAGTCAGTCGGGTACCCCCGGTCACTAATATGGCGGGTACCCTCGGACACTTTTACGAACCTTACTTTTTAAAAACATACATTTTATTATTGTGATTCCTTATCAGTTTACACTACTTTAAGATGCTAAATACTATAAATATATTTGTTTTAGAATACGGTTATAAAATTGCCAAAATTTAAGGGGCCAACTAGCAACAGAGGCAAGTGGGATGGAAATAAGATGAAAGACGCAATTGTATGTGTTATGGAGGGCAAGTTAACAGTAAGATTAGCTGCTGAAAGATATGATGTACCACGTAGCACGCTACAAGATCGCGTAAAAGCATTAAAGAGCGGCCAAGAAGTGGTTTTTAAACCAAAATTAGGTAGATTTGATTCTACTTTTAATGAACATTTTTCATTGCAATTTTGGACGAACGACTAATTTTTTTTTACTCTGCCGGGGGGGGAGGGCAAACTCTCTCCCCTGCCCCACTTTGGCTACGCGGCGAAACCTTCGAAGAAGACTGAATCCAATGCAATAAATGCAAAGATTCAGCATATAACGACTGTGCAAATATTGATCCATCAAATTTTTATTATTTCTGTGATGTATGTAAGAAATAAGGATACGCGATACGTCTAGATGAACGTTGAAAATTATGTCCGGGGCTACCCGCCTATTTTTTGATTGTGTAAAAACAGAGGCTACAGGTTTCTGATTTTTTTTCTTAAATTATTTAAGAAATGTGTTCTTTTTTTTAGTTATAACGCAGCAGGAGGTGCTTATTTTGATTTCCTGAATTAGTAATTTGATTATAATTTATTGGTTGTATATTGTTTTTGTGTTTCATTTAAGTGTCCGGGGCTACCCACGCTTCCCCTATTAAATGTTTTTTTCGACCATTTTTCGCAGATATACAGCCACTTGAAAATGGCGAAAATTTTCGGGAAATTATAGTGTTCCTTTAACTTTGACGCGGAGTGTATAAATGTGCACGTTGAAGATGAAAGTAGAAATCTGTGATGAAGATGTTTGTTGGAAAATTAGTGTTGGTAGATGGGGAAAGGTGGATTTAAGGATCATCCAGATTGGGAAGAGATCTCCCCAGCTTTGCACAGGGCACTGATACTGCAAAGCTAGTTCTAATCTCCTTCCAAATCAGATCACTGTGTAAATCTAAATTAAATATTTGCGAAGAACCTCGAGTGAACCAGTTTAACAGGCTTATTACTGACCTCGGATTAAACGCTTTGGGAGTAACTGGCACAGATTCCCAGGTGAACTTCAGTATTGACAGAGGAAATTACAGAGGAGCAGAGCAAAACCAACCGAAAGCCTCATTAATATAACAACTCCAAAGCTAAAACTATCTCTTCATTTCTTCGCTCCATTCCAACCCCAGTTCCACTTCAAAAGCATTCAAATTCGGGGTGAAGATGTCGTGGGACGCGTTACATTAAAAAAAAGGAGAAAACGGGCGCTGAGGAAAGGGGTATGCGACAGATTTCGTTCGAATTCGATATTAATGGTGGACGAGCAGGGTGGTCCTCTCTCACGGTTCGAGAAGACCATGCCCCGTAGGCGATGTATACACGGTGCACGCGTCGTCGACGCCGTGGACGCCGCCAGAACGAAAGTCCAACTCGGAAATCAAACAAACAGCCGACGACGACCGCGTTTCTGCACTTCCGTCGTCGCTCCGGTTTGTTTATTGTCGCTCAAGGGGGGCACCGCCATTTTGGCGACGCGTACCACGACGTTACGTAAGAAGAACTCTTGGAATTATCACGCTTTAAAGAAACCTTCAAGTTAAAAATGAATTTTGATTAATAAAAAGAAAAGGGAATTTTTTACACGTTGAATGAAGAAACTTTGATATTATTAATTTATCAGTGTTTCAAAGCGAGCTATATTTTTGGTAATAAATTTTCACTGATTGGAGTTCTCCGTTGTTTTAATCTTCCTGTCAAAATACTGGATGTTGAAGAAAATTTTTAAGTCGTTATAAGAATAAAATCCTTCAACTATTTTACAGAGAAACGTGTTCCAATCTTCTTAAAAATCATACATCTAAAATTCATAAAAAGAACTCCACCACCCTCTAAAAAAAAGGAACCTCCATACCTCCCTCAGAATTAAAATAAAAAGAACTCCCAATATAAGAAAAATGTTTTCCAAAATTATATACACCAAGCAATGACCAAAGATGAAAAAGAAATTCTTCCTGCAACCAAAGAAGCTTCCTTCTTCAGCCGTCACACGTGACACCCTGTACGTGCCATAATAAAGACATTATTATTACCATTAACTCGGTGCCTTGCTGCCGAAGCAAGAGATCCACGAATTACCCCCAGGCCGGCAGAGTCTCTCTCCCCAGAAGCTGATAAAAACTCGACGTTCCTCTCTCTCCAAGAAGATGAAGAAGAAGAAGAAGGACATGAATCGGGGGACGAAATTGTGTAACGTCGAGGGGGGGGGGGGGGGGGCGGGGGGATTCTTTACACCCTTGTAAAGAAGGACCTAATGAAACGTAATTCATTCCCATGCACCTTCAGAGGAGACATCGTCTGGCGAACACATGTCCCCGCCGACGGATTTTGTGGGTGAAGAAAAAGCACAAGCGCGCGCGCCCTTCGTAGACGTCGAAGATTCGAAACTCGAACTCGCTGAATACTCTTCTCCTTTCTTTCCAGATGCCAACGGGGGCCGAAGGGGTTATTAAACGGTCCCCCCTGCGTCGTCGCTGGCATCTTAAGGCGACTTCCAATGGTTTTGGCGGGAAGAAATGGAATACTACTGATGGGATTGAAAATTGAGGTGAAGCGATACTGGAAATGGGAGTGCATCATTTCGAAGTGTTTGTATTGAAATTTTTCTTTTTATAATTTCTTTTATTATTTGCATCTACATGGTTGTTCTTTTTTAGGTTTCTACTATTCTATATTCTTCTGTTGATTTTCTTCTTTAGTTTTGGGTTAGTTATATTTTCTACTTAACATCAGAACCGCCGAAAGTTTAAGCTACCTAAAACAGCCAATAGGGTAAGCAGGCCAGTAGATGGACGGGCCCAGTAGATGGACGAATCGTTGGTTAATCGTTAATATTGAAAGAACTAGAGTTTCGATCTATATTATTGTTTTTTTATTTTGTAGAAAAAACGTTTGTTGCTGTACAAAACATTAACATATTTATCGATAAAAAAATTTTGTATGCGAAAAATTTATTTGTATGTATGATTTTACGCCACCATGCGCGAGTCACTCTTTTATTATTAGCTATTGCTCAGCATCGCGTCCCTTAAAGTTAATAAAAAACGTATTTGGATGTATTGTAAAGAGGTATGCAATAGATGATTGCATTCTAATATTAACAATTTATATATACACGCGTGAACAAAGAAAAATAAACCGATAGAACTTATAAAAATGACTGTCCATGTACTGATATGGATTTTCTAACCTTGTCGCAGCAGATGGACAGAACGGAATTAAACCTTTTGAAGCCGTTTTTTTTAATAAACAAACAGTTTACACATTTACTTGTAGGTATCTTATTTTTCTTTTTTTATTTAGATGGCAAGCATTAAAAAAAATATACCGTACATCAATATACATGTAATGATCTAAATAGAGCCTTGGATGATATTAGAAAAGGAACTAGTTGATATATATTTTTACTTTGTGCCACTAAGAAAATGTTAAAAAGGTTACATATCCAATCCGGGACACTTTCCGAGACAGTTTTCAATGCGGGACAAACAATTCAAATTCGGGACAGTCCCACACGATCCGGGACGTCTGGCCACTTTAGGCTAGATATAACCTCACTTTATTTGCGGCCTGGGCCCATAACCTGTTGCACCGGTTTCTGGCAATGAAGACTCCATACATTTTTAGTTTTGATGAAATAAACTATATTTTAACAAAAAATAACTTACTCTAGGTACCTACTATAGCTAATAAGTCTTTTACTCGTCTAGCCAGACACCCGTCCATCTATTGGATCTGAACTGTCCATCTGCTAGCCCTATCGTCCATCTACTTGTGATACGGGCTATGAGTAGAATTTTCATCATTTTATCCTTAAATACATTAATTTTTTTACTCGCAGTTATTTTTTTCTTTAAATTTGTACAGTTTTACGTGCAAAGCTTTTGATTCTTTTTAATACAACAGATATTTCTTAAGAAACACCTTGTTGTAAACTTCGGAATCAGCTAAACTGTCCATTTACTGGCCTGTTTACCCTACTGGTCACATTGACCGGCACTAAAACGGATAATGTAAACTTCTACTATTTATTTCAATAATTTTTACATATGTACAAGTAATGTAAGCATACGTTTGCTTAAATTTATTAACATAGCTGCAAAGCATATTCGTTGCAGTAGACAATTTTTTTTATTTTTTTATTTCATTGCATGAAAGACGCACATATGTTTAGTTGCAAAAATAAGAAAATTATGAAGACACAAAAACTAAAAACGGCCACAATGACCGGTGCGGCGGTTCTAGTGTTAAAGAAGCTTTCTATTTTTTCCCTAAAATTTGCACGGGTGGTTTTGCAATCTACTATAGTTCCTAGTAATTCCGGCCAAAAGTTCTCTCACATTCTTCCACAAATTTCCTCCACTTCTTCCACATTCTTCTATAAAATTTAGCCTTCCTTCTCTAAGAATCTTTCTACCTCCTCCCCTAATATTATCTTAAGGGGTGATGCAACTCTAGACCCCGAAATTGCAGTCTGATTTTGAGAATTTTTTATGAGAGTATAGTGAAAGGAATACAAAATCTGTTTGAAGACATTTATTGTACATACCTTGAAGTATGATCTCAATTTTTTTAATTTTTTTAATACAAAATGGCGACGCCACAGCTCAACAAAAGAAGCTTATTCTGAAAAATAGTGTTCCGGGGCCGGAATAAAGATTTTTCCTTCAATTTTTAACCTAGAACAAAAAACCAAAGATTTTTGAGTTCTATCTAAGATTATCAAAAATATTGTATTTTGTAAGAATTCTGCGTGATTGAACAAAACTTTTCATTTTGTGGTAAAAAAATGACGTGAAAAATTGTTGAAACGTTTTATTCAATCACGCACCATTCTTACAAAAAACAGTATCTTTTAATTCCCTCGTGTACTTGCCGAGATAATCATATATAGAACTCAAAATTTTTGGGTTTTTGTTTCAAATCAAGAATTGAAGAAAAATAAATCTTTCCAGCCGCGGAACACTGTTTTTCAGAAGAAGCTTCTTTCGTTGAGTAATGGCGCCGACATTTTGTATTGAAAAAATTAATAAAAAATCATGATCATACTTCAAGGTATGTACAATAAAGGCCTTCAAACGGATTTTGTATTCCATTCACTATACTCGTATAAAAAATTCTCAAAATCAGACTGCAATTCCGGGCTCTAGAATGGCATTACCCCTAAAAAATTGCAAATTCTCCCGCAGCACCTAGTCCTCCCATATCCCTCCACTTCTTCCACCCACCTACATCCCAACAGTACCTCCACCTCCCCTCAAATCCTCATTCCCCCAAAACCACCACCATCACACGTTACTCAAACCCCATTCCTCCTCTTCCACCTGGATCCACAGAAGACTCCGTGTTTCCACTTTATGGCGGTCGCTGGCTGGGAACGCGAGGCACCTCGAGCACAGCGCTACCCCCGAGGCACGTGCTACCTGTTTGCTAGCCGGTGACCTTTCTGCGCTCCTGGCGGACACATGTCGCAGGACGCTTCCTCCAGGTCGGCTACACTCGAGGAAATTTGGCGAGCACGTGGCGATCATGCGGCTGTACACCTTTAATGAGATTCCAGTCACGTTGCCTGTCCCCGTCGCCATCCGCTTACCCCAGCAATTACCCTCGGACTCCCCAAAATGATTCTACGGCCACGATCATCGGGCTGTCGCATAAAAATTGCAAACCGGGATTTTAATTTAATTAAAAAACGTTATAAAAACCTGGAATGTTAATTTAATTTATGTGAAAACTATACCCAATGCTCGGTGCAAGAGTCGAGGGTGGATAAAACTGTCTGGTAGGTAGGATTTTTGGGGAAAACCGTGGAGGACGTGGTTACCTGTCCCAGCGGCGGTTCGCTTCGCCGAGGATCTCCTCCTTTACCGGAAGGACTGCGCTACGAGGCTGGATTACTGGGACTTTATTAGCCCGGTAATCCACAAGTGGCGAGAGCATGCGGGCGACGTATTTCCCCACCGTATTTCGGACACAAGTGCCGGCGGACCATTATTTTCTGCACGTCCCTGCCTGCTCGAGGATCCGACCTTCGGCGAGGCACCTTAACTGGTCGTTAATCAGATCCCAATTTCATGGGGATGCGAGTCAATGATGGACGTTGTTCGGAGTGAATTTTCTTCATCCCTTCCTTGATGATATTAATAATCTTCAATTTGGTGTGAAAAGTGGCGGTTGCTTTTTCAATTTTCTGGAATTTCTGCAGATTATTTTACACTCCGAAGAAAACTTCTTTCGAAAATATTTTTTGTAGAAATTCCGATTAGTATCTATCTATAGTGGAGAATCTGAATGGGGTTGTGTAACAGAAGGTATCCCACTATGGTGGATTTTTTTTTTATTTTGAACTTGGAGAATTGAAAAGTGGAGGAAGTGGTATCAAATATAAATCTTTAATTTTCCATCAGCTTCAGCATTGATAATTAATTTAGTTTCAATGGATATAAATTACTTGGAGAAAAGGAGAGATCTCCTGTTCGAACAACAGTGCAGGAATAAAATTCTGAGAACAATGGAAAAAAGGAATTGGAAGAATAATTCGTATTCTACCTAGAAGGTTATTAGTTTCAAACCTGTACAGAAACTTTTTCACCTTTTGTCTACAGGTTCCATTAGCCACTTATGGTGCTAATAAAAATTGCCCCGAAAGCAACCTGCAGTGTCGTAAAACACGTGCGACGTGCTGGAAATGAAGGCCTCTACCAAAATTCACAAACTGCTCTGGGTATTTCCAAATTGGTGGTTGCAACTCAAGCCCGTGAAGAATCGACGGCCAAGGTGAAAAGGGTCGAGAGGTGGTGCAACGTCGATTAGCCTATTAATGGCCACCTTCTGTGAAGGGGATCATCGTCATTGTCCCGTTGCTGGTGGCGTACTTGCTCGAGTGCACGGGGGGTCCTTTTCAGGGGCTGAAAAGGGGGCTTCTTCCTTGGAACAAGTGAGGGGCTATTCGGTAAATCTTACATTGGTGATTATATGCATTCTTCTTTAAGTAAAACAATGACCTTTTATTCTTCTTGTAGGGAAATAATCGTTTTGTTATTCTTCTTTGAGGAAACTAAGGTTTTTGCTATTTTTCTTGGAGGAAACTAAGGTTTTTGCTATTCTTCTTTGAGTAGAACAAGATTTCTGATATTCTTCTTTAAGTAAAATAAAACTTTAGCTATTCTTCTTTAAGTAAAACAAAACTTCGGCTATTCTTCTTTGAGTAAAACAAAGCTTCAGCTATTCTTCTTTGAGTAAAACAAAGCTTCGGCTATTCTTCATTGAGTAGAACAAAATTTTTGTTATTCTTCTTGAAGTAAAACAACGTTTCTACTATTCTTCTTTCTTTTCTCCCTTAATGAGGCGTGTAGTGGCGATGAAGAATAATTCTGGGAGTAGATGGACAATGAAGAGAAATGAAGAAAACGAAGGTCCGAGTAGTCCAGCTCGCAAATGGGGGTTCCTTAAAGTTTACAAGGGCTACGATGTACGAAGTCAGCTGGTAATTCGGATTAAGGAGCCAGAAAAATATTTGCGTTGAAAAGAATAGGCAGATTAGCGACTGGCCCCCCTGGAGATCGTACCGTTACTATTCTGCCACGTGGTGGATGCACAAAACTCAATTCTCACCTGCGTAGCTTCCTCTCTATCCCTCCCTCAAATATCTTCTTCCGCGTCGGTACTTTATAAATACCGAAGAAACGAGGAGCTCCTTTTCATTTGTATATTGCGCGATGATAGTCACTCCCCTTCGATTACAGACCGAGACGCAACCCCCCGCGTTCTTTTCGATGGTCGATAATGATGTACAATCCGCAGGAAGAATAGAAGAAGAGGGTGGAGCAGCGAGGATACTCTTCCTCGAGAGCTTGGAGGGTTCGGTATTGTGAAGAGGCACTTGTCGCCATTCAAGAATCATAAAGACCAGTCGACTTCTGGTCTCGTGCCTCCCCCAGGAGTTAAACGCCGTTTTCTTCCCTTCCAAGGGGACTATTTACCTTCCCCTTTCTGATGTAAATTCTGATACAGATCTGGCCCCACTAAACAGTTTAAACTGCAACTGTGGACTCGTGTATCATTTATTTGTAATTTGGAGACACAAAGTTAGTGATTTTAATGGAGTAGAGTTATTCTGGTGTTTTTTTGTTAAAGAAGAAGAAGACGTGACTAGCATACCAATCACGTCAAACCCAAAATACACCATCCCCAATCACCCCATCCCTAATCACACAATTTCCAAATGTATCACCTTCAAACGCCCATTGTGATCATTAAAAGAATTTCTCCTAAAGAAGAAGGAAGAAAATTAATCACCCTTCTGCGCTCAACCACCCCAAACGTATCACCTCCAATCACTTCATCTTCAAACTAGGGATTGCAAATTTACCGACATTTTCAATTACCGGTAATTGGATAAAATTTTCAATCAAAACCGGTTTACCGATAATTTACCGGTATTTTTTAAGGTATTGAAAATATAAGAGTAAACATTACAAAAAAAACTTTTTTTAAACTTTAATCGAGCATTATAACAAATATATGCAAATAAAACTATTCTGAATATAAAATATAAAAAAAAAACACAAAATAGATATATTTGTGTAACTATTGACAATACTTATTAATATGGATCTTCATCACGAAAAAAATGAAAAGAATCTTATCTTACATACATAATTAAATATTTTTTATTTAACAATTTTTTTTAACAAATAAGCACGCAAAAAACATAATTTGTCTAAACTTTGGTCTCGTGATCGCGATCTAATTTTGGTACAAAATAATCCAGCCACGTATAAAGTCTCAGATTCTATACTTGTTGGTCGGATAGTCATTAAGAAATCATATGCCATTTGTACCTATATATTTCCTCCTTACTTTTTCTACTTGAAAATAAGTCCATTTTTTTGATGACTTGATTTAGATTTTTAGTTCTCTTTTGGCTTAGAGTTGATTCTTCATGAGATACTTCGGTTTTCGTCTTTATTAGTAATTGAAGTTTTTTTCACTGATAACGATGTAGACCGAAATAACGAACGCATATATGCGCTACGTAATTTATCGAATTACCGGTAAAAATTTGACGAATTACCGGTAAAAATTTGGGGGTATTTCTCGCGATTTACCGGGAAACCGGTAAACCGGGTTACCGGTATTGCAATCCCTACTTCAAACATACCCCCTTCAAGCACTGATTGCGATGCCTAGACAAGTTTCTTATAAAGAAGAACAAAGAGGAAATAATTAATCACTCTTCTGCATCCAATCACTATATTTCCAAACACACCACCTCCAAACACCTACTGTGACCCCTAAAATAGTTTCTCCTAAAAAACATAAGGGCCGAAACTGACCACCCCAATATCCAATCACATATTGTTACCTCTATAAAATCTCCTTACAAATAAGAACAAGGAAAATAATTAATCACCCTTCTGCATCCAATCACTCAAAGCTCTCCGCCCTCAAACACCCACCTCCAAATACCTATTACCACCCCAATCGCGCCTGCGACTCCCCAAATCCCAATTAAAAATCTTACCGAAGGCCTTGACCAACGCAAAACGTTCCTCCATCCCTTGTAATGGTAAGTATTGTAGGATTCGAGAATCGAGGATGCTGCCGGGGCAGGCAGTAAACTTAAAATATCCACGGTCGGCCAATATCTCCTATGGCTTCTCGGCCGACATTATTGCCCACGTGCTGCTCACCAAGTGTCTGTCCTCTGGGGTTAGACGGCGCGCATTATAAACGCCTGCCTTTACGATCCGCGCCGACAGATAGCTCCTACAATGTTTGCACCGGTGCCACTGTCTTCTTCGTCGTCTTCCGCGCCATGTGTCGAGCACACGGTACCTCCGCCAGGAGCAATAAGACCGAGGTAGAGGCAAAGTGTACGCGGGGACACGTTTCTTTACCTTCCTCGGGGCCTTGCCGGAACCATCTGTCGCTGAAAGCGCTCAATGAATGGGCAGAGTTTAGGGGATTCACTCTTGTGCAATCCCATTTTTGCCTGGGCTGTGTGATAGTCGGTTGAGAAAATGTTGGACACATTAACCCTACTTGGGCCTCACAGGCCCATATCTCCAAGTGTCGAAATGCATGGATATTTTGAGAAAAAAAATTACATTGCACTCAATCTTTATTAAGGGGTCTCCCTACTTCAACGGCCTGAAAGGGAGCGCGATATTTAGGATTTTTTTAAGAGAATCCCTCAAATTCTATTAATTGAAAACTTTATGCCTATACTTGTACATATACCTAGGCAAAATTTAAAAAAAATATTTAAAAAAAAACGCTAAAACTTTAAACCCGTTTTTCTCAAAACGATGTTTTTCGAATTGGTTAGCACGATATCTCAAAAACTAATCACCCGATTTACTTCAAACTTGGTATATATCTTCAGTAGATGTCCCATTTTCGGTGTCACTAAAACTGTGTCGGTTTTTGTAAAATTAGACTTTTGCGACTTAAAAAACCTGCGAATTTTTTGCAGAAATCGATGTCTGTTTTAGACGCTGCCATTTTTTTTTTTACTTTACAGTACCTATTTCTCATTTAATCTAGTTCAGACGATAGCCACACTCATACAGATTATACAAAATTTAAAATTTTCTATTTCAGACAACTACAACGGCTGATTTTATGCTAACCATGCGCAGCATATGATTTTCGTAAGGCGCTCTATTTGAAGCACTATAACTCCGGATATAACCACTACTTTTGCATACAATTTTTTTTTCATATTCTCTAAAGATTGACAAATAAAGCCACAAAGCTTGAAGTAAATATATTTAATGGTTCTGTTTTAAAAAATTCCCAAAGTTCGCACCGTTTTTCGCCCGTCAAGGTAGGGAGACCCCTTAAGCAAAATATTTAATAACAAAATGAAATACTTGAGAAATATCTCTTTACTACTACGAGTCATCGTTATCTGAATCTTATTCAATATCATGAGAACTTGGGCCTGCCAGACCCCACGTGTGCACTGTAGAGTTAACTGGTAGATTGGGCTTGAAATGATGGATTCAGAGATTTTTTTTGAGTGATTCTGTGGCACAGAGCTTGGTAGGAGGTATATTTATACGACTGTGGCGTACATTGCAACTGTTTGTTAGTAATGGGTGTGGTATGGTGTATTTATCTGTATCAGTTTGCTGTTTGAAGCTTTTAATTACCCTAACAGAGCATGTGACAGTAGTTATTGAATTAGATACTCTGTGTAAGGCACCACTTAAGGTGCAAATCCACGATGAGACAAAAATATCGTGACACACACGAAACTTTAATCTCCATTATTATTATTCTCTATTATCATTATTTCCATTTTGATGTCGCTGAGATTTTTGTCTCGTGATAGAAAAGTCTCGTGTAAAATCTCATCGTGGATTCGCACCTTTAGTTTCTGAATGATAATTCCACTCTATCAAGTGAGAGATTAGAAGATTTTCTAAAGTTTCTAGAAACATCTCCCAAACTATAGAAAAATCGAGTACCTCTTCAAGATTCTTCAAAGTGAAGAACTGAAGATAGCAAGATGGGGCAAAGAAGAAGTACTACATCTGATATCTCAAAGGGCCGTTGGATGAGGGCTCATCAAGATTTATATTATACTTCAGATCCCTGAACTATACAGAGAGTGATCAAATTATTATACTCAAACAAAAAGGTTTGAGATTTTGTAAGTTTAAGCGATGGAATGGCTGTATATCTGCGAAAGATGGTCGCAATAATATTTAAAAAAACGCATTTTAACGCTTGAAGTTTCTAGTATTTGAACCAAGGACCCGATTTGTTTTCCATCCATTATGATACTGTTTTATCAAGATGAAGCGCAGGAAACGAAGTTTCGGAAATTTTTGCCTAGTTTAAACGTATGCACGGGCCAAAAAAATTTTCCGGTAAATCCAACGAAGAGCTCTTATAGAGCAAACATTTTTCTTTAATTTCGTTTTTTTTTTTGTTTTTCTGGTATGATTTTTATTGACCGAGTTATGTGCGATCTGATTAAACACCTATGACTTGCAAACTCATGACCGTAGACAAATTTTCATGAGTGTTTTGGAAGACTAAGAAAGTGTCCTTTCAGAACCTTTAGTTGCAAATTTAAGATTTTTTTTTAATCGTATTAGATCCATTTTAAAATGATCCCAAAAATCGACGAACATGTTTTGAGTATAATAATTTGGCCACCCTCTGTACATAAAACTAAAAAGTCCACGTTCCACTACATTCCTTTCACACCCCCAAAAATGAAGGTTCAATCACAGACCTCTAAAAATGATATGTAGAAACTTGCATCTTCAAAGAGAAATGACCCACCAAATTCTATCGCACAGAAAGGCACAACTGTAAACCTCCTCGCATATATAATTCCCTGCTGTGTCAAGTGAACTGTCCCAATGCACCCAATAAAAGAGAAACACGGAAAGGGACCACCGGTTTGCATGCACCTTCCACATGCACCTTCCACATGCACCTTCCACATGCACCTTCCACATGCACCTTCTACATGCACCTTTCGCATGACCCCAGGCAAGTTGAGCCATAAAAAGGTTCATTCACCAAGGCACACGTCCCGCGTTCACGTATTTCCCCAGGCTACCTGCCGTCAGCCACCTAGCATCGGGCAATTACGAGGCAGTGCAGCACGGCTAAACGCGAAATCCGATTTCTGGTTTATGCCCACTAAACCAGGGACAGCGTGGGGGAGGTGGTGGATGTGCCCACCGGTTGAATTCGGCCACCAGCAAGGCAATTAGCACCTGGTGTGCACCTCGTGGGCCCTGTCCCCTCCCCCCTGTCGTAAAAGGGGCGCCTTGCTGTCTGGAGTCGACCATCTGGGTGTTTATGGACGGGAATACCCGGAGGAACTCCTTCGAACGGCGATCTGAAGTGACCCTTAATCTCGTTATTCCTTTTTTAACCGGCGTAGAAATGCCTGGGCCCACAGTTTTGGGCCTTAAGGCCCCTAAGGGTTTCCATAAAGCACCAGTAATTTTTAATTTGCATTTTGCTTCCCCGTGCCAGCGGGGCCTTTGGGACGATTAAGGCCCAATGGACTTTTAAGGCCCCCCACTGGGCCCCTAAAATTCATCTGGTTTTTGGGATTAATTATGAGTGACATTTTGAAGAGATCCTATGCTTATAGTACTGCATATATTAAATGAGAGGAGAAGAGATGTTTTACTGAAGCAGAAGTGGGACTTTGAGGAGGTCCACCGGACCCACTGAGTTTTTTGGGGAAGCGTAGGTGCCGGGCCCACCTGATTAGCCCATCCACGTCACCTTGAGCTTTAATGGCCCCCCGTTATCCCTCACTTGCCCGTTTTTACCATTTCACTTGCACAACATACGCGCCGACCTTCGGGGCCCCACGTTTATGACCGCCGAAAGGTGGACGGCGGCCATTATGGCAATAGACTAGCGGGGCCCATGTGTTTCCGTTGGCGAATTTACATTTACGGGCTGAACGGCACCGACCCCAAGGAACATGTGTTCGCGACCTGCCGAAAACTGACGGTCCGGACACATGTTCCACGGGGAAAAAGGTGAAAGCCTCGGTAGAAAAGGGACGAACCTCCCCCCTTCGGAGTTACCTCAAGGCCTCCTCGCAACTTTTGCCAGAGGGAAAACGGGGGGAGATGAAATGTGCCTTGGTGATGACTGATTGCTGAAGATGCAAGATTATTTAGAAAGAAAGGAGGAAATTATTGATTAGAAGGGGAATAAGGGGAGGTGTGAGAAGGGGAGCAGGAAGAAGAGTAAGAAGTAGTAGAAGAAAAATTAGAAGAAGAAGTAGAAGAAAAAATAGAAGAAGTAGAAGGAAAAGTAGAAAAAGTATAAGAAGAAATAGTAGCAAAAGTAGAAGTAGAAGGGAAAGTAGAAAAAGTAGAAGAAGAAATAGAAGCAAAAGTAGAAGTAGAAGAGAAAGTAGAAGAAATAGAAGCAAAAGTAGAAGTAGAAGAGAAAGTAGAAGAAATAGAAGCAAAAGTAGAAGTAGAAGAGAAAGTAGAAGAAATAGAAGCAAAAGTAGAAGTAGAAGAGAAAGTAGAAGAAATAGAAGCAAAAGTAGAAGTAGAAGAGAAAGTAGAAGAAATAGAAGCAAAAGTAGAAGTAGATGAAAAAGTATAAATAGAAGAAAAAGTAGAAGAAGTACAAGAATAACTAGAAGAAGCAGAAGAATAAGTTTTTTGACGATGAAATTCGTGATTTCCAACTGTGTAATATGTAACTATGGAATACTGAGATTGGAAGAGAATTTTGATAGTGGTGGATGACGACGATAGAGGGGGCATGCCGTGGGAGGTTTGTTGTTTGGAAAATAGAGGATGCTGGGGCCTCGACAGGGTCTTTTAAGCCTGCAGCAGGGCAAAACGAGGGGACATTCGCGTGGCGATTAAACGCGAGGCAACACGCGCAATTAAGCCCGCGTTAATATCGCGAAACGGTGCGTGCACGCACGTGCAACGAGCCTCCGTACGGTTTACATGCTCTTCAGGAAGCCCTTGAATAGCCACCACCGGTCCACTCTTTTTCCTTTATCAATTCCTAAGCGATTTAAATAGTAACCGAAACGATCCCCCATCGCCTCAAAGATGCTTCAACTTCACTATCCGCGTTCATAACGGACATTGAGACGCGTTTATCGAAAGTGAAGACATCACGGAACGTCTCCGTTCGCCATTGGAGCCGCGGCTTCTGGGAAACGGAGCGACCAGCACGAAAATCGCAAGTTGGATGGATTCTGGCGCTGCTCCAAGTGAAAATCAGATCGTCGATAAAGAGGTCGATAAATAACGCGGTCGAACACAGAAATAATACTCCCTTGGCGATCAAAGTCGGCTGACTTCTCCTCCTGCAACGTCACTTCTCTCAAAACGCCATGGAGTCGATTATGTGCCTCTGAAAATTATTTTCAGTAGGTTTCTCGACGATTTTGGGGTGGAGTGATGAAGAACAATAAAACACACCACCTTCAGCAGGAATAAAGAAGAAATGAAGAAATGAAGAAATGAAGAAATGAAGAAATGAAGAAATGAAGAAATGAAGAAATGAAGAAATGAAGAAATGAAGAAATGAAGAAATGAAGAAATGAAGAAATGAAGAAGTGAAGAAGTGAAGAAATGAAGGAATGAAGGCTCCCTAAAAACGAGCTTAAAGCGTGAAAAGTGCAGAGCGCAGCGTTCTGACACGATTTTTCAGAGAAATTTCGTCCGAGGCGCCACGGTTTGCCCGGTTAAGGACGAATTTAGATTTTTCCCCAATTTCTTGAGCCACCCCCGCGCCCCGGAATTCCACCCAGCAGCGGCGCGACGTCGAACGACGAAATGGTAAATCACCAGCTGTGGAGGGGCGGGTGGAGAGGAGGGAAGAGGGCGATGAAGGCCCGCGGAGCTCGTGAAAGCTCGAAAACGCGGAATTTATAGGCACCTTCAAAAGAGCTTTCGTCCGTCACAACAAACACGTCCTGGCAATCCAGCCTGGTCATCCATCACATCCGGTCCACCAGCAGCGATTTTGAATCGTTCCACGCCGCGTGCATTAATTCTCCATCCCGAAAACACATCCAACGGGGCTATTTTAGATCCCCCCCTCCGACTTTCGGTCACATTTCACGCGTCCATTCGACACTTTCGTCGAAGACAATCGCGAGGATTGTCAACAATCGTGTTTTTGAATTTTTAATGATAGATTCGTGGCATTAGTGGAGAAAGTGGGCCTTTTCAAGGGTCATTAGCTGAACTTCAATGGAGGCTCTTAGAACGAGTGTGTTTGGACAAATCTTGAGCTTGGACATATTCTAAGTCATGTATTGGACTGAGTTTCAATAAGCAGAGTGGTGAAGGAGTTGGTGAATGAATTTTTAAAGCAGCTTTGAATGACTTTTAGTATACTTCAAGGAAGAAAACATGGGGGGTTTGAGATTTTTGTGGGGAGGTTTTTGGAAAAGCAGCTGAATAGTGTCTGGTAGAGGAGGATTTTACGAGCGGCGCGTTTTCGCGCCATTCCAAGGCGAAGTTTCGCAGATCCGAGCCCGTTCCTCGCGATCCCTCGCCTTGTTCTCACTGGCTCCTCGCGATATAAATATTCAACATGGGTCGTCCCTCAAGACTTCCATCTTTCTTCTTCATTCCTCCCCTTTCGCTCCCTCCTGCCGACCCGCGTGCTTTGTCTCTCTCAAATCATTCCCTGCCTGACTACTCTCCTCGATCTTGATCGTCGGAGGAACCAGGGGAGCCGTCCATCATTCTACCATTCTCTCTATCGTCTTGTCGCGGAAAAAATTCAGTTTCCACCACAGGAAAATTTCCAATTTCAATTTCACCAACTGCAAGGTCTTACAAATTGGAAAATTCTGTAGGAGTGAAAATTAAAATTGACATTTTTCCTGTTAAGAAGGAAATAAGTATTTCTTCACTTCTTCATTTCTTCTTTATTCCTGCCGCAGATGGTGTTTTGTTTTATTATTCCTCTTACTTCAATTTCAATTTCCACCCTGCAAAGTCTGCCAATTTTAATTTCCACTCCTACAAAATTTTCCAATTTCAATTTGTCCTCTTCCGAAAACTTCCAATTTCAATTTCCACCCAGAAAAATCTCGCAGCTTCGATTTTCCCTCCCACAGAACCTCCCACTTTCAATTTCACCCTGCAAAAAACCTCCCCCTTTCAATTCCCCCCCGCAAAACCCCCAAATTTCCAAATTCCAATTCCTAAAGTTCACATTCCACCTCCCAGCTCCCTCCCCATCCACGTTGCCGCAACTTTGTAGCCCCCTACTCGATCAGCACTCCCTCCCTCCTCCCCTCGCCCTCCACCCGCTCCCCCCTCCTCCCACAACCGTCGCTATCGTGGGTGGGGACTGGCCGACAGTCGAGTCGGATGAAAGAAGCCGTCGGTGCCCGCGGAGGGGGGAGAGAGAAGAGAACGCTCGCAGTAGGGGTAGTCAGAGGGGGAAGTGGTGGGGGTACAGCCCCATACCCGTAGGCGGGGTTCCCTCTTGACATGAAGAAGCTCACCGCACTGTTCCATCAGACGAGTCTTGACCCTCGAGCAGAAACGTGCGCCGTTCGTGAAAACCTGCTCGAAAAAAAAAAAACCGCTCCTTCCCTCGTCAATCCAAAAGTGTCCACTCGCCACTACCACCCCTCGCAAGGTGAGGAACCGCGAAGGTGAGTCCCTCCCCGAGTGCGTCTTCGAGAACAAGCTAGTGCTAGTGCGATGACAGTGTTCGGAGGCTGAAGAAGACCAAGAGCCGAAGTGACCATCCAGCAGAGACCCGTCCTCCACTCTCTGACCCCACAACGATGCAGGCCAGCCAGACAGCGAGCCTCCACGCGCAGAGAATCCAGGCCCTGTACATCCTGGACAACAACGACAGCTCGGGCATCCCGCACAGCGCCGGCAGCTCGGCCAGCAACTCGCCGGACCACTACGAGCGCTTCTCGCCGCCGAGCCACCTGATGGACCTCAGCAATCCGCCGGAGCACAGGGACCTGCCCGGCTACCAGCCGCACCACCACCAGGTGCTCTACCAGCAGCCCGTCTACGTGATGTACGAGAACCAGGACGAGGAGAAGAGGTACCAGGAGCACACCGGCGGCAAGATCCTCAGGGACCTGCACGCGGACTACGACAGGCGGCTCCACGACAATTCACCGGGGTTCCTGTCCGACCACAGCAGGGACCACGAGCAGAGCGTCTACCTGACCCCGTCCCCGCAGATGTACTCCTCTGGCGGCGAGGAGATGCCGGCCGGGCAGCCGCAGCCGGGCTACCATCACGTGGAGCCCGTGGAGTACAAGCCGGAGATACTCGACTACAAGCCCGAGGCGGAGCACCAGAGGTACAAGCAGGTGGAGATGAGCCAGATGCCGGAGCCGACCTCGTCTACGAAGAGCTACCAGGTGGAGAGGAGCGGAGGGAAGAGGAAGAGGAAGTCCTGCAGCATCGAGAACGACTCCGAGTCGGACAGCAACGCGTCGTCGACCAAGAGCAAGGTGAGGAGGAGGAGCGGGGCCACCTTCGAGGAGATCCAGAACCAGAGGGTGATGGCGAACGTCAGGGAGAGGCAGAGGACGCAGAGCTTGAACGAGGCCTTCGCCGCGCTCAGGAAGATCATACCCACCCTGCCTAGTGACAAGCTCAGCAAGATACAGACGCTCAAGCTGGCTACTAGGTACATCGACTTCCTGTTCCAGGTCTTGCACTGCAATATGGAGAACACTGACGGGGTTGAGGATGCTGGTAAGTCTTTTTAGATCTTTGCTTTTTGGGAATTGGAGCTGTGGAGGATTTGGGGCGGGAGCTTTTATTTACTGATTTGGGCTGTTTGGGTGGGATAGAATTTTTCGGGTGAAATTTTTAATTCTGAAAGGTAAGGGTTGTTAGTCAACTGGGGGGGGGGGGGGGTGGCAGTGGTTGCAGAGTAATGATGGTGGAATTTTCTGGAGTATTTTTTGGGTCCTTTAGAGTTAAATAGAGCACAAGAGAGTTGCCCAAAAGGTTTGAGATTTTGTAAGTTTAAGCGACGGAATGGCTGCATCTCTGCGAAAAATGGTCGCAAAAAGTATTTAAAAAACGCATTTTAACGCTTGAAGTTTCTAGTTTTCAAATCAAGGACTCAATTTTTTCATCCATTATGATACTGTTTATCAAGATGAACCGAAGGAAACGAAGTTTCAGAAATTTTTGCCTAGTTTAAACCTATGGACGGGCTAAAAAAAAATTTTCCCGGTAAATCGAATGAAGAGCTCTTATAGAGCAAACGTTTCTCTTTAATTCCGTTTCTTTATCTCTAAACCCTCCCAATTACAATTTTTCTACTTGGATCACCAATATCATTTCTCATTATAAATTAAAAAATGGCAACAGGCCCCCAAAACATTGAAAAGTAGCCCCACCGCGCCCCAAGTGTTAGAAATAACCATATAAATGGTCCTAAAAATGTTCTAAATTACTCATAGTATTTGTAAAGCCAGAAATTTCAATTTAAAGTGGCCATTTCGATGTGAGATTCGGTTTGATAGCTCAGAGAGCCTCGTGCATCCGTCGGCACCTCCCCCTGGGTCGGGTAGCACGTGTTCGGGGGACCTGGCGCGAGGAATCGCGTCTGTTTACAGTGTGAACGAATTAAACAGACCCCCAGAAGGGGCCCTCGGATTCAGAAGTCACAGACCATGGCCAGTAGCCACCCTAGAAGCCTCTCGCACAAGTGGCTACCCTTTCAGACCAAACACTTCTGCCACTCGACTCGATTTGTCGTCGACAAGGCAATATTTACAAACTAAGAGACAAACAGGATCACCCTGGAATGCCTCGAGTGGAAAAGGAACCGTTTTGTTTAAGGGAACTGCTCTCGAATAGGCCAAAGAGTAGCGGTGGAGTAGTCTTCCAAGTCTCTTAATTCCTCATCTCAATTTCTATGCGAGATTAAACTTCTGGGACTTCGGAAAATTAAAAAAATTTGAGAATAGTTGCCATTTAATAAGATTTCTTAGCTTTGGTCTCTCCCGGCACTTCTCGTGTGTCTCCCTTCAATTAAAGCACGTCGGAACCCTCAAATTGTAGCTTTTCTCAGAGAAATCTTCTTTTTAATAGCCCTGTAGACTTCGCACTGCCACGGAAGTGCACTGATTCGAAAAAATGGCCCCTGAAAGCTGACCAAATGGCAATGGTTTACCATAATTTCAGGCGTATAATAATATCGGGACGCCAAAAATGTTTAAGAAGAGATCCCTGGGTCCCTTTTCAGCGTGCAAGTAAGATGCAAATAATAGTCTGCGGTGTTTTTTTATTTGACTCACCGGTGATGCGCCATGATGACTCTCCCCTCGCTTCGCTGTGCATTCCTTTGACTTTCTCGACTTTCTTTTTGGCTTCTTTGGGCTGCTCCTCCGCTCTGGGTGCTGGGGAATCGTTGACCAGGCCCGGAAGATAATTTAGAATTACTGGGGAACAATTATTGGGCCGTATCTGGACAATGTTCATGTGTAATTAATAAGACATTGTTTCACACTACTTAACATAGCTTGATGAGTATTTTGGGCGTAGAAGGTCGACGCAGTATTTTCGTTCCTTCAATAATTAATATTTAATATTTGAAGCAGGCTGTAGTAAATCAATTGCCATTTTCTTCACTTGTGTTTCATAGTCAGGCACTAAATCAATTTCTGGCCAGGAATATTCTTTTCTCTTTGTTACCATTTAGTTCTTCATCAAATTTCAAAATGGGAATCAAAGTAGTTTTGCAATAAAGTAGGAAGACCATAAAATTGTAAACCGAATAAGACTTCCCAACCAAAATAGACGGACAACCAAAGTTAATTAGCCAATCAGTAACAGAGAATTCAGACCAGTTCACTTACCATGCCCCAACACACACAGCTCCACCCGAACAAACCACAAACACTTGTCTCCAGAGCCTTTAGTTTCTCTACAGAACCACAACCAACAGCCTTTATTTTCCAGCAGACAGAGTCCCAAGAAGCGCAGTGCTCGCAGCAAGAGAAATCACCTCATCATCCTGCAGCTACATGGCCCACGAGAAGCTCTCCTACGCGTTCAGCGTCTGGAGGATGGAGGACGACTGGAACTCAAATCTCTAAGCCCCAGGATCTCCCCTGAACAGCCCACCATCCACAAGGTTTGTCCACCGAAAGCGAGTCTCGCAAAAGGAGATACGCCGGACCACGTCGATTTCCTATTTTCGCTGGCTCGAAAGTATCGAAATTGCCCACTAACATCCCCGCAAGAAGAAGGACCAAATTCTCTGTGAAAGAAGAAGGTACGCTTGGGAATCGGTCGACTCGTCCTCAGCGAGTTCCCCTGCGGCAGCGATTTCCATTTTCACGCTAAAACCCAAAAGCAAATGTTCGGAACAGCAACCTCTGCGAGCCGGAGGCAAGCGAAGAGATCTCTTCTTCCAACTGTAATTACCCCAAAGAGTGCTCAGACCAAAGAAAACTCTAGAATCCGGACAGGGAGAGACTTTTCGGGGCGATTAGAGGGTTAGTCACACTTGCCGCTGACGACTGGTTAACAGCAATCGTTCTTCCGGGCCTATGTGCTCGTCCCTCCTTTGAAATATAACCGCGACAGTCCTTTTCGCGGCGCGATACATCAACCTGAGCCATGCCCATAACGTGGGCCAATAATTTAGAGCCTTCCCGTTGGGCTATTAAGAGGAGGACGAGCCTCTGGCTTCTCGGCCAGCTCGCTTTGTGATCTCTACACTCTGGATCGTGTAGATCAGTCTTATTAAGCTCTGCTAGCAGTCACCCGTCGCTATCAATCTTGGCAGTGATCTGTTTCCCTGCTGTTGTACGGTTCGCGGTGAAGAAATCTTGATTTTCTGATTCAGAGGAAAAGTCACTTTTGGAGATAGGGCTTGGTGTTTGGATTCATCGAAGATGTTTTGGGCCTCATTTTGGTGTTGGGTAATTTTAATTGCTTCTTTGTTGAAGGAAAGGGTTTGAAGAATATTTCTTCTAGGTTTGGAGAAAACTTGTAAATAGTAATCTGTCATATTTTTAAGTACTTGTGTTTAAAAGTAGTGGATCTTCCACTGAAGTAAGGAATGAAGTACATTCTGATTGAATTCGATATCAGAAGTAATTGGGGTTTATAAAACTAGTTTTACATCATTGGTATTAGTTTTTATTTCTTGGTGCCTGAAGTTGTAAATTTTTGATAGAATTATTTAACACTAAATGCAACAGCAGTTCAAAGCTGTCAGTTTATAGACAGAATTTGATGGACAGTTCTCTGTACATTAAACCCGAAAGGGTTGCTCTGCACAGAAGTCATTGAATGGTCGATTATTGCTGGGATTCCCAAAATCACTCCCTCCTGCCGCATTCACCCCTACTTGACCGGCGGTGGCGAATCCGTTAGAGTGAATTTATGGCCTGCAGCTCGAGGGCAGTGGCCAACCTGGTCGCGTGCTTTCAACCTACAGCCGATTCTACCTGTCCCCTGTTTATTTGACCAATTCACACAAATCACCGTCACTTTTTCTGTTAATTCGCGGGAGGTCTCGAGACCAAGAACCCTCGTGGACTTCTAATTTGAAAGCTCGATTGCTAAATCGAGATTTACCTCGCAACACCTCCCAACTTAATTTCCCAAAAATTGCAAGATTATTCCAAGTCAACTCGACAAAATTAAGCTGGGAATCCTATTCGAGGGGCCATTCTTTACCCTACAATTTTCTAATTCTCCCAACTTAACTTCTCGAAGCTTGCATTATTCTAAATTCAATTCACAAAACAGTCTACCTTCAAGACACTTCGAACCTGAAATAACATGTACCTCCTCCTAAATTACCATTTCAGTAACTGCAATATTCTCCAACATCCAAATTACAATTTCTCAAGTGCACTCCCAGTTGTTCCTCCAAAAAAAAAACCCAATCGTCTATTTCTCAAAGCCAAAGCTCACCCAGAAGCCTTCGGTCCCCGAAGGCAAGCCGATTTTCCTTCCCCCAGCAGACAGTAGCGTCATCGCCACGACTTTACGAGTCCTTTTTACGAGGCAGCGTCCCGACGCTGAGGAAACAAGCTCTAACCGACCCATGGGACGAGTAGATGAAACTCAAACTTAAACAAAACAACCGACAGGGGCCATTAACGAGCCTTTTGGCGCCAGATAGCTCCCTCGCACGATTTTCTTCCCACAGTAGGAGTAATCCTCCAGCAATTTTACTCGTCCCAGCTTCAAGAGACCGCGACACTATGCTCCCAGGTTTTCTGAATCGAAGTGGTTACCGCGTAGAAATACCTTCCCGAAGCGCAGTGTCCGGTTATTTTAAACCGTCAGAAGGAAAAGACTCGCGTTAACGAAGACACGCCGCGTTAAATCCGCCAGCAGGCTTTATTGCCGCACTGAATCTTCGCGGAAAAAAGGCCCGGCCTCCAAACGAGGTGCCATCAGTGTCATCGGGAGCCTGCCACCGTTTGCCTAACAGAAGCATGAATTTTTTGGACAATTTTTTACTCGTTGGCGATCCTTTCGAGAGAAATGTCTTGGGATAATGGGCTTCGGGAGCTTCTCTTCTGTGGTTTTTGAAGGGTGAATGATAGTTGGAGGACGTTGCGAAGAGATTTGAAGACGTTTGAGGGTGTTTGAAGAGGTTTGAAGAGGTTTGATTTGATTTTTGTTTAAGTAATAAGTTTCTTCTGCTTTGGCAGAGTAACTGGGACAATAAGATTGTTAAGGCAGAGAGAATTTTCAGAATCACCTTTTTGCTCTTTGAAGCTTGGAGTTTTGCAGCGTTGAGAGTAGAATTTTTGGGAAATTAGCAACCAAGCAGGGGATAATTCTATGTGCTCTCATTTTCTGAATTTTAATCAAGTTCACACTGGAATATATTGCTTACACATCTTAGTTTCTCTAAAAAATTGTAAAATGGCCACAGTGGAAACTTTTTGTCAGAATAGAAATCCTGTAATTGGTAATAGCTTCCTTAGAATTCCACTTAAACTGCAAAAATCCTTCAACTGGCCATTAGTTTTCAAGTTTTCTCAAATAAGATAAACCCCTGAAGATTTCCAAGGATTTTTTAACATCTCTTCCACATCAAACGCCTCCAACATTGAATCCTCCCGCGCTATCAGCCCGCATTGCTTATCAATAGGAGTATTTTAATTGCTAGTGCAAAAGCATTCGTCAACGTTTCCGTGCCAAGACACTCGCGATTATTCTTTTTCCGCGGGGACATTGCCGGTGGCAGCCATAAATCTCTTTGGATTCAATTAGCCAGGAAGCTTGACGCGCCCCCGAACCCTCCCGGGGAACCAGGACACCCGCACCCCGCAAAAACAAACCCATCGGCTCCTCGGGTCGTGGGACGAGTTGAAGAAGTCGCTGGACGTGTCTTGTTTCCGTCCTTGAAACACTTTTACATTCAGTTGTCACTGTGGTTCAATTTTCCGTTTCATTATTGGCCATTGCCAGGGTGTGCTGCTTCTGCTTGGGGGACGATTTTGGAGCAGAATTTTGTTGCTTGGAGGGACCCTTTAGAGGCACAGCTGGATAAAGTCTAATCAAAATATTACGAAGAATTTTAGATGAAACCCGAGTGCAGAAATGGGCAAAATTTTTATTTAAATAAAATTTGGAGAAACGAATAAAAGTTTAAAAAATTATTCGTTAACTTCATTCGACATAGGAAGAATCTTTTTTTTTTAACTTCTATTCGTTATTCGAAATTTTATTTAAATAAAAAGTTTACCCATCTTTGCCTCAGTGAATCCTAAATTAATATTTAAACCAACTCTTCTGCTAATCCTCAATTTTCATAAATCTCATAAATTAACAATTTAATATCGCCAACGAAGGTGGCTAAAATAGCCCACAGAACTCCCCCAAAAAAATTCATTAGACCTCTCTAATCAGTCCCTCAATTCAAGTACCAAAACTCCACAAAAACGAGACCAAAGCAACAACCAAGAAAGACTCAACAATTCTTTGAATCCAAACAACAATTCTCTTACTCGTTTACAATTGTCAATATTCCATGATTTATCGAAAATGAAGCTATGCACACGAATTGGTAGCACGTGTAACAATTATTGTGCTGATACTTTATTTTAGTAAAACATTTATTATCCATGTTACAATATTTAACAGATTTCTTCACCACGTTACTAGAGGATTTTGGGTTCAACAAGAGATCACATTTTTTTAATCAATTCAGTAAGAAGCTGTGAAGTGTGACTAGTCCCTGACTCTGTAGATAAAGATCTCCCTGAATTTAGATATTATTTTATCAATTTATTGCCGACGTCACTGACGACTCGCAAATCAGTAGAAATTAATAACGTTTATCAGCTGTGTAATTCGTATTTCTGTGAAGAATCTGGGCCGAATATGGCGGTGAAAGTGATTAGATGCGAAAACTGGAAAATTTCAGTTTCGAATCGACAATATAATTCCTGGAGCTTGTAATATTATAAAATATGAAAACTTCTAATCAGTCTATGTCAATTCTATACACTGAGACGCGTTAAGTGATTGTTAAAATTGTTGCTGAGGAGGTACCAAAGATGTGCCTCGTGTTGCAAAGGATCTATTTAATTATAAGCTCGGTCGCTAAAACGAAAATAGGTAAATATTTTGAAGTTCGAAAAGGTTTTGGAAGAAACACTGCGAGAACCAAAGATGTAAATACTAAAAAAAAACAGTGACAAATGTTTGTTTGGAGCTCGATTTTTTTTATGAACCAAGGAACAGAAAAATTCTTGCTATTTCCATCAGCGACTAGTAATCTCGAATAAACTACATCCATTTTTCAAAAATCGAAACAACTGAGAAGAATAAAATACCAGAATTAATCCTCCACAAAAACTGGCAGTGCCTTCTCATCTCTCCATAATTAATTACAAAAGAAAATAATTTGAGCAATCAAGTTTGAATTCTCGAAATTCGACTGAGAATCTTGTGATTTGAAATTTCATTCCCCGAATTCGAGATTGCTGGGATCAGGGTTCACAAAAATCCCCCTATTTCCCTTTCTGTAAATACACCCACCCCCCTGTATTATAAAGAAAATATTTAACGATAAGAAAACGAGTGCCTTTCCAGTGGCCTTGACCATACAGCTAAACAAACCAAAGAACCTGTACATAGCCTGTCTAGATTTAAGTTTAGCATAGTACCAAAGTACCAAGCTCCGCGCTGTATATTTTCAGACAGCAGAACTGTAATATAAGAGCGTATTTTGTGTATATTTCTGCGACTACCTAGCGTTAAGCACACCATTAGCATAGTATTGTGTAAGGTACAACTTTGGCCGGAAGACGCAATAATTTATTGCCCCTCGTTGTCGAGCAACACCGAGTGGCTACTATCTCATGTAAATAACACTGTAAATATTGTTAAGCGACCATTTTGCTGCGCAAAACCTTTCATTTATCGATTCTATTAAGCGTAAGGACAAAAAGAAGGGAAGAACAGTTGGCAAATTTAAATGCCCAAAGTCTTCCAACTAGGAACATATATTTTAGCGTTAAATTATTTATAGTAATTGCAATATCGAGGTGCATATATTTAATGGCTTAGGGTAGAATAAAAAAGTGGATGAGAAATTGTCTTTCGTGGTGAAAGGGTCGAATGATGGACGATTTTGAGAAGGGTCAGTGTGAGTTAGGTTTCCGTAAGAAATTTCTTTGATTTATCTCCTTTTTTCTGTTCGGTGATATAAGTATTCTGCTCTCTTGACTCGCACTGATTCTTGAGTCATCCAGACAGCTCATCCCACTGGGATTCGCGATTCTTTTATACTTTCAAAGATCGCGAGTGATTCCGTGGGGGCTGTTTCATATAGTTTAAGCGAATACAGCGAAAATTCGGATTTCCATTCCTGAAAACGGTGCCGAGGCGCACCTCGTTTGTACACGATCGTGCATTAGCGCGTCCCACTAATGTACAGTATTTTTATATCGATCGCGAGCGTTGCAATAAACGATCATCGATCCTGGACACAGTTTTTCGCTTTTTTTCACACCCTCTCCTTTGGAATTCCCGTCCTCTCTCAACGGCATACGATCCGTCTTCAAAAAGCACGCCGAAAACATAGAAAGAATTTTTTTCGAGCGACGCTTCGTTCTCGAGATATTCAGTCGTGTGCGCGCAGGGCCCTAAAATGGCACTGATGCGCTACGTCTTCAAACTCAATTTCCTCGAGAACGAAGCGTCGTACGAGAGAAATTCTTAGAGTATTTCCGATGCGTTTTGTCGAGCTGAAGCTATTGCGACCAGCAGATCCACTCTAGCCCGCGCCCAGTCGGAAATATAACAGCAAAACTCTCGAGGTCTCTAAACATTCCACGTTCAACTGGACCATCCGATAAATGGAGATCGTTTAGCCAAGAAAGGCAGCTCGGAGTCGCGAGAAGAGATCGCGGCAGGGGGGTTTTAAATCTCGATCAACACTCCGTCTCGAGGCGACGTCGTTACGCCAACGACTGACGTCACAGTTCTCGTAACGAGCTGCGAAACGTATGGATATTCCCAGATCGTAAATTCGATGGGCGGCGGGGGTCGGGAGGGGTGGCGGAATAGCGACGGAGGAGAAGAGCCGATAAATAATTTACCAACCGGCGTGGGACGGCTGGCTTAATGGATTAGACGAGCCAGCGCAAATATTATTGCAAGGGAAACGCGCGACGCCAGTCGACGCCCAGGTCCGCGACCATTGGCCAAAAACGATGTCAACCAGCCGTCCTTCGGCCAATCCGCGAATACCGGATGTAGGCAAAGGCCTCGTCGAACCGTTGTCCCCTCGACACTCCTCTTGTCCCAGGGAAGACAGCCTCGATCGACGTCGAACGCGATACGAGGCACACCAATGGGATACACCTGGTGACCTGTTGCTCGAGAGGACGTCCGGTAGAAGCTAAATCTCTTCGGGGTAAATGCAGGGAAGCTGAACGGAGAGTGCAAGCCATCTAGTGATCACTTTGGATCGGTGGGTGGTGGTGGTGGGGGCAACCGGGGAACAAGTTTCGGGGTTTCGTTGATTTTCCGCGATTCTTCATCCTCCTCTGCTTATTTTTCTCCATCTGCTGCTTCGTTACTTCATTCTTCTTCAGCTTTTGCTTCTTCCCCGTCTTCTTCCCCGTCTCCCGCTTCCTTCACTCGTCCAACTGTCCCTTTTCTTCTTTCCCTGCCCCTGTCCCTTCATCTTCACCGTCTGAGTGACTGGCGGCAGTTGCAGCGAATTGGTAGCGTACTAGCGATCGTAAAGCAGCCCACCGGTAGCTGGAAGACCTGTCACACGTTCTGCCCGCGGTGATCCCCCGAAATCTGAGAAACCACCTAAACTAAACATAGCGACCCACCACGCTCCACCAGGTTTATTTACGAACGCGGCTACCCTGGTGGAGTGATCCTGGCCCCAGCCCCTCGTGTGCGTGACTGTTGCACCGTTTTTTTCTCATCTCTCATCCCAGAGCGACGGACGACCCCTCGATCTCCCGTGATCTGATGCGTTCTCGATATTGCGCGACGGTCGTGGGCAAAAAAATGCTGGACCAGCGACGGAGGGCCGCAAGACTTAACGAAGGCACCTGGAATCTTCTCTGTAAGTTCTTCAAGGTACCCAGAGGAGTTGTGAGGCTCCCAGCGATTTCTAGAGATCTTTGGTGACTCCGTAAGAATTCTGGTGGTAGTTGGTGGTTTCTAAAAGTGTTTGCAATTTTTTGGAGATGCTAGAGGACTTTGAAGGCTCCTGGAACTTTTTCTGGAGCTTCTTCAAGGTTCCCAGAGGAGTTGTGAGGCTCCCAGCGATTACTAGAGATCCTCGGTGACTTCTTAAGAATTTTGGAGGTCCTTGGAGGTTTCTGCAGATTCTCAAAGACACCAACAAGTTCTTAGAGACTCCTATAGCTTTCTAAAGTTCCTCATAGGTTTTCAAAGATTCTTCAAGATTCCTAAAACATCCTCAACGTTCCCAGCTAATTCCACCTGCTGGACACAGCAATAGTCACAACAGAGGCAGCCCAGGAGAAAGCAGAAGCGGGAGGAAAGTCGAGGAGGAAGAAAACGATTAGCCACGATAGAGGATCGGATAGATAAAGGCCGCTGTAGGAAGCTGCGGCGGGGAAGCCTTAACATCTGTTCTCTGTCTTTTCCTACTAAATCACCGCAATTTCTGTCACTCCTTTCGTTTTCCCTCGGATGATGAATCGCCCGTCGTTAGTGCCAACGACACCCGCCCGCCCCTCCCTGTACAAACGTGAATATATCTGTATACAGAGGCGATCCAGTGGCACCGAGCACTTATTCGAGGCTCGAGGGAACCCGTTTTACTCCACCAGTTAAATCATTCCCTTGCAATCGCTCCGTGCCACTCCAACGGGACGTGGGTAAATACAACAGAGAGAAAACTAGCCAGTTGGTAGCGCTCGAACGCCATTAGATGTAAACGGAAATAGAAATGGCAAAAAAGTCCCTTCCTGCACCCTGGTTCCCCCCACAAAACCCCTAAAATCTAGCGAAATATCGCACCTACAGTGTTCTTCTTACTGCCAATCGATTCGTCGCTAAAAAACGAACAAAAAACGAACAGCACCATTTTCCCGTGCGACGCTGCGTGCTCGAGAAAATCGGTTCGAAAGTTGCAGCGCGAAAAATCGCGCCCAGGAGCGCGCGACTAGCAACGTCTTTGATACTCATTTTCTCGAAAACGGTAACTCCTGGAGGAAAGCTTCTCTCTACATTTTCGACGCATTTTTTGATCCCGAATCGATGACACTACTTTCATAAATCGATTACTCGAAATTTGAGCTTGAAAAACGGAAAATTGACGGCTGCAGCGCTTCGCTTTCGGTTCTAACGAGCGTGTGTCGCAGGAAACACGGTCGAATGGGTATTGTAGGCGGGGAAACGTTAATAAAAGGCGCCACGATTCGGTAGCCGATACAGTTCCCGACCCTCGTTCGACACGAGGAACACGGATACCAGTGGCGGCTAATTAAGCCGCGTAATGAGCTCGTCCCCGCCAGTCAATTATTTCTAGAGGAGGTTTTTCGGCGGTACGCGACCGCGGCTCAGGAAATGGGGACCTGAAACGGTTCCACGAAACTGCTTCCAACCGATCGACGACACTCTAAATCACGTTACCGCCTCGCGGGCGACGCTGCACCCTCTGGACGCGGGTTTCGGCCGCGCCAGGGTGTCGTAAATCCTATTTCGATAAAATTATTTGCCCGATAATACAGCTCGCTGCTTGAAGCTGAAACTTTGTCAGCGAAGTGGTTCGCGAGCTTTCAAACATTTTAAGTGCCTACTATTTATAGGAGGGCTAGTTACATTGAAACCTAGCGATATAAATAATATAAATTTGGGCGCCTATCTTGTGCACTTTGAGCACACCTTTTCATTATTTATGTAGAGGAAAATACTGTCAAAATTCAATGCGAAATAGTTAGAAAGTTGAATGTCTATTAAAAGTCTGTTTTCTTTATAAAGGAACACTTAATAATGAGACAGTGGTATTACGAACTATACCCCACAGACTTTCAACCCTTTGCACTCCAAGAATTTGCTGATATCGGTAAACTTTGAGAAAATGGAAGAGTTCGTGGCTCATACTTAAATAAATTATTTTGAGAGCTTTGTACCATATTTTTCTAAATTCGATGTGTGCATTTAGTAGCTAGCAGCACCGAGCGAAATATTTCTGTTCCATCTACTCGCGAATAAGTCAGAGCGCAAGGGGTTAATAAAACGGCCATTTGGCCACCGTAAAGACCCATATTTCAGAGACTTCCGGTATTGAACGGAGCCTTAAACCCTCTACCACGAATCGACTTATCGTAACTGCAATTTAGTGCAACAGGTTGTCGCGACTGCTTACCAAATTCACCACCACGATTCTACGTGAAAATATGATTACTTATAATACATACAATTAAATTCATTTTAACGCCCAATATGCTAATTTTACTATAAAAATCAAATAATCTTCAGTGTTTGCTATTTGATTTGTATTTTTTTGATAAAAATCGTGGGGGTCGTTATACTGAACACCCTGTATATAAAATTAAACCGAAGAGGCGGCTCACAAACAGCGCAACGATTTCGGTCGCGCTAATGAATTCGAATTTTCCAACAAAATGTATAGAGCAGAGGAAAATAGTGTGGAAAACACAGAAGGTAGTGGACACGTGTGACATATTTTCGCAGGATCTCGGGCGAGACATTTGTGTCCTGGCGCCTGCTCCGATGATTCACCCCGGAGGGCGTTCTCCAGGGCGATAGACGGTCGGAATCGTTGTTTCTGGGAGGAAGAGGCTGTCTACCGACGTGGGATACGACTTCCTTGTTGTTTCGTGGCCCAGTAAATTGCTGTTTGCTTCTTTTGCGGGATGTTTTCACGGATTAAGGTGGATCCTCCGGAGTGGCTCCAGGGGAAGCTGCAGCAGATGGGGAATTGAGTTAGCACTGGGTGCGTGTGTAGTCTGGATGTGAGTTGATATTAAGAATGAAAAAGAATGGATAATGTTGGGGAGGTTGGGTTGAATGAAATTTGAAAATGTGTATTCTGTTTTTGCAGAAGAGGCTTGGGCTTTGCCCACTTTGCTTTGCGCGTGATATTTGCAAAAAAAAGTCAGGATTTCAACTTCAAATAGCCGCCATTTTGCTTTAAATTAATATTTCGAAAATTCCCTCCGTTAATCAGAGGACACATTAATATACTAACGAAATCTTTTTTGTTTTTTGATTTTAGATAATCTGCTTCCGAATGGCAGTGCTCGCAGCAAAACCAAAATTTTAAAAAGGCTTCTTGGATGTCGGTTGTTACTTTATTATGAACGTAAATATTTTTCTACGAAAAGATTAATAAATGTTCTTTAAATGTTGCTATTTTGAGTGCAAAAAGTTCTGTAGAAATATATGCTTCCATTTTTTCAAAAAAAAAAATCACAAACATTCGCCTCTTTTCTATAACCCCTTATTGAAAGTAATCTACTGTTTCGATTTGAGATGGAAATGTTGAGCTCACATCGCTCGATTATTATTGCTCAAATTTTGGATTTTGAGCTCGAGGTGTTAGAATCCTAATTTTAAGTTTGAGAGCACGATGATTATTGAAATTTTAAGCTGAAGGTATCTTGATTCCATTGAGCACGAATTACACCACCCTCAGGACTCAAAATTAAAATTTTAAACCCCAAATATCGTAACACCCCATACAGATTTAAAATTCGCAAGGACGCCATTTTGGTTTCAAATTTACCGGCCCCAGAAATCACCCCTGAACTCCCCTCCAACCATTTATCTACTCAAAGTTCAAAAACATATTCCTAATCTACCTCTTAATCTCCCCAAATGAGAATTCTAATCTAAAATCATCCCACTTGTCAACAATAAAACCTTCAACTTATAATCAAAAGTTTCTACACCCCCCCTTCGATTTTCTAACCCTCTAATCCAACTAACCAAGCATATCAAGCTTCGAAGTTAGATGTTCTAACTTTAAATTCAACAAATTCGATAAACTCGTCAGAATGTTCATAGGTTATGAGTGAAATTATTGTTGGGATTAGCATTTGCATACCCACTCCGCTTATTTCGAGAAAACAGAAGCGGCAAGGAAGCTAAAGCCGGCTCCACAGGATGCGTCCTTCCTCCCGAGCGCGCACAGACAAGGGGCCATTCAAAGAAAATTCTAACTGTTTACCGCTCCGGTAAACTGCCTCGCCAACGATCCCTTTCCTTTCTTCCTTTCCCATCGATAAACTGTGAATGGTTCTTCAACCGTAACTCGTCCATAATTAAATCCCGCGAAAAAACTCCGCAAATAGCGTGCAGAACGGTGGAATTCCACGAAAGATCGGAAAGGAGATCGAAAGAATCCTTCCAGATCGAAAGAATCCTTGGAGATCGAAAGAATCTTCGAACCGAATTTGAATATAGAACGTTTAAGGGACGCCAAAGAAGTAGGATTTACGGATATTGTTTATTATTTTCGTTATTAAAGTTATTCTCACCTGAATTATTTTCGAGGGGACCTCTTATCGGCACTAATGCAAATTAGAAACGTTTGACTAGGCTAGTCTATGAGGCTATTATTGTTATATAACATTTTGGAGAACTTCTTGTAAGTGTGATGAAAATTTGCAATTTATTCTTCTGGTAATTTGAGTAGTGTCATTTGTCGGTAAAAGGGAAATATTCAATGTTGAAGTGTGAATCGTGTGATGGAAATAGCACTTTTGTAAATTGTCACGAGGGCGACACCTGTGTTAGTCGATCGAATTACGATCAGAGACCGCGGCTGTTCTCCTCGACAATTTTATATCGCGCGTTTAGTTGGGATAGAAACGTTCTTTTCCAAGTGTTGCATGGTAAAGTGATGTTAGCTCGTCGGGTATCAGAGAAATACGTGTAAATGTGCCATGGTGATTGAAGTTCTTCTGCAGGAGAAGCTAACTGGTCGATGGGCGTCAGTGGTAAGCGCAGCACTTTCAGTAGAAATTCTATCATTTCGGGTGAAAGTTCCTGTTCGACGCTAACTTTTCCGGTAACAGAATATTCGAAATAGAAGACTCATTGTTTCTTCGCTAGAGTAATACAATCTCCGCGACAGCTTTGTGCTTCGAACGTAACAACGCTTTTCGAACGAATCTCGAGTACAAGTGGCGCCACTTCTAAAGCGCGCGAACCGTTCGAATTTGAATACCGACGCTCACTTGTCTCGCGGATGGCGTTGCCCCGCAATGCATTTTTAGCCGTTATAATTGAGGGTTCGGATGCAATAAGGGGACTAGCGCTCGAAAATGGGAAAAATTATTGTCCAAACGCTATGAAATATTGGAAAATTAAATGTTGTTAAACTGTATTTTAAAAAATATAATGTTATAAAGCTCGTTACGACACACATTTTTTCTATTTACAGTTTTTTTATCGAATTATTAGTATTCGAGCTAAAAATTATAAACAAAAAAATTTCATCGTCCAAAATCATTATTTCTTTAAACATAAATTGCGATAACTTGAGTAAATATTAAGGGATCGTTATGAGACTTGAAACATAAAACTCAGAAAACTCTAGCGAAGCCGCAAAATGTATGCACAAAACCCTTATGTTAACAAATGTAATATTATTTCATTAAAAGGTAATACTGGATATAACCCATGTTTTTCAACGTTCGCCGTTAAAAAGAATCGAGGCAATTTTGAGGTACATATAACTTGCAGCGACAAAGTTTTTCCTTAATATACAAGGAAGATTTTCACCAATTTTCACACTGATTAATAAATAATTGTAGAAGTTATGACGATATATATAATTCTCCCACGGCGCCAACTGTCAACGCGAATGCTAAGACTGCTAAATAGCCCATTACACGCGGCTGTTGACTATTGGTGGCGCGGGAGATTTATATATATCGTCATATCTTCTACAATTATTTATTAATCAGTGTGAAAATTGGTGAAAAACTTCCTTGCATATTAAGAAAATACTTTGTCGCTGCAAGTTATATGTACCTCAAAATTCCCTCGATACTTTTTAACGGCGAACGTTGAAAGACATGGGTTATGTCCAGTATTACTTTTAAATGAAACATTATTACATTTTTTAACATAAGGGTTTTGTGCATACATTTTACGGCTTCGCTAGAGTTTTCTGAGTTTTATGTTTCAAGTCTCATAACGATCCGTTAATATTTACTCCAGTTATCGCAATTTATGTTTAAAGAAATAATGATTTTGGTCGTAGAAATTTTTTTTATTTATAATTTTTATCTCGAATACTAATAATTCGATAAAAAAAACTGTAAATAGAAAAAAAGTGTGTCGTGACGAGCTTTATAACATTATATTTTTTAAAATACAGTTTAACAACATTTCATTTTCCAATATTTCATAGCGTTTGGACAATAATTTTCCCATTTTCGAGCGCTAGTCCCCTTATTGCATCCGAACCCTCAATTGATCGTTACAGCTTACTGTTCAGCACAGAGGTAAATGAAGTGTTTAATATATGGTAATACGTGGGAGGGGAAAGACAAACGCTCATCTTTATGTATGAAATTCTTACATCGTATATTGTTTAATTCATAAATTAAACTGAGGCAGTTTTGTAACATAAATATTGATTTATTAAGTCTAGTTCAGTTCCATTCTTGTTAATGCTCTCGGTACACATTGTCGATTGTTAATTGCACCGCGTTAATCTATCAGTTGACGTTGAGTTGGATGTTTGCTTTATTGCGTCTACGGACCCGTATGATGGAAGAACGGAAATGTTTGTTGGAGTAAGCGAGGAGAACGCAACTTATTTCAAGTACAAATACAAAATGCCTGAGCGTAATTGTTTTCTTTTTTTGCAAGCTGAAAGTACCCGAGGCACGTGTAGAAAAGTAGACTTTCGTATTTCATCCTCCGTAGAGTTATCTTTTCGAGTGGCACGGTCCGGACAAATAATGAATACCGACACGAATCCCCGAATTCTCGAAGCAGATTCGCGTCCACCGACTCTGTATCTTATTAACCTACTAAAAGTATTTACAAGATCAACACATTCCATTCGAGATAGAAACTATCCTACTAAGCTTAGTCCGATTCGGTTAGAAATTTCGATCCAGTTTCATTGGCACATCGTAGAGGCGAACGGCAGCCATTTACTCGGTTAAAGGAGTTTGTGCAGTTAGTCTGTCTTCGTTAAGATTCGGTAGGCGTACAAATGAATCGGGAAGCAAAGCGAAAGTTGCGACAGAATTATTGTTGATGTCCATTGGTTTCGTCGAGGTGGATGATGATATAGGAAGCCCCTACGATCCTCGTTAATTTCACTCTCTCATTCTCTCCCTCCCATTTTCTCCGGCACACGATTCACCAAATAATCGGCTAAATGTAGCTCGTCCAAGAACCACGCTTTGGAAGCTCGCGCAACAGAACCGGGCTCGGGCCAATGGTGCTAAATGGAAGGGCCCTAATCTATCAACAGCATTAGATTCTCAAAGACAGATTAAAAACTCGTGACCCATGATTTCCCCGATGGTAAACGCTCGCGTAGAGCCCCGACGAGTGTCCGCCCTCGATGCGCGCTTCTCGTGTTTAAAATCTGCGAATATAGTACAACTCGTAACAAAACGGACACAAATGCTTCGCCGCCACATTCGACTTATTCCATCGCTATGCTCCTCAGTACATATTTCACTGTGCACGCGAACGCCGCGAAGCCTATAATGACGATTAGATTAGTCAGCATCCTGTGCAAAGGGCTCTGATCTCTTTGCAGCTGATCGCTTATCAGCGACGACACTTCCGCCGTAGTGGAGTAATGCCTCGCCTGTTTCTCCAGCTCTTTCCTGTGCTCCAGTTCCGCTTTCATGGCCTGTTGGACGCGACTACCATTAGTCACTCCCTACACCTCGCTAAGCGAGTGCGAACAAACGCTAACAATACCTCCACGGTCTCTGGGAACAGTTCGCAGAACATTTTGTCCTTCAGATTGAACTCCAAGCTCTGCGCAGCCAGCTGCCTCTTCTCGTAATCCGTCGTGTAAATGCCGCCCAGGGTAGGGCTCTTCTCGATCTGCCGCAGAAGCCATTGGCGTTAGACGCCTAGCTATCGTTCCCAACATATAGATATATATATATATATATATACGCACCATGAAACTAAGTAACCCGAGTAGTATACTGGACACGCTCCACGTCGGATTCCACGTGTCGGGATGGAAATCCGAGATGGACAAGCACAGCCTGGTGTTGACTTTGAACCTGCCGTTCGGTGTGTTCATATAAATACTAGGAGGTTGAAACGGGAATTCCCCGGGAAATATAAGCTTCCCGTGGTAGTATCCTCCGTCATAAGGAGTCTCCTCCGGACCTTTCATTACGTAGTGCCTAAGAAAACATTATACATTGTACAGTATCGTTCTTCCTGCGCCACTCGTTGGACAAGCATTGCACGCTATACCATTCTAATATGTTAGAAGGGACTGGCTCGGCGAGAACGTACGGCACGGGGTCTTTCTTAAGGCGCAGGTAGTGCTGTTTCAATACCGCAGTCGCGCTGTTCGTTTTCCTATTCATACTGACCACGGCGCGAACCGTTGCTTAAGCCGCTGTACGAGCGCTCCGTTATCTCGTACTCCCTGGTCTGAGCTGTACTGCGAAAGATACCTCCTCGGTAAGAACTTCTTTGTACAACAGGCTTTTGTAAGAGTCTCTCTCCGCTCGGGGTTCCACTGTTGCAACAGCTTGCGACACACGCTTTTCCACGTGGAGGCTTGAGCTTTCGATTCGAGAGGTTCGCAGTGGTTTATTTACAAGGTGTCCGGTTGAAAACGGTGCGGTTTACAGTAACCTGTGCGAATGGAAGGAGTTTCCCCCGAGTGACTTGCAGCGGGTCCCGTTCCGCTGGAAGATCGGCGGAGATTCGGTGGCGCGGTAAAATAGCTTGCCGGGGCGGTAGGGATCGCTGGGCGAGAAACCTGGGCCTAATCACCTACCGAATATTCATGAGTGACACCAAAGTCTGACAGCAACCCTTCCGCGACAGAAAACATATGACTATGAAACGCACCGAACGATTTCATTTCGCTGTACAGTGCTGCCAAGATCGCCTGCCGCGACGCCTTTGGTTATCTCTACGCTCGTTGATAAATCATTCTGTTCTGAGGATTGCTGAGGATAATAAGCTCGGGGCGGTTATCAACCATCTTTTATCATTAGGGCCACTAGGGCATGGTCAATCTCACGATTGCTGGGAAATTTCGAATCGCTGCAGGGCCTGGTAATGATCCAGTGGCGTAGAATAGAACTTCGAACGCGATGCTCGTGCGTAGCGAGAGAATCAGGGTATGTATATTCTGGTATTTTGATGAACATAGCTGGGCTGGTTGCGAGTATTTTCGAAATTGGGGGGGAATGAAAGGAATTGATTGTTCAGAAGAATAATCTTTATTAACTATGTCCTGGTTGATATCTGCTCTTTTGTGTTGGTATTGTACGAGTTTTTGCGTAATAGCTGCGCGCGGGAAATATAAAATTCAAAATCGGAGAATCTTTTGATAACGTTGTAGGTAAAGAATTGTATTGTATCATGAAATTTTATGTCTTCTGTGCATCTTGTGGCATTATTAACTATTCATTTGCATTTCAATTTCGGTGGAATCCTTAGCGCTCGTTCATAGTACCTGCATTTATCGGAATTCCCTAGATATCAATAGTTATGAAATTGTATATAAACACAACTTAAATTCCGCCTGTTTATCCAAAGAGTAGGTATAATAAGAGGCGTCACTCCGGGCGGAACCTTTGAAGTCCTTGCTTGACCTTGGCATTTAAATTGGTTGTCTATTTCGAGCGGGATATTCAAATCGACTAAACCGCAATTGGCTGATTATTGCCGAAGTTGACCGATCATTGCCGAATGGGCATTTAAATTGGTTGTCTAGTGATTTCCCTAGGTTATCTCTGTCCTTGTCGAGTGACGCCTCTTATTATACCTCCTCTTTGACGCATCTAAGTATGTTTTTCACTTAGATACGCATCATGGTATACTGAGTATTCAAGAAAGTGTATGTGTGCATATGCGTATATGGATAGACCTCATAAATTATTATACCATTAAAACTTTAAATAAAATGATATAAATATAGGTTAAATTTGCATTCGAAATTCACATTTGTTAAAAGCATATTCGGAACTGTTTTTTAGCCAGATTATAATGTGGCTTACTCTTAGCTTATTATTGAACTATTAATTAATAAGCCAACCAGATAGATCCATTCATTTTTTATCACGAACTGAACGGTGCAACAATTTACAATGTATCATTCAACAGCATGTTAAAGTACTTAGGAATCATCACACTTCCACAAAAATAATACTTAAAACAATAATATCGTGTTATTATTGATGCTCCATATTAAAATTTCAAAGATGTATTTATATTTATTTAAAATTATTACATATTCGATTCATAATTAACTTAAAATGTATATGAAATCTATATTAAATCTTCATAATTTAGATAACTAAGTATTTTTTCAGTACACTCAGGTGGTAACCAAGGGAAATTTTTACCAAAGAGAAAACCAAAAATTTTATTACCTTTTTCCATAAACTCTTTCTCCTTTTCCCCCGTTCTGAAATTCCTTTTTATCATACTACCATATATTGGAAATTTTGTTTTATAATTATCAGATCTGAAGGCCTCTACTATACTTTCATTTGTTGCATACCTCGCTAATGCAGGTACACTTTTTGTCAAGATATCGTAAAGTGTGATATTATCATTAATAACCTCGCTCTTCATGCTTGCTATTTCTTTCTCGCATTCATTCTGAAAATCACTTAGTTCTTCATCATCGCTGCCAAATGTGGGTGTGGAAATTGATAGTATATCGTTATTAACTGCATATAAATTTGCAACTTTTATCTTAACCATGTGACGTTTAAGAATCATAACAACTTCCACATAACCATAATTCCTAACCAAATGATTATTAGGAAATGGTTCACGAGGATACATAGCAAAATGCATCTACAAATGCATCTCGTGCCCTTCCGACTCCTTAAGACTCCAATCGGACCTTGATAGACTCTCGGAGTGGTGCTTGTCGAACCAAATGGAGCTAAACATCAGTAAATGTCACATTTTGAGATTGTCTCGCCGCAAAAATCCGTCATTGTATCCTTATCAAATCGCTGGTACCCAACTATCCAGCGTTGATATTGTGCGTGACCTCGGAGTTCTTATCGATTCATCGTTCTCGTTTATACCGCATATTCAACATGTCGTTGCGATCTCAAACAAAGCTCTAGGGTTTATATCCAGAAGTAGCGCTGACTTTGTAAACCCCTCCACGCTGCGATATCTTTACAATACCCTCGTGATGCCTCACCTCGAATACGCTTCGGTGATCTGGACGCCGCGTTGGAACAAATACAGAGTACAACTCGAGAGGGTTCAGCATAGGTTCTTGCGCTTACTGGCTTACAAAACTGGCCAGCCTCTTGATCGTTTCAACCATGACTATGGCCCCATTATGAGCAGAATGGGTATCCGGTCTCTGGAGCACAGGAGGAGAGTCACTGACCTGTCCTTCTTGTACAGGATATTAAACGGGTTGGTTGATAACCCTTATGTTCTGTCGCTGGTCAACTTCAGCGTGCCTGTACGTGCTACAAGGCATATTCTCCTTTTTAGATCTCCTGGCTACTCCTCCTGGGTCGGACATACGGATCCCCTACACAGAATATCCGATCTCGCGAACAGGTATCATGGGAGCATCGATTTTTTTGCCGATTCCCTCTCTAGTTTCAAGACGAATGTTCAGAAAGCCTTGTTACTTGATGGCATTATTTAGTGTAACCCAGACCTACACTCCAGACCTACGCCTGACCGACACGCCGAACTCTTTATACTCTTTAGAAAGTATATTTTTACTTGTTTTGTTTTTTTTTTTGCTGATTCGAACATGGTGTTTGTTCTTATATTGTCTGTGCAAACTACTGTACTGCACATACTTGTTGTAATGGGCTTGTCCCGTAAAATAAATATTATTATTATTATTATTATAAAATCAAGTGCCGTGTAATTTTCTTTACTCCTAATAGTAGTATCGGAACCGTGTTCTAGGAGAGCCGTAACAATTTCTTTTAAACCATTCCCAGAAGCAATGTGAAGTGCTGTTAGACCATCTTTTGTTGCTGCATTTATATTAGCACCTTCGCTTAAAAGCATTTTGATAATTTCTTCGTTATTTTTTTCCAACAGCAAGGTGCAATGGTGTATAACCTTCCACACTTCTAGAGTTACGTACAGCATTAACATTAGCTCCATAGTTTAAAAGTTGTTCAGCAATTTGGAATTCCCTTTCTTGTACTGCGATATGCAGAGAAGTTGTACCATCTTTTGCTTCAGCATTTACATTAGCACCTTTGCTTAAAAGCAAGTTGAGAATTTCTTTGCTACCATAGAGAGCAGCAAGATGCAATGCTGTATAACCTTCCTCCCGTCCAGAGGTATTATACACAGCATTAACATTAGCTCCATAGTTTAGAAGGTGTTTAGCAATTTGGAATTTCTTTCCTTGTAATGCGATATAAAGAGAAGTTATACCATCTTTTGCTTCAGCGTTTACATTAGCACCTTTACGTAAAAGCAATTTGATAATTTCTTCCCTACCAGCGTTAGCAGCAAGGTGCAGTGGCGTATAACCTTCCACACTTCTAGAGTTACATACAGCATGAACATTAGCTCCACATTTTAGACGGGGTTCAATAATTTTTAACTGTCCCATCTTTGTAGCAAGCTGAAGAGAAGTTATACCATCTTTTGCTTCAGTGTTTACATCAGCACCTTCGCTTAAAAGCAAGTTGAGAATTTCTTTGATATCATCATCAGCAGCAGGGTGCAGTGGTGTATAACCTTCCACAGTTCTAGAGTTACGTACAGCATTAACATTAGCTCCATAGTTTAAAAGTTGTTCAGCAATTTGGAATTCCCTTCCTTGTACTGCGATATGAAGAGAAGTTGTACCATCATTTGCTTCAGCATTTACATTAGCACCTTTGCTTAAAAGCAATTTGATAATTTCTTTACTATCAATTGTAGCAGCGAGGTGCAATGGTGTATAACCTAGCTCCCTTCCAGAGGTATTATACACAGCATTAACATTAGCTCCATAGTTTAGAAGGTGTCCAACAATTTGTTCATGCCCATGCCTTACCGCGATATGAAGAGAAGTTATATTATCTTTTGCTTCAGCATTTACATTAGCACCTTTACTTAAAAGCAATTGGATAATTTCTTCCCTACCAGCTTTAGCAGCAAAGTGCAGTGGCGTATAACCTACCAGATTGTCATAGGGAGTGTAGCCAGGACTATTTTTTGCATCAATATTAGCACCATTATGTAGAAGCATCTGAACAATCTCTGTGTCACCCTTTCTAACAGCAATATGAAGTGGAGTCTGAAAATGATTTTCTTTTTCGCTGTTAACTTTGGAACCATTCATTAAAAGTAGTTTGACCATCTCTGTATGTTTCTTCTTAACAGCAATATAAAGTAAAGCATATCCATCTGACACATCTGACCGTTCTTGTGAGAAATATGGACTGCGAGAACTAATTATTTCTCTTACTCTTTTTATTTTTCCTTCACAAACTGCTTTCTCTAAACAGTCTAAACTGTGATGTTCATATGGTGTATACTGAACACCTTTCATTTTTCGTGCTTTTTCGTAAATAAATTCCTGATTCCGTGAAATAAATTCAAACTCGTGTTGGGCGACGCGAGATGCACTGGGCACAACTACGCAGTGATGGCTATCACTGGCTTACAAACTATATATGAAGAGAATTCGAATTGAACGAATTCGCCTTATAAATCAACGGGAGAAAATGCGTTTTATTCTCGCGACTTGCACAGACAGCTACAGCCATGGACCTAAGAATTAAATGGACGCAGGACGGAGTACAAAGTCTTAACATAGACGAGGGGGTCGAGCCAAAGAGTAGGTATAATAAGAGGCGTCACTCCGGGCGGAACCTTTGAAGCCCTTGCTTGACCTTGGCATTTAAATTGGTTGTCTATTTCGAGCGGGATATTCAAATCGACTAAATGTACCTTACCGCAATTGGCTGATTATTGCCGAAGTTGACCGATCATTGCCGAAGCTTAGCGATCGTTGCCGAATGGGCATTTAAATTGGTTGTCTAGTGATTTCCCTAGGTTATTTCTGTCCTTGTCGAGTGACGCCTCTTATCATGCGTCTTATTATACCTCCTCCAAAGAGTAGGTATAATAAGAGGCGTCACTCCGGGCGGAACCTTTGAAGTCCTTGCTTGACCTTGGCATTTAAATTGGTTGTCTATTTCGAGCGGGATATTCAAATCGACTAAATGTACCTTACCGCAATTGGCTGATTATTGCCGAAGTTGACCGATCATTGCCGAAGCTTAGCGATCATTGCCGAATGGGCATTTAAATTGGTTGTCTAGTGATTTCCCTAGGTTATCTCTGTCCTTGTCGAGTGACGCCTCTTATTATACCTACTCTTTGCCTCCTCTTTGGTCGAGCCAATCGATCGGGAGGAGAGAAGTCGTGGGGGACGGCTTGTGATTGGCGGAGTAGTACGCATGCGTCGCGCTTTATTTATTGAACTGAATTAAGTTGGTCAAATATTGTCTAGACGTACAAAGATTGCTGGTTACTGATTTCGCGATGTAAAAAAGTCTTGTTTTGATGTATTTTTGAATAATACATCTTGTTAAGTGAATAAGTTTGAAAACTATAACGAAAATCATTAACCAATCACCGATCGTCCACCACCGAATGCTGGACAGGTGTTCCGACTCCTGTTCAGAATGTGTGACCAAAGAGTAGGTATAATAAGAGGCGTCACTCCGGGCGGAACCTTTGAAGTCCTTGCTTGACCTTGGCATTTAAATTGGTTGTCTATTTCGAGCGGGATATTCAAATCCACTAAATGTACCTTACCGCAATTGGCTGATTATTGTCGAAGTTGACCGATCATTGCCGAAGCTTAGCGATCATTGCCGAATGGGCATTTAAATTGGTTGTATAGTGATTTCCCTAGGTTATTTCTGTCCTTGTCGAGTGACGCCTCTTATTATACCTCCTCTTTGGTGTGACTTTTTCGTCCTAGTTCTTCTGGCGGCCGGCAGATTTCGTCGATGTCGTAAAGGCATTTACATATGGCCTGTAGTGTCTGGCATGTGGCCGATCGAGATTCGATTGCTGGAAAAATTTTCATCTCGGCGTTGATTGGTTCGACGGTCGCGGCGTCATCGCGCGCATGCGTAGACGTGCGTAGCTGTGCGTAGCATATCCCCCTCTCTTTAGACTATCCGGCTCGGCGGATTTCCTCACCACACTGCGAGCACCGTTGGGAACGGTGCTGACTCTTTTCCGTGTACAAGTAACGTAACGCACGGCGGTTAGACGTGCGTGGCACCCCCCACTCTCGTCGATCCATCCGGCGTGACGGATTTCCTCACAACGCTGCGCTGAATCCCTTCTTCAATCTTCCATTTCGTCCGCCAGGCTCGTCAAACATCAATTCTTCCCCCGAAAATCGTTCCACTTACAATTCTCTCGAATACAGACAATGAACGATATAAAACATACCACCTGTTGGTATCGGCCTCCAATTACATAATGGAAACATGTAACTAGATTTCATTCATCGATGAATGGAGCTTAAGATTCGTGACAGTCTCCGCCTCCCACCGACAATCACCGGGAAAATCGACGTTGTTGTTGACACTTCAGACCCCCGAACAGAGATTCTTTGGCCGCTATTCATGAACGGTCCCAAAGAGTATTACGATCTTCCACCAACACTCCTTTGAATAAACCTGATCAGTTGTCAGGCTCGTCCGAACGATGAGTTCTCCAGTGTCCATAAGCAACACTGGACCTACGGCTAGCGTTACCGGTATGGAAACGGTCGTGGCCGTAGCACTCGGCGCGCTCGCTGCTGTCTTCCTCGGGGCGCTCTTAGTGCTGCTCGTTATTTGCAAGAGGCAACGTTGCTACTACGTAAGTTAACTCGCTCCTCACCCTGCGACGCGAGGCGCTCACGAGCTCTGCATTCTCGTTTCAGAATCAGAAAGACTCCCCGGACTTGAGTTCGGACTTGTTGGAAGGAGACAATTTGTCTGGTTTAGGCTTAGACGCGTGGGAGTGCGAGGAATGGTTGGCTGGCGCCGAGAGGTATCGATCGTTATCTTAAATAGAATCGCTCGTAAGTCGAATTAGGTGATTGAGCTCTAAGGACACTTTAGGTGGGTCGACGACGCTACTGGTTTAGCTCCACTGTGCATCGCCGTATTGAGATCCTGTCACGCATTGGCTTCGAGTCTCACCGCTATCGCAGGAACGGTGAATAGCAACACCGTTCCGTTGGAGATAGTGGACGTAAGTGGAGGTCCTTTGGTGCCGCGGACTCTGGCGGAGTATTACAGGGTTTCTGTCCCTCAGGTCGCTAGACGTATTCCGCCTCGTGTCGACGACGTGGTGAGAAGTTTGTATCCGCCGTTAGACGCAAGGCTGCTGGAAGCGAGGGTAGCGGCGCTGGTGCTGGCCGTCACGCATTTAGCATTGGTAACCAAGCATGGAGTGTCGAAGAGCCATGCTAGGAAACTGGCGTTCATAGATCAAGCTTTAAGCGACATGGATTCCCATCTGTCGACGTTAAGGAATGCCGCGTTGGCGCAGGAGGTAGCGTGCTCCGTTCCGGCGTCGACGCCGGTTTGAATCTCTCGCGGGTCTTACTGCTTCCATAATTCGCACGGTGTCTGGGTCTTAACGCTATCCGAGATTGAAGGTACACACGATGTTACGAAAAGTTTGCGTGTCACGTATTTTCCTTTTATTACGTCAAGGTCCGAAACCCAACAGTGCCACTTCTGAGTTTCTTTTCTACCGACAATATTTAGCGTTTTACATTTTACCTAACGACAGTTATTATAAAAATGCATACATTACTTTCATGACGTATTAAAAAATATCGTAAGATATACATATATTCAAACATTTTTACGATCAGAGAACACTGGAGGTAATTATTTTGTGATATGGATATGCGCAGAATTCGAGTCTTCCGCTGTTATACGATCAGAGTATTTATATAGATATATATACCTGAGGTGAAAATTCTATCTCGAGGACCATGTCATTTTCGATTTATATTAAGTATTTATAAGTGTTTGTACACGACTATATTTTGTATATCTCTACGGAAACGAAATTAAGTAACTTATAGAGATAAATAGGACTTTATAATAAAGTTGAATTATAAAAAAGAAATCGAGTGTTTTGTAGTGTTTTCGTAATATTTAAATGTGTTTTTATTCTTTTAATATTCTGTAATAATCTCTATATATATATATATATATATATCCAATTTTTATATTTCTCGCAGTACAGTATCGATATCGGATCCCTAGATCGTTAGCATGGCAAAATACACCATAGATTAATCTTGCAGGTTGTCACAGAATAATTCGTTTCATTATTTAAATAAATTAGCTAAGAAACCTTCGACCACCGATAGCGCTACACAGCAGCGCAAATTCAGTGCTAGACGCGGCGAACGAGTGTCCAAAAAAGAGGGAGCAGATTCTTATAACAGAGAGAAAGTACGCTGGAAATTAAAACGGAGCGGATTAGGATATAATTTTTCATCCGCATTACTTGCTTCTGTGCAAGTCCTTCTGCCTCTTCTGGTTGTCGTTCAGAACTTTGTTCTTCAGGTGCTCCTTGTAATTCAAAATGTTTCCGCCCCATTTAGTGACCGCGCCGTTTTCGCAGACCCAGATCTCCTCCGCCACCTGACGAACAAACATTAATTTATATTCAGAATCAAACGTGTTCTAATCATCGGTATCATAACATACCTGATTGATCAATCTGAAGTCGTGAGATACAAGCACCATCCCTCCGTCGAAGTCATTGATTGCGTCAGCTAGTGCGTCGATGGTTTCCATGTCTAAATGATTCGTTGGTTCGTCGAGAAGAAGTAGGTGAGGCACTTGCCAAGCCAGCCATGCGAACACCACTCTGCAACGCTGGCCATCGGACAGCTGCCTTATTGGACATACCTGAGCGACCGAAAGGGGACATTAGGGTTTTCAGAAAAATCAGGTTTCGATAGACTTTCAAGTCCTTTAAAGGGGTATAACCGTTTGAAAGTGTCAAAATCGGATTTTTTTACATATTTTTATAGATTGATTTTTTAGAAATATTATAAAACAAGTCCGATGTAAAAATTCGAATGATTGACGAAGTTATAGGCATTTGAGTGGAACAACCCAGGTAGCACGGGGCGGCGGCTCGACCGATCGCAGCGGAACTACATTTTTCATTACGGTGGCCCTAAAAACTCGCGCTATGTTCAACCAATTCACTTCTAATTTTGCATGCAGAATCGTAATAACATTCCACATCGATCTACGACGCTTCTTTTTATTCCGATTCTCCGTTAATTATTTATAGCTTTAGTGATAGAAAGGGTCTAGCAGGGTAAGCATGGGCAAACGGCCCATGCCGATTCTTGGAGTTGTTATTTTTTAAACAATGCTCCCTGCCTGAAACACCGTTATGTAAAGTTTTAAATCGCTACCCCCCGTTTAAGGGTAATACGGGGGTAAACGCCCTTAACGTTATTATTTTTTTCCTCGGTTACTACTTAAGTATTTTAATTTAAAAAAGACGAAAAAATATAATTCTCGCGTATATTTCATACAGTATATTCCTAATCTTCGGGACAAATGGTTCACATATTCTCAAATAAGAGAATTATAGTGTGACATACAAATATTAATTGAATAATAAATAAAAATCGAACGGCAACATATGACAAAAGTGTGTCAAATAATTTTTTTTTATATGAATAAAGGTCCCAAGAACAAGATACAACTATAAAATTTTCGATTTATTTCACACCTCCCGAGGAAAAAAATCCCAAAAGTGATCAATTATTAGGCGCCGAGAACGTATGTAACCCCTTAAGATAAAGAAAAAACGTGGACTTTTCTCTTAGAAAAATCTAACTTTATCTTTGATCTCACCGTTTCTCTATTTTTAAAAATTTTCAAAATCGGCGCCGTAGGCCGATAGCTATTAACATATTTTATAAAAACAATTTACTGTCTTTGATTTCAGACACGACATAGCTTTTTTCAGATCCACCGTGTAGCCGTATAAAATCGAGAGTTTCGGATATGTATCCATAACTTCGGAAAAACAATAGTTTTTTAACTGAATTTTTTTTTAAGTAGTTCATAATACTATGTAAACGTAGTAAAAAAAACGGAAAATCTTCATCAAGTTGTTCACTTGTAAAGAAATCCACAAAATGTACACATTTTCCGAGCGTTCAAACGGGTATACCCCCGTAAGTGATCATACCTGCTGGCGACCAGTTAATCCGTAGCGTCCAATGATCTTCCTCATCTCTTCGCGTTCCTTAACATCCGGGAAAGCTTTCATCATGTAATCGAGGGGTGACATGTCCAAGTCTAACAGCTCGTGTAAATGCTGATGGTATCTTCCAATTCGAAGGTGGCTGTTCTTACGTATCATGCCGCTCGACGGTACTAACTGTAATCGAGCATTAACATATAAATACTTTGATGCATCTTTATCGCGTAAATTAACAACAGATCGCTGGACTTACGTCTCCGTAAAGTAATTTTAAAAGAGTACTCTTTCCAGCCCCGTTGGGACCAACTAACGCGAGCCTGGTGTCCAAATCGATACCAAATTCCAGGTTCTTGTAGATCCAAGGTGAATCTTCGTTGTAACGAAAACTAACGTTCTGAACCATTATAACTGGTGGTGGGATAGTTCCGCAGGAGGGGAAGTAGAAATTTAATACTTTGTCGCTGACGACTTTTTCGGTGAGGCCTTGCGCTACCATCTTCGCCAAAGTCTTTTCCTTCGATTGAGCTTGCCTGGCCAACTTGGCGGAACCGTGACCGAATCGAGCGATATAATTCTTCATGTGCGAGATTTGATCCTGCTCCCAGTTGTACTGTTTCGCTTGGTTCTCCAGCAACTCCATCCTATTAAAAAGACAATTCGTAGGAATATCACCGACGTTCGCGCCGCTCGTGCACGCAGCTCCCGACTTACCTAGTCTTCACGAAGGCTTCGTAATTGCCGGTGTAGTATTTCAACTGTCTCTTATTCACGTGAATGATATTCGTGCAAATACCATTGAGGAAATCTTGCGAATGAGAAATAATAACGAGGATTCGTTTGTACGTCTTCAGCTCCTCCTCCAGCCAGACGCAGGCGTCGAGATCTAAGTGATTGGTAGGCTCGTCGAGCAGCAACAAATGAGGCTTGACGTATAAGGCTCTGGCGAGGGCGATCCGCATCCGCCAGCCCCCCGAGAAGTCTTTGGTGGGTGTCGTCTGCATTTTGGCAGTGAAACCCAGACCGTGTAAAATATGAGCGGCGCGAGCCTCAGCCGTGTCAGCAGCCATATCTTCCAATCTCTCGTAAACGTCCATCAGCTGCTCCTGAGCGTCCTCCTCGTCGCACTCCACCAACTCTTCCGCCAGCTTCTCTAGGCGAACGCGCTCCTCGTCGACCTCCATCACGCACTCTAAAGCCGTCTTATTGCTAGCGGGCATTTCCCTGGTCAAATGAAAGATATCGATCTGGTTAGGGATAGGAACTTCCCGGTTTCCAAGCACAGCCAACAGGGTCGACTTTCCGGAGCCGTTGAGACCGAGCAGGCCGTAGCGTCTGCCGCAGTTCAGCTCGAGCATGGTATCCTGCAGCAGCTCACAGCCATGGAACGTTATAGAAAAATTAGATATCTTTATGTCTCTACTACGCGGGTGCGAAGCCAACGATCCCGTACACGCACGTGCCTCCGCGTTCAGCCTGGCGTCCGCTTCCAGTTTCAAGCACAGCGCCTCTGCGGAAAATAGCTTTCGGTTAGTTCGGGGCTGGACGGAGATTACCGGGACGGACGCTGGACCTCACCTTCGATACTGATAGGGCTGGTCCCGTTAGTTCCGTTCTGAACGGCGCCAGGACTGCCCTCCTTCCCGTCGTCCCCGGCTCTCGCCTGGCCACCCTGCGGCTGCTTCTTCCCGGTCTGTCTAGCCTTCGCGGCCTCCTTCTTCTTCTGCTGCTGCTTCTTCTTCGCGTCGGACGGCATGGTTCGTCTGAAATTTCATGGATTAACGCCTGGTGCAGCTTCTCGACGCGAACTCCAGATTGGAGCGCGGGTTACGTAAGCCTCAGGTTAGGAGCACGGCGCACGTGCGTTCGGGACTGGGACCGAGGTAGACGCGACGTCTAGGTCGAAAATTCGGGAAACCCCCCGTCTCCGTCGACGGCCCGTTACGTGGGCCAGTCGCAGCGAGATAGACAGAGACGGACGGAGGGGGGAGAGGGGTGGCAAAGTGGGGCGACGAGGATAGACAAAGACGAAGGAAAAAGCGACTGGAGTAGAATTTATGTCGCCTTGAGAGGTGAAAGGCGACGGTAAAAGGAGGAATTAGGATCGCAAGTAGCGTGGAAGAAATGAGGAGTGAAAAGGGAATGGAGATGAATGGCCTCGAGGGGAGACACGAAACACCTTCGGTTAGGACGAAGGGACGTGGATTTCCTGTGCCCGGTGACCCACGTAGGAATTACGGGGGTCCACGGGCAGCCGGGTGCTTCGTCTCTCCCCGCGGTCCCTTTGATCGCGGAACGACCTCGCGAAATTACCTAGTTGTGCGCCAAAAATCGAACGACCCGTGCAACACGCGAACACACGTGCATGGATAAAGGCAAAGCTGGGCAAAGCCGTCAAAACGACGCCGTCTCGCGGGTTGCGCGCGAGGTGGCGCCACTGGGCCCGCGCAGGTCTCAACGCCGCGGCGCTGCGCGAAAATCGAAACAGTCGCGTCCGGTGCTCGTTGTGGGGGGATGTTTTTGATGAGAGTGGTCGCGGTTTGTAGGTTATGGCGCGTGTGCGACTGAGGATAGGGAGGCTTGGGATCTCCGGCTTCATTGATATTTCCAAGGGCTTGTGGCAACTCGAGCAGAGGGCAGAGGAATCTGTGAACGATGGAATTGCTGCTGTGGAGAGGCATAGGTGCCGTGATATTTCGGGCCACCGATGGTGAGCTACCTTTTGTTGTCAGTTATTTGTAATTGGATATATGAATGTTGAAGACTGTTGCGATGATGTTGGTCCATGGGTATGGAGGTGTGTTTCGATATGAAAGGTTAAAAGGGTGTGCGGAAATTTGACGTTTTGAGAGGTTAGTGCGTCTTGCCGCCATATTGGATTGTGGTGGAAAAGGCGGGAAGGCAGCTTAAATCAGGGACTTCTACCGCAACTGAAAATACCGGTATCATACCGGTATTTTTCGGTTCCATCTTCAAAACCTTTATAGAAACCGAAATACGCAAATACCGGTATGACGTCATACCGATATATGGACATACCGGTATATTTACCTATATTTACCGGTAATTTTTTCGGTTTTCGGATTTTAGTACAGTTTTCAAAATATATTATTAGACAGGGATCTGGTATGGTAAACGTATACTAATATATTGGTATTTTTATGAAAAGATATTACGCTATGTCGGTGTTAATAAGGGTTACGAAGATATTACAGCTCGAATTAATAAGGGTTACGAAGATATTACTTTAATCTACCATGTCACCGAAAGAAGAACCGGAAAAATACCGGTATTTATTTCGGTTTCGGTACTTTAACGATTTCGGTATTCGCCTATTTCGGTTCTATAACGGTTTCGGTACACATCTGTTTTGGTACGATATCGGTTTCGGTATAGCTTTGTTGACGTAATACCGGTATCAAAATCATACCGGTTTAAAGTCCCTGGCTTAAATTGAATTTTTTGTGGAACGAATTTTTTTTTTATTATCAAATTATCCATTATGTTTGATTATTTCGTGGTAGAGATGTTGTACTGTTAACAAAAAGAGTTTTTCTTTCCGATTTTTTGAAGGTTTTAATTGTGCGAGATGTGATTGGTTAGAAATGGTCATTATCGAATAGGATCGAAAGGGAACTGCTTTCGATTGCCGAATATTTAAACACACTTCTTACAATTTAATTACTGTCTTGTTTTTTTGTTTATTGTTTATGTAAATCTTGATATTAGTTAGCAAGTTACAGTAGAAATTAACTTTTGAAGTACGAATAATAGAGAGTCAGAGGGAGATTATTTAGGGTGGGAATGCATACATTGGAAAGCAGTGGAAGAGCAATTTTACGATTCGTTTAGGAATTAATAGCAAGGTCTTATTAAACCGAGAACCATTTATAATTGCGTTCAACTTCGTTGTGACGGCTTTAATTTGAGGTTACAAAGGGAGAAATTTCTTTCGAGCATTCGCGACAATAAAACCGTGGGCGTTTTATAATTGGAAGTGCGAAAGCATTTTCCGACAAACTTGTCAAACCTGCTTAACCTGCATTTCGTTGCATTGTTATCGAAAATGGCAAAAAAGGAGAAATTTTCAATTACTTCCTTTGCAATCACAACGGTATCTAGCACAGACCTAACCCTTCCTAATCTGCACACGAAGTTTCATTAAAATCAGATTTTCCGGGTTGGAAATACAGTAATTCGTCGTAATAGTCCCGACGAACGGGGATGCGGACACCATTCGTAGCCGACGACAACTTCGTGTCGACTCTTTTATTCTCTCGCACGTTCTCGGATTCTCTCACTCTCGACTGAAGGATTCCAAGAAATTGTGGGGATAGTAAGCGGGACTATTACGCATGGTAAAAACGGGACAATAACGACGAATTACTGTACATATTCCCTTGTTAGCAATAGGCGGCCGACTAAACACTGACCTAGACCACTTTCAGCCATAAGGACTGACCAAGCTTAGACTTAACCACTGATGGTCTGACCAAATCCTCTCCTAACCCCCTTAGAATTCTGACTTAACGCAGATCTAACCAAAAGTGCCTAAACTACCCCAAACTACATTCCAACACCTGAAAACTGAACCAATAATATTAATTACAAATGTGCTTCCTAATAAATTACCCCATAACGTTTAATTTCCCTTTCACAGACGCCCGCTTCAGAAGCCCCCACCTTTGGAAGGAAAATTCGAATCCTTTGTAAATCGGGGGCGAAAAGAATCGCATTCCTCGCCTGAGGCTTCATCGTTCGAACAGCCGTAGTTGGTTAAAGAAGTGTGTTCTGATGAATGAACGAATGGATAAACGACGGTGGTAGGGGGTGGTTAAAAGAAGAGACGGACTTGCGCCCCTGCTTGCCCGAAGTCTGTCGGCTCGGGGGGGGGGGGGGGGCAAGGAGGGCGTAGAACGCGTAGAGGGGTGGGGGTGCAGGCTTAATTGCACCGCATCACAGAACGTAGTATTTCGTAGTACGTAATGGTGGGGGTGTAATGCGTCCTCGGCCGTCCTCGTCCTCGTCGGCGGCGTCGTCGTCTACGTCGTTATTCGAATGTAAGCTCTGCACGCTCTCCTGGATCGACGTATGCGTACCACTGACGTAGCAAGCGCCTAAATATTAGGGTGGCTACCACCGACGGGGCAACTTTTTTGTTTCTCAAGTTTAAAGAAATTCCGTTCGTGGAGAGGGCAGTGTAGGGTGTCATTTGAATGGGAAATTTCGGGTTCTGAATTTTGGGATTTTTAATTCTAGGTCTTTGTACCTCATGTTTTGAAATATCGAATCTCAGAATATCAAATTTGGAATTGTGAACTTTCACCTTGAATTTTCAAATTTTCAAATTTTCGAGTTCTGAATTTTGGGATTTTTCAGTCTGGGACTTTGAATCTCAAGTTCTGGAATATCGAATCTCAGAATATCAAATTTGGAATTAACGAACTTTCACCCTTGAATTTTCAAATTTTCGGGTTCTGAATTTTGGGATTTTTAATTCTAGGACTTTGTACCTCATGTTTTAGAATATCGAATCTCAGAATCTCAAATTTGGAATGTTGAACCTTCACCCTCTAATTTTCGAGTTCTGAATTTTGAGATCTTGAATTGGAGGACTTGGAAACTCGAGTTTTGGAATATCGATTCTCAGAATCTCAAATTTGGAATTGTGAACCTCTACCCTTGAATTTTTAAATTTTCGAATTTTCGACTTCTGAATTTTGGGATCTTGAATTCTAGGACTTTGAACCTCATGTTTCGGAATATCGAATCTCGGAATCTCAAATTTGGAATGTTAAACCTTCACCTTTGAATTTTCGAATTTTCCCAATTTTGAACTTTGACTTCCGATAGTTGTTTGAGTATTGGACTTTGAAAACTCGAATTGGCAAAATTCTGAAATTTTAAACCCTCAGCCTCAGAATTTTAAATCTTTCATTGTCCAGTAATTTGATCTCTCTAATTTCAAATTATTCACTAATTAGGTCTCTCTTTCCCAAGCTTTCAATTTATAACTCCCGCGACATTATAAATCATGGTCTATTGACTCACCAGCCCCACATTTAAATCATCAGCAGTAAAAATGCGTGCTTAAAGTTTCAGTAGTACTTTTACTACTCGATGAAGCTTCGCCCAGATATAGACTGTTTCAAATGCACGAGCACGAATATTTATGTACATTGCGGCCATTCTATAAAGGCCCGAATTTCGATCGACATACTCCACGTGCCTTTTGTTAGCCACTAGTAGGGGAATGGAATTGTCAGTGTGACGATAATAGGAACCAATCATCAGGACGTACGACGACGTAATATGTAATCGATCGAGGGAGACATTTGACACACTTTTCGAGGTGAACAACGATTAATTTTCCACGATGCAAATCTATCCTGGGGAGAGACTCGAGGGGGTGGAGTTTGTGGAAATAGCTTCAGAGGGTGAAACCTCTGGCAGCGTAATAAATAATCGGCATTATTCTGGGATTGTCGGTCGAAAAGATGTCTGAGGCGATTCGAGCTGAACTTGAAGGTGGTGGCGGACGTATTTTACTAAAAATTATCCAATTATATCCAAATCGAATTGGATTACTTTCCGAAACAAGGCAACCAAAATTTGAAGCTTCATTTCCACCTTAATCACTTTATGTACACTAAAAATCCCTTAGTAATCATATTCTTCGTTCAAAATAAAGTCGAAAGTGTGGAAAGAATTTCCCCCAGCAACGCTCCAGTTTCGAGAAAATCAAATTCCAAAATGTGCCCCAGCTGCTTAGTTTTTACACACTCTCGACCTAATTATCTAAAAACGAAGGCTCGTACGAATAAACAAAGACCAACTTCCCCATATCGCATTTCCAAAAATATTTTCAAAAACAGTAGAAATTTAATAACACCCACATTCGATACAACAACACTACTTGCCCCCAATACCTATCCAAATACAATATCATTATCACAAAAAAGATAAAAAAATTCGTATTAAAAAAATTAAAAAAAATTTCATATCCAAAAAATTCCCCAAATTTTACTCACGAAATCCTTTCCAATAACTTTCCCAACCACAGTACACTTACCGCCCAAAAACGTTGAATCGCCTAAAAAAAAACCATTCACAAAACGTGGGGCCCAAAACGCCTCGGCACGGCCCTGCCCTTTCGTGTGCGTGACGCGAACCCACACGCTGCTCGCGTGTCACCACCGTAACTCCTCGAGTAAATCAGGGTGGTGGGGGCTGAGGTGGGGGACGTTTCACGGGTGGACGGGGTTGAAAGGAAGGGGCTGAAAAAAGGTGTGAATGTCGGATGGCATTCATTCAAATGCCGTCCAATCGCAGCGACGTACTCCAGGTCGAGTGGCAGGGCCGCATACACGCGCGCACACACGGGGGGCGGTTATTAAGTCCTCGCGGTTCCATTCCGTGTTAACGAGCCGGATTATCCTGAAATTAAAAAAAAAGGCACACCCCCGCATTGAATCGAAAAATTCTGGGCAATTTGACACGGCTAAACGGTGTACCGATGAATTCCATACCGGCCCCATTGTGGCCAGGTTTGTCCCAAATCGGGGCAGGATGGGAAAATCTGGGGAATTCGTGGGAGATAGTGGAGAGATTCATGAGCAGACGATCCACCCGCTCCTTCGTAGAATCCACGCGACGTCTTTTCCGCCAGAGTGTTTTTGACACGGAGGAGGCCTCCAATCGATCGGGGCAGGAGCAGCCGAACCGGAAGTAGGACGTTTAGGCTCGATGGGAATGACAACGGGGAATCGAAAGACTGAGGTGACTTAAGCTCGGATCGTCCGAGTCGCCCTCCCCTCCCCGAGGAGACACTCGAACGAATCTCCTTGATGGGACGTAGAGAATTACCTTTTTTTTTCTGGAAAAAAGAGGGCGCTCCTTTCGTTGCTAGCGCCTAAGAATCGCTCGAGGGAAGAAGGTACCTTAAAAAGCCACTAGGGACGGGTGGATTCTATTTCGAACTTCGTCTGCCACTTGTCGAGAAGTTGCAGGCGACGCGGGTAATTTTTATTGGTCAAGGAATGGCACTGTGGGCTATCAATTGCAAGGGTTGACGGAGCAAGAAGCTCCTAGATTGAGCCGGTGGATCCTGTTTCGCGTTCAGGGGAAACTGATACACTGGCCCTGAAAGACAAGTAACTTTCATCGATCTTGTTCGGTGATCCGTTCATCCCCCTCGCTGCACGGGATCCTCTGTCGTTTTTGCGTTTAATTGCTCGTCACGGCGACCAGGCTCCGCTCGGACCCGAATAAATTTAAAGGCCGTTCACTGGGGGAATTTTATTGGCCCTCTGGGGAGATTCTGCTGATTTCCGTCTCGTTATTAATGTTTCTGTTTGAAATACGCTCTTTCGCATCTGACAGCATCAATATCCTTGTCTCTCCTTGTCTCGACGTACCGATTTCTACCAGATTGCATCTTAAACGTCAAACAGAAGGTGCCATTTTTGGGCACCCTGCGCAAACGGTGCCATTTTTGGGCACCCAGCGCAAACGGTGCGTAAATCGAGGAAGCCCACAGCGGGATAAGATACACCATCTAAACACACATCGAAACTGTAGAATACGCTTTTTCCATACAAAGCTTCGTTTTCGAGAAAATGGACCTCGAAGACGGCGCTCCGAGGCCCCGCCCCCGGGGGCCGAACTGTACCCTAACTTTGCAGTCGTTTTTCTCGAAAACGAAGGCTCGTATTGGAAAACTTCATCGCGCGGTTTTCGCTCATTTTTGAACGTGGAATCGTTTCCGCCACTTCGCGCCTGTCTCTTCGAAGTTTCGAGGGGTGAAACGGGGGTGGGAAAGTGAGTTTGAGGAGTCTGGCTTGGCTCAGAGGTGCTCGTTAACATAGAATCCGAACTGTGCTGCTCGCCGCGACGGTTTCCGTGACAATTGCCAGCTGATTGCGATCTCTCGCCCAGGGGAGTGAGAAAGAGGTGGGGGAGGCGAAAAAATTAGCCGCGGAGGCCGCAATCAGCGTGTCTCAGAAGCACCCCATGCCCACAGACTGCCGGTGTATCGATCTAATAGTCCGTGGCTCGCGGCAGCTCGTAAAATACGGCGATCACGGTACGTGATTTCGTGGAAAACCATAATAGTCGACCCTGACCGTCGAGAAATGGTCCCGCCGCAGAGAGGATCCCCTCCCTGCCGGGATTTATCGGCCAAGTAATTCGGGGTCGAACACCCCCGCCGATTGAATTCGATAAGTTCGATCGGGGTGCCGCGACTTCGATATTTCCTTGAGAAACACATTATATATAATTTCGTGGACCGAGCATGTGGCATTTCGAATAGCAGGTGTTCCTTTATTACTTAAAGTAACAAATATGAAAATTCAAATAGGTACTCTATATTCCGTGTCCATTTTGGAGACCAACAAATCTTCAATTCCTTCAATTTTATTAAAGATGCTCACGATTTCCTTTATTCGCTTTATTCTTCCCGACCTCCTCGCCACCCCCGAATAAAATGTCCCAAAATGGGGGTGTAATAAGTATCGCTCCGTGCGTGGAAGGGGCCTATTTACCGACCAGCAAGAAATTTAATAAAACTCAGACAAGTCGACGTCGACTTGGAACCGATGTAGCCTCCTCCTTGCATACGCTCTGTCACTGTCGCGGGCGAGGGTGGTCGGGAGGGGTGTGTAAGGCCGGGGGGTGGAAGGAAAAATTTCGACGTCTGCGTGCGCGCGAGGGTTCGACAGCCTGAGAGCGTGCAGAAGGGGCCAGAGGGAATGGAAGAAGCCGAGGCGACTCCGGCAGTGGCATAGAATCAATTTCGTAGGCGAATCTATATTTTAGTTTTCGATTCCCGATGGTAACTTCGCGAGGAGTTATCGCGGCTCCGGCAGAAAGAAAAATTCCGAGCTCCCTCCTACCCTCTGTTCTGGGATTACTTAAAGAGACTTGTTCCAGGGTGGTGCCAGCGCAAGGGGACGTTTTAGGGGAACTTTCTGAGGGATTGCACACAGTATTTTGCGGATATTTTAATTGTTTAAAAAGTTTCAGGGTGGAGACTTTTTGGGGGGTGAATCGGGAGGATGTTGATAGGGTAAGTCCGGGAGTGTTCGACCACCGGGAGAGTCCGGCCAGTGCTGATATTTTAATACTGACGCAAGATAGGGCACTGTGTGTCATTGACACAAAAGAAATGACGTTGTTGTTTATCTCACATTGACCATTGTTACAAATCCATATTTTAATTATAAGATACAGTTAAGACTTTATGCGAAGCTGAAAGTTTTTAGACCAACTTACAGTGGTGGCATTATTTGAAAAACAGGTAAGTTTATTTACACTCTTCCGATATTGGGGATATAATATTCATATAACTACAGTGTAACACCAACAATACGTATGTATTCGTTTTTAATTTTTTTTGATAAGGTGGTCGATCACTACCTTGATTACTCGTAGTGGGTGGACGGTCTAACCGCGACATGCGGGTGAGACCGACCAGTTGCGATGCCAATGTTTTTGATTGAAAATGAAAATAAATATTTGAAATTATCGCACATTATAATTTATATATACCCTAAATTGCTTGGGCTTTGCTTTAATGTGCATAAAACGACAAAAATGTGAAAAACAACGATGCTACAATTTATTTTCCAAAAAGTGGTCGAACTCTCCCGGACTTACAATATACAGGCAAAACGCCAGACAGTATAAACTTATAGTCTTTGTTAAATAAATTCCTGAAGATAGGTAGCGTTGAAAAATGGGCAGTTGGACTAGAATACTCCCTTAAGGGGGGACTATACTTTAGGAAACGCTAAAACAGGCTGATTTTGGGGAATTTTTTCTGGGGGAATTATGAAGCAAATCATTTTGATCTGTTCTATGGCTTTATATTTAATTTTTGATGACACGAAAAATTTTTTATGTTAAAAATATGCAGTGTAGATGTCGCTAATAGTTTGGGATTATCTAGTTGTACGTGTAAGGGCAAGTCGATTAGTTGAATAGTTTTCTCTAAATTATCCCCACCGTTTTCCAACTTCAGCGGCGACTTCTTTTTTTTTTTTATGTTTGTCCCCTCATAACTCTTCAGCGTATGGACCGATTTTGATGATCTTTTTTTTATTCGAAAGGGGGCGATGCCCCGGTGGTCCCATCCTACACTGCATCAACATTGACCTAATATTTTGCCAGTTATGGTTAATAATCAAGACTATTGTCACCTAATTATTATTATTTTATGTACGTACGCGCATATCACCTCAGCATGTTGTGTCAATATATATAAAACTAAAAAGTTAAAAATAAAAAAATTTAAAAAAAATTAAAACCGACTTCAAAAAAATAAAATTGCATTAAAAAGTTAAAAATAATTTTTTCCCTTATTTAATCTACGACTCCCATATTTTTTAAGTCGGTGCCTCATCAGTTGCACTGTGTAAATCTGGCACCGGCTTAAAAAATATGAGACTCGTAGATTTAATAAGGGAAAAAATTATTTTTAACTTTTTAATGCAATTTTATTTTTTTGAAGTCGGTTTTATAACAATATATATATTTTTCCGTATCTTCAAAAGTTAAATATAAAGCCCTAAAACAGTTCAGAATGATTTGCTTCATAATTTCTCCAGGAAAAATCCCCAAAATCGGCCTGTTTTAGCGTTGCCTAAAGTATAGTCCCCCCTTAAGGCTAGATATTATTATTCTGTAGGGGTAGACATACCTTGGTTTGCGCGCAAATGTGTGGCAGAAATCAATTTTTCAAATCTTTTCTACAAATGGGTGCAAATTCACCCCTAAAAGCAGTGTCCACCACTTTTTTAACGCCCTGTACATGTATATAGCAATTCGATGGAGACCAGAAATAATCATCCACGTAAAAATTCTGTTTCTCCTCTGTTTGTGTAGAAATAAAATACAGTGTCGCCAAGGGTACATTGCAATTAGCAAACATCGATACTTCACAAATAAATAATAATTCAGCGTAACTGAGCTTACTGTAAAATAAAAAATTTGGTCACCTGTTCACGAAACAGCCGATCGAATACTTTTCCAGCGGTGTTGCACGTTTCGCCATAGAGTCGTCAGTTCGGCACAAGCCTGCACGCACCATCAACCCCTGCAAACAAAATTTCCCCTCACCATACAATCATCACACCCAATTAACCCTTGCCCCCACATAATCAACCCATCTATCATCAACAATCATCCCCCCCACTACCCTTCCCCTCGCACAAACCAAAAACTCCCCACGTAACCTGTTGCACCCTCGGAAAAGCACGAAGCAAAAAAGTCCCCAAATTCCCTTCACCCACCCCTCCACTCCACCAAATCCCCACTCAAAAAAAAAAAAGTCCCCAGCCCCTCCAAAACCCCCCACCCCGATCCAAACGCTCCGAAAACCAGCCCCCCCCCCTCCCGAAAAAACAACCCCCCAAAAACCGTGCAGGGTGGCCAGAAGTTCGACGCCGGCACGGCAGAAAAATTGATTCCCCGGAGCAGTGGGGCCGGCCACGGTTGCGCGCGCGCGCGTGGGTGCGCGCAGCCCTCGTCCAACATGTCCGCCCTGGTGCTGCAGGTAGTCGTGGTTACGCGGCTCGGTGCGTAGCACGCCGTCGTCCGCCGAGCGTCCTCCCCTCGGTTCTCCGTGCACGGTTCGGTCCGCGGTGGTTATCGGCAGCCTCTCCTCTCGCGCAAGGAGACTGCCAACGTCGAGGCCCTGGTGCGCCCTGTGTCGTCCGGCGTGTACACAGCCGGTCCTCCCTCTCCCCCTGCTGCAGGGGCACCGCTGCGTCGAGAGGGGGTGCACGGGAAGAGAGTTGTGGCCGCGCGCTGGTGCACGCATTATATCGCGGGTGCATAGACAGAGGGGGTGGGAGGGAGGGATAGGGGTTGAAAGAGAGTGAGAGAGAGAGAGAGAGAGAGAGAGAGAGAGAGGGAGAGAGAGAGAGGAAGCGCGGGATCCAGAGAAAGGGCGGTGAAGAAGCGTTCGAGGGGGCTGGGGGAGGGAAAAGCTTGAGGCAGGCGCGCGTATTGATTCCCGCGTGGCGTTGTACGGTGAGGTGAGAAAGCTGCGACCGGAAGATCCGCGCCGCTTCCTTCGTCGCCGCTGGAAAAACCGTGCCAGGGTGCGGAGGGCGTGAAGGGGCACCGCCGCAGGGCTGGACGGATCCTGGGGGCATTTTTTTTCCGTGGCAGCTCCGGGGACGTGCAGGTACGTGGACAGGCAGCAGGGGGTGGCAGCCGGGGACCGGCGTCTCTCGGTTGCACGCGCGTCTTCCGCCCCGCGGGCGAAGGGTGGCGTGCCGGAGGGCGGCCGAAGGCGACCCTCGAAAAAGGGTATATCGATCGCCCGGCCGGTCCGGGGACCGTCGACTCTCTCGGCACGCCACCGCGAAAGTCGTGCCTCCGTTGCCCGTGCTCCCTTTCTTCCCTACCACCCCCTCTTTCACCTGCTTCTTTTTTTGTTCGCCGCTCCTGTGTTCGTGTCCTGCTTTCCTTCTAACGCGCCCCTCCCCCTCTCCCTCTCTTCTGGCCAGTTGGGGTTGTTGCTCTTGGCTGCATGTGGAGCATGTTTTTTTTAAGGGTAGGGGGGCACGGTTTCGGTGGTCATTGATAGGTAGACTCGTCTGGTGGGTGCCGCTCTGTGATCGGGAGAGAGCTCGGCGGCTGCTGCGTGGCTCCTGTTACTCTCGCCCTTAAACGTGGCCCTTATCGATCCCAGAACCTGGCTAGGATGCCGTGCCGGCTGAATATCGCGCCCTATGTGCTTCCTTTACAGTTTTGGCCCTTTTGAAGGCTTCTTAGCTCACCACTGAGCAGCTTCTTCCCTGCGGAGTCTTCTCTTTGAGTCCTACTCGGTCGAATTGGATAAGAATACTTGGGCTGGACTGTACTGTCCTCTGTAACTTGGCCTGCGTACGGGGGAATTGGGGATGGTCTAATTAAGGGGCATTATCAGTCAGTAGGGTGTACGAGGCTTTGGGAATTTCTGAGTGGCTGAAATGATTGGTGAACCATCTATTCAGGCAGTTCTATATTTCGGTAGGGTATTTGGGAATTTGGGAGGAATGGCGTTTGTGTTGTTTCATGCAGTCAATCTGAATTGTTGCTATTAATCCATGGAGTTTTAGAATGAAGAATAGAGCACCAGAAGCTCCAGTGATGTGCACACTGCTCAAACTACTCGGGGGGCCATTTGGGACTGGTTGTGCAGAAAGCTACCAATCCTGAAAATGGCAAGAAATTAGTTAAACACAGTATGGATCCCATAATTTTGTGATCTTTATTTTCCAAAAAGTTGAACAACTCTTACATTGTAGAATTGAGGGGCCCAGTGGAAAACAGGCACATGCCACCGTTTCATGATTTTTTTTATGATTTTTTTACCTAAAAGATTCACATTTGTTGTTTTTATATTGTTGTATTTATTATTCAAAATATCACAGTTTATAGTTCAATGTTCGTAGATTTAACGATTTAGTTCAATGTTCGTAGAAAATAAAAAGTTCTAAAAAAGTACGGATCCTTAAGGTAGTTTCTGAATAATCTACTAAATTCAAGAATTCTTTCAAATTTCGTCCAAAACTAATTTCGAATACAAGAAACCCTTGTACAACCCTTGTTAAAATCGATTTACCGCATAGTTATCGCGAAATTGTTCATTAAAGTTGATGCATTTTAACACAGTGGCATATGGCAGAGTCGAAAAAAAGAGGGTTATAGTTTCAGTTTCTCTTCTGAAACAGGAAAACTATACTCAAGAAGTGTACTAAAATTGGCACAAAAGTACATCGAAGTGTCAGGAAATGAATTTATTAATTTCTGCAAAACTGACCACATGGTTTCTTCGTAACAAATTTTTTAGAAATTACGTAGAGCAGTCGACGTGGCAACGTCGCACGATCGGCATGTTTAGACATTTAAATAGCGAATGACGGTTCAAATTCGTATGAACATTTTTTATGACATTTTGGTTATAAAAGACACTCCGAATGAATGCGACGTTGTAAGATCTGCTGCTCCAATTCACTACGCTACCTAATTTAATATTCTATTTTCGCATTACAATCATTTATATTAACATTGAATTTTCTAAAATATATATACACGATGTTAAAAATTATAATTATTATTTCCATAGTACCATACTACTTTATATTTATCGTTTATTACCCAACTCTAATTTGACAAACTTGTTGTCCACTGAGCCCCTCAATTATTAAAACTACCAAGCCATAGTGCCATTTTCCGTTTAAAAAACAAAAGCTGAATAAAATATAAAATAATATTACTTAAACTACTCACTGCTAAATAACCCATTAAAAAACATTCTAAACCAATAACAAAAAATGTAATATACCCCATAGAAATAAATTTACTTTTCTTTAACAATCAAAATCTTCACACTAAATTTACTCAGTTTCAGATCATTGAGGGTTGGTAGCTTTCTGCATAACTAGGCCCATTTAATCCAGGGGGTTTGTCAGTCGATGGGGTACCAAATCTAAACTAGGTGTTGGCAAAATCTAGGATAGTTAGCAAGTGCCAACGTTGAGCAGTGCATCTCCTAGTCGCAGCTTTCGGGGCTCGTTTCATGGCGTGGCTATCAACCCCTGTACAAGGGGAAGGTACGTAATTAGAATAACGGCACCCTGCAGGGTCGAGAAGCAGGGAGGCGTGTAAATAGCTTGACTTTCCACGTTCTATAACTTTCTTTGAGAATAACGGCACCGTTCAAGCAGGCAGCATGTCCACCTTTTTGTCTCCACTGATCTCGAAGAGTAAGGAACAGAGACTAAGTAGTTTGAGTTCTCGAATCGGAGGCAACGAGGCAGGGATTAGTATTTTCCTCTGTGTCGCTTTGTGTGCATCTTCATTGCCACGAGTCCCTCCTTGTGTCTTCCAGGGATCGATAGAACGTGAAACGGAAAGCTGAGGATCGGGGAACGAAGTTCAGGAACCAGTTGAATGTGTCTCGTTGATTCTTTCTGCGTGCTGCATTCGCCGGCGAGCGTTATCTTTCTTCAAGAGTTAAAAGAGAATTACGGAAACGTTGCTCTTTCTCCCATCGCAGAATGCCTCCTTCTGGAGGGGTCCAGTGATCCTTCGAGTCTTCTTTCTGGTCTTCTTTCGTATGAAACTCCTATAAATTTTAAGCATAATTGCTTCTCACCTACTTGCTTCTTGCGAGAATTTAATAGCAGAATTAGGTTGTTGAAATAGGTCTGGTTTACAGTCCTTTGGTCTTTTTATTCGGTGTCCCTCATTGGAAGTTCCAAGGTACTAGATCTCTGAGCAAGTGAACTCTAATTATTTTAGACTGTGTATGTGGATTGTTAGAATTTTCAGCTCCTGGACACCTCAGTGAGTATTAAGGGGAAATCATTTTTTAAACGATTTTATTCAGCTTCGATCCTCTGTTTGTTGTATGTATGTTTGTTGGTTTGGTCCAAATCTGGAAACTCAATTTTAACCTCCTTCTAACTATCCAATAGACTTGAAACTTTGCAGGCGTATGTATGCCAAAATTATGGAAAAAAATCCCCGAGGGGTTTAAAGAATTACCCATTCATAACAGAATATAAATCAATTTAATACGGAGTCAAGCGTCGAAATGAATTTGTTGTGAGATATCCTGCTCCACGATTTTATTTAAAGTGAAAAAACACCATCGAAATTGAAGTACAAGAATATAATTATTTTTTAGTTTTTAGTGCATTTTAAATAAAATCGTTTAACTTAAATTTTCTTTGATATATTTTTGAATTCTAACTCCTATATTTATAATTGAAAACTAATAAAAAAACCTGAAACTTCGTCAAAGATGCATAAAAACATGGACCAAATTTGAAACGAATCGAATCTCTAGTTTCTTAAAAAAAAAATCTCAAATTTTGCTATATTTTCAGCTCCAAAAATAGGATTCCCCGTTAAGGGATGTTTTCACCCCCGAAGAGCCGAAAATGGGCCAAGCAAAAAATTGCCCGAGGTCCTCCCGAAACCTGCGCAGTTTCAAAAACTTCGGAATCCTCTGCAATCGAACCTCCCTGGTCAAGCCAAGTGCTTTAATCATTCTGAGCAGCACACATGGCCCTCCAAAGCTTCCACGCCATTGGATGCCCCACTAATAAATCCTCAAATTATAATTTGAAGCAGAGTGTCCCCTCGCGAAGTCATTAAAAATATCAGAAAGCATGCTAGAATTATTCACAAAGTGCTGTTTTGTGAAGCTCATCAACTGCTTGTGGGTTTCTTGTTTTCCCAAAGCGAGATTAATCAAGCTACTCGCAGAAGTGAGTCACGCCGCATGGACCGCCGTGCTTAAGATCCTGCGCAGCAGTCTGCGCCCCCGTTTTTCATTTAACGACGCCACACTAGCTCCCCACGCAGTTTGGGGCCACGTTATCCTGCGTAAAACGTTTGCCAGCTTGGGGTGAGCGGGAGGAGCGTTGAGTGGCGTGCACAACTCTGTCGAGCCACGCTTGGCGTGAGCCCGAGTTGCTAATCTCGCGTGCCGGAGTTGTTAATCTCGTGTGCATGCTTATACCGACGAGTTTTTATCCTGTGCTCTCAATGAACTATTCTGCGGATCGCGAAAATTTTATTCGCCTTGATTTCTGGGACGTGGTCGAACATTGTTACACTTGCGTGCTTCTACACTGCTCGCCATATCGAAGTGACAATCGCCGATTGTGATGCGACTTTGGTAGAAATTAATTCTTGCAAAAATATTTGACACGTGTTTGTTTTTATCCGCTGACATTCACGCTGAAGGGGTGAAAACGACCCTCAACGTTGAGGTGTAAATGGCAGAATGGTGTATTTTCTAATAAGGAATGCAGCTGTGTGAAAAATTAATAAAAAATGCTATTTTTTAATGGCGTTATTTAAACAAACGGATTTTTTTGGAATCTGTGCTTCTGAATGCTTCGGGAATGCTTCTTGTGTATACCATATGGATACAATTCTACTGGACACTGCCCAGAACAATTACATCGTTCGTTACTCGCCAAGATTAAGCGGTTCCCATCTTATCTGTTTCAGAAGGGCGGGAGAGGGTGCTGCGCGGACCAGAATGAGAGAAGCGACCCGAGTCTGCTCGAGCAGGGACCCGTCGGCCCTTCGCACGAGAAATGATTTTTAGAAGGTAACCCCGATCGAACACCCTCCACTTCTCTTTCTCATTCTCCTCTTTCTGCGGCCGTCTTATTCGCCGAGCTCTCGAGTGTGCCCAGAGAATTGCCTCGCCTCGAAATTACTCTGGAAATACGAATTACCCGCATGCGATGTCTCTTTCTCGATTACGATAGTGTCTCGTGACTCTCGTCGGTGCAATTCTACTATGAAGCCTCGCTCGCGCCAGTCGAGTCACTGGCTTCAAGTAACTTCACCAATGCGAACTCTTTCGATTTTACTTGCCTTGAAATTCAACTTGACTGGTGTGAACGAGGCTTAATACTTGTTGTTAGTTGAAAGTGTCTGTGAAAGGGATCGTCTATTTGTTTACCGATGTTCAAGCATGAGTGAGCATCATTTGAATGATTTTTCAAAAAAGATTTTCCCCAACACCGAGCTCTTGAGAATTTGTGCCGGGGGAAGAAGAAGCTGTAGGGCTCCCAGGGGCGAACGCGACAGTTTACCTTTCGTCGTTGCACGTGCATCATTATCATTACGTTGCACGTTTTTTTCTTCATCCCTGCACCGCGCCTCCTCTCAGGGAACATCGCCGGGGACCGATTGGTCGTTTACTCGGGAAGTGTTGCGACGTTGTTTACGAGGCTGCATCAAGCTGCAGCGGCTCGGGGATGCGAAAGACTAGCAGGGGAAGAAGACCCGCCTGGAAATTCGAAAAATTAGGAAACTCTGGGGATACCTGCTGGGGTTCACCTTTCTATCTCGATATGCTGTTATTAAGGAGTTATACCTAGTCGGGAGGCCGAAAAGTGGCGATTTTTTTTTAAAAAGCGGAAGTATATATTTTTGCAGAACTTTTTGCACAACTCTGTTCTTTTTGGAATTTATTAAGCTGCTCTTATGTTATACAAACAAATTGAGAAGGATTTTATTAATTAGTTTTAAACGCTTTTTTATGGCGTCAATATGGCAACTCAAAAAGCATATTCACGCACTTTCTATAAGAATAATTTTTCCCCTAAAAATTGACAGTAGTTGCCATTTACCATCTAATTCAAGTACCATTTAAAATAATTACAATTTCGCACAGCATTTTCGACGAAAATAATTTCTCCTTCAACTTGCTTTCCTCTAAAATCATAAAACGCCACCATGTGCCTATTTCCCACCTGGCCCCTCAATAATTGCAAATCAGAGTTCCCCTGTTCACAGTCTAGTCTAGATCCTCCGTACTGTGCCATCAGCACTGCAACGCTATCTAAAAAACAAACTGAAAGAAAATTACCAGCAGGTTTTTACCAATTATAATAAGTTTCGCATGCGACGAGGGGGGGGATCACAGGAACTGGGTCACGCCGAGCATTAATTGCCGAAGGAAGTCTGAGGGAACGCAGATTATCCAAGAAATTGTCTGGGGTGCGCGACGGGGCGACCCCCCTTTTTAGGGGAAGATCCGTCAGGGGAGGTCAAGGTTGTGGCGCGACAGCCACGCGCGGTTGAGGATTTCATTGATTCTTAACGAGCGAACGCGAGCGAGCTTGACACAGAATGTCGTATGAATAGTAACCCCGATTGAATTGAAGACCGAGACATTCGGCGGTGATGGACGTCGCTTATGAGATTCCTGGCATAACTCTCGCGGCCCTAGGTCAACTGTGATTGCGCACAGACCACGTGCGATCGATTATTCGGTTACAGAGAAGGCACCTCTAGGCCTGGTCGCCTTTTCTTTCCGCCCCTTTCTTTCAACCCTTTCTTCCTCCTCCCTGGGAATATATTTATTTCGCAGCCTGGGATGTCGGAGTGGAGGGGTGAAGGACATATGATTCTCTGTCTTGAGAATTTGGAAGATTTAGAGAGCTTGGAGGATTGTAGAAAGCGAGGAGGTGAGGGTCTTGAGGACGCGGAAGCTTGCAGGGGGTAATCTACTGTGGCATGCCATTTTTTAATTTTTTTTATGGACTTAATGAAAGATTTTTATCCTGAACCATTTACTGAATATTTAGTATACCTTAAACTATAGGGGTGACCGGGGCAAAGTGAGACGAAAAAAGTTTGAAGTCGAATAAAATTTTTCCCTTTCAATAAAAATGTGTGGTAATAGATTTATAATATAATTTGAACATTACTATTGATAAATGACGAATAGCAATACTTAAGATAAACTTTAAGTATATTAAAATTCAACGTGAAAAGAAAAAGCCAAAACTCACCACTTTACCCCATATGGGGTAAAGTGAGTTACTATCCGGGGTAAAGTGAACAGCAACAAAAGCAGAACTTTAATTAAGTATACAGCTAATTATTAACCCCTCGCGCTGGAGTGACGTGTGTAGCACGGCAGCTTCTGTCTTTTTTGCACCGTGGTTGTCAAAAACTATGGAAATTTTTTGAGGTTAGTTTCTGTTCCATCACGCCGCGTGGCTTTCTAGCCAGCTGACAGGTTAGGCTACTGCGCACATCACTTGCGCATCTGTTCTTTGCAGCCATTTGCAGCTCAGTTTACCCCGATCACTTTACCCCGAATATGTACTCAATGGAAAACTAATTATTTAATAATGTTAGGATTAATGTTTTCTCAAACGCGTGTACATGTATGTTTATAAGCTTGTTATAAACACGCAGAAACAATTTGGAGTTAAAATAACACATTTAAGACTCATTTACCCAAAAAGCTAAATTGAAAAGAAAACCAATCGGAAGTCTCTAAAACTTCATTTTCAATTTTTTAAATGAATTTCCATTTTTCGATATCTGAATGTGCATAATTATCATTGTGGTATTACACACATTTATTACGTAACCAAAATTGGTAAATATATTCTATTGTTAAAGAATAAATTAAGGAAGCTCATTTTACCCCGAGGTTCACTTTGCCCCGGTCTCCCGTAACTGAAAAATTTTTGGGTTGAAAATATACCACAGGAAAAGATGGCTCGATTTGTTACCATAATTCTGGTCGTTCTGTTCATCGGAAACAAGACAACCAAATAGATTCTTAAATTATTCGGTCATGACTGTCGCAGGTATTTTTTCAAAATTTTCTAAAATGTCCCCAATTTGAAAATTAAGTATCGACTTTTGCCATTTTTCTAAGGGTGGACAAAAGAAGATTTTTGTTGGACAAACGAATGCCATCGTTGTTTTATAAAAATTCGCATTTGGGGGTTGCCACGTTCGCAGACTTTACGATCACTACACTAGTAGTTACTAAATTAAATTCGCCACGTCTTTTAAGACCAGAGGCAGCAGAGTCTCTGCGCCACAGATGTCGCCGCGCGTTTAAATGGAGATTCCCCGTTAATTAATGAACTTCATTTTAATCTCGTCTCCAGTTGGGATATTAAGAATTCATTTGCACGGGGTGTGAGGGGCAGGGTGGGATCGAGATGCCCGATAATCGATGCGCGTGCCTGTAGCGCGTTTATTTTTGCGAGCGGAGACAAATGCAGAATCAGGGGCATACGGAGAAAAGGAGGCGAAATGTAGAGCGGGGCCATTGGGTGTACGTGTCACGTGCCAAATTAAAATGACTCGATCATTTGGGAACCGATGGATGGATTTCCACGGGCCATTAATAAATTAACACGACTGCGAAGCAAAGGTACCGGGTCGCCTCGTACACCTCTGGAACTGTGGTATTTCGTAAAGTAACGTCGGCATAATTATTGCCGTTTTATTTTCTCCCCCAACATCTCCAACCGGAAATTCAACAAAATTATGAAACGTTGGGCATATATGAAGGATATTTTGTCGGCAAAATTTACTCTAAGGAGGTGAAATGGCCCCCTGAAGAATTCAGCTATTTTCCGTTATAACTCGCGAACTGTAAGAGATAGGAGAAAACTTTTCAGACAAAAGTTACTTCTTTTAATTATTACTATTATTTGGTAAAAATTGAAAATCGGAGAATAGCCGAATTTTCAGAGGTCAAATTCACCCCCTTAGGGCGAATTTCAGCAGCAAAAACTGCGTAATGCATATCCCCAAAGTTTCATAATTCCTTGTATCTCCGGCTTGGGAACCTTCCCTTGTAAGATCCAAGTAGGTTCTTAATTATCTCCCAGAGAAGTTAAAAATTCATATTTTCCATTAGAAATACAGATATTTTATATTAATTCACCCCATCAAAGCTCCTCTTAAACTTCAAATACTTCAACTTACCACTAACAATCCCCATCTACCCTTTCCCTTCATTTAATTCAATTCCAAACATTGAAAAACAGTCCGACATTAACTCTGAAAGTGTGTAGCATCATAAGCACGTGATACATTGCTCGGACTAATTAGAGGATCTGCGAAAATAAAGCAAACAATAATGTTGACCGCGTTACAAAACATAGCAGGTCAGAGGAGCCAGAATTGGCAGGGAAATTCTCAGGCTTTGCGAGCACAAAGCGGAAAAAGGACCGCGTTAAGTTCGCTGATGCGGAAGACCCCAATAGTAAATAGAGTTCCTGGAATGCCTAGACTACGCCCATAAACAAAAGTTGGAGCACGTAGCAAGGGGATAAAGAAAGAGGGGCTGCTAGGACGGTAACCTTGAGTGTGTACGACCCAAGAGGGTGATGGAAAAAGACGCCTGATTTCGGGCAGTCACCTTTCGACCGTCACGGATAACGCACCCTCTGTGTTGTGCTTCTCGAGTCGTTTTATTCCTCCTCGAGTCAAAATACTGTGACAAATTCATTTAAATATCCTTTGCCATTTCTGACGAATGCAATAGTGGAAACGTAAAGATTATAGTTAAAAGAAATTATAGAATAAATTGTTACTTTGAGAGTTTGCAATATGTTGGGAACATAGCTGCCTTTAGTGCGAGGAGTGATAGCGGAGATTGTTAAGCCATTTAACGTGTACTACAGACACTCCGAAGTGGTAGATTCCCCTGCGGTGCGTATCGATCGTGTCGTCCTCTTTTCTCGAAGGGAAGTAACTCCTGGGATCCTTAGCTTCAACAAAAATTTGCGACTATGGTAGACACTTTGCCAACAAAGTGCATTAGCCCTATGGTGCCATCCAGGGAGCCTTTTAGCAACGAGGTGTTATTTCAATGTTAATTGCTCCTGCTACAGTTATGTCATTTCAAAGCTTTTAGTTTTTATAAAAATTTCAATTAAGTCTTCTACCGTAAATATGGGCCTCCAGGGGCGGATTTGTGTAGTATAGGGTAAGTAGGGAAATTTTGGGGAGTGGCAGCCTATATACAGTAATTCGTCGTTATTGTCCCGTTTTTACCATGCGTAATAGTCCCGCTCACTATCCCCACCATTTCTTGGAATCCTTCAGTCGAGAGTGAGAGAATCCGAGAACGTGCAAGAGAACAAAAGAGTCGACACGAAGTTGTCGTCGGCTACGAATGGTGTCCGCATCGCGTTGTTGTCCCGCCGCCAGCCCCGTTCGTCGGGACTATTACGACGAATTACTGTACTTATTTGTTTATATTAAACATAATTTAATAGAAAGGACCATTTTTTTATTTTTGCTGTTTTGACCGAGTGTTCTTTAAACTAGAGCTGTGAGTATTAAAATAATTTCGAATACGACTAATGTCTTCGAATTTCGGATTATACCGAATAGGAAATATAATTTATAATTTTATCAAAGATTAACCCTTCGTTGACACTCTGGGTGTGAGCCACTCATGAGCTGATTCTGACGCTCTGTACTTTCTATATGCAAAATAAATACTTTTTTCCAAAGCCGACTTACAAACTATTTCCTCTGAAAATATTATATCGTCGGTGATAGTGCAAAACCGCGTATGCGCAGTTTGTAAATACCGCGGATCCGCATTTTACCGATTTTACAGGAGGAAGAAAAAACTTAATATTTGAGCCATTTTAAGGGATTTCTTTGACTGAACTTTTTTGGGACAGTTTTAGCACTCCTTGTAATAAATACTAACATCAATTCATCATAAAAATGCTGAATTTCTGTGTAAAGTCACTTTCGCGGTTTTGCAGTATCACAAAACGGAAATGAGTATAATATTTTCATCAGATACGTGGGTTTGAAATTAAACATTTATTAGTACTTTTTCATTTATTTCGGTGTAAGGACATATTCCTAGGAATAAAGTAATAAATAATAATCTGACGCAGTAAAATAAAATAAGTATTTTTCTCCTAGCCAATATCGCACTGTCCATTCTTTTATTCCCAAAGTTCCTAAAAATGTATTCAAACAAACTCTTTCCTTTTTATTAAGTACTTTTAAATAATAAATTTTGGTCTCATTTCTTCTAGAATCAGAGCCTTTTGTTTTTCTGGATGTGGGTTTCTTATCAACCATGGAAGAGACATACATTTTTTTTCTTGCCAAGTCATTTCCCAAAATGTTTAAAAAATTTGTGATCGAATTTCTTCTGTTAAATTTGAACAAAACATAACTTTGCCACGGAAGCAACGATCTGACGTACATTTGGGCCCATTTTTCTTGCTTGTTTTGACTCATTTTGAACATATTTTGTACCTTCTTCTTTAAAACCAATATACTCTTTTCCCATCATTCTCTGTCGCATATTTTTTACCCTTTGCCACTTGCTTGGGTCTTCTTTTATTGGTTTCTTTGAATGAATTTTCTTCTATTTCCCTCTCAGGGAACCAGTCGATATTTTTTTTGTGATAATGGCCTCAGATTTGTTATTGCCGATTTATTTAAATTCAAGACCCCGTAATTACAATAACAAACTATATGGAGTCAAGTCTGTTGTAAATTTACACCTAAATACATAAAAAATTTACTAATTCATTGGAATATTGATAGTAATACGATATAAACAAAAAAATATACTTACATGACAGCTTTTCACACAAAAAAAAACAGATAATGTTGGAGGCACGCACCAACCGTGCCGTCACTTCACCTGATTTCTCTGTAAATGCGCGGTTTTGCCGCCAACTTGCTAAGAGAGACAGATTCGCGGTATTGTTCCATTGGTAAAAAAGCGGCTTCCGATTGGCTATTTCACATGGTGTGACTTTTAAAAACAGCAAAACAGCGCTTTGCAACCGTGGGTGCGAAATTTCAATTTTGCTACTTTTGCAGATCCGCGGTATTTACAAACTGCTCATACGCGGTTTTGCACTATCACCGACGATATCCGAACAACAACTCTGTAGATTTTCAGCTCCTAATATTGGAATTTGTAAAAGTTACAATTTTTTAAAGATTATCCTCGTTTTTTCTCGACAGGTGGTAATCTAGAATTTTTTTACGAAAACTGTGATACAATTTGAATAAAAAAAAACTATTGGAATACATTCTAGAGACCTTGAAATTGGCCCATGATTTTTTTCATAATACTAATTGGATTCTTTAGATGAGAATGTGGCAGTCGTTTAAAATTGCAGGTATGTCAAAGTTGATCGAAAAAGGAGGTGCGTCAACGAAGGGTTAATAAAGTTCCAAATTTATCGTTTGAAAAACCACTAATGGCGAAGGCCAATATGAAAAGAATTTCACGATATAGGTAGTGTGAAAAAATCCGAAAGTCAATCACTACGGATATTCGAATATTTGTAACAGCCTTATTTTAAACATAGAGGCTTGCGACAATTTTTAAAAATTCCCTTTTTTCATCTAACAAATTAGCAATATGTGGAATCAGGAACCCCTATGCCATAAGAGGGGGCCCGGACTAAGAGACCGCGGAAAGTCGGTGTAGCCGTGGTGGTTAACGGTGCTGATCACCACGCGGGCGGCTCGGGTTCGATTCCCGGCGGCGTGGTTCTGTTTTTCCGAGGCTCCCAAAAACGTAGGAATATTACGTCACCGATTCCTACAAACAAAACTAACTCATACGTGAGTTATTATCATATTGAATTAATTTCAAAAGTGAACTCAACTCTTTTAGATATTTGATGATATTTCCCTCGGAATTCGCCCCCGTGAACCTCGCCACAGTTGACTCTATCGAATCCGCCAGGTGCAGCACTCGCTTCTACTGACCGATGACTTGGTTTCAGGAAGAGGGCATGACGCACCGGACTCATGCAGTGGCGAAAACACGTGCGCATCAAGTACGGTGGTCGAGTCGGTGTCGGTCAAGGGCAGCGGGAGCGGCAGCAGGTGCAGCTGCAGGCGCAGCTGCAGGTGCGCGTGGTGCAGCTGCAGCGAGAAGGGGGCGCACGACTCAGCTACGTCTGTCATCAGCCTCAACTCTTGTCGACGACTCGCCGCAGCTGCAGCGCAGCAACCATGCTCTGCTGCGGCCGCAGAAAAGTGAGTACCTACCCTTCCTTCTCCAGGATGCATGCGAGTTGCAGCTGCAGAGAGGCGAAGCCTGCAGCTCCAGCGAAGACGAAGCTCTGCGCGCAGGAGCCCTCGCTCCTGCGCGCAGCGATGGGATCAAGTTTCTAATCACTCAGAAACTGATTACACGAAGCTTCTCTTGAAATTAAAGGACTCCTTTGCACGCTGCTCACTTTCCTCTCGTCCTTTCATCCAGAGGGACGATATTCTTCTTCAATCATAAAGCAAGCTTTGCGGTGGAATTTAATGGCACCTCTCGGCGAGCAAAAAGCGAGCCAGAATAAAATTCATTTCTCCTATTAACTTCATTGCATTCGATTGGCGTCGCCCCGCGTCTGCTGAACAGCTGGACGCGTTCAATGAAATCAGATTAATCGCGTTAATGTCGAGTGCACGGCTCGGTTACTAGCGCCATCGGGATATCACGAATCCCGGCTCTACCTGAAAAGCCTTTTTAAAGATTACAACGCCCTGTGCGCTTTAAAAAAATATTTCTCGATGCTTTCCCGCGGTATCGGAGGGGCTTCCTCGCGACGGCGTGTGATACATTTGATTTTAAATCTGGAGGGTAGGTGACTCTGATTAACGAACACTCGGTTCTGCTGCGTAATGATGCAAACTCGAGTCGCGGCTCTTCACATCCCCTTCTTTTTATTCGCGAGAAGTTGAAGCGGCCTGGTAATGAGAAATTGAATTTTAATTGATTTAGCGGAGCTGCAGTTTATTTTTATCGAGACTTGCTAAAGCGAAGGACCCGCTTCCCTTAATCATCCGATATTTTCCATCATTCTGTTACTCCGCCTGTCCTGTTTTGTCAGTTCCACACAGAGTTATAATACTTGCGCGCGGAATACATTCAGAAACCGTTTAGATTCACAAATTTACTTGCAAATCCAACGGGGGTGGGCGCCATGCACATTTTTACATTTTTTTTTTTTGTTTCAATATCCTCGGTGATATCCCAAGCGAAATATCGAATTTTCGGCGAATGCGTTACATGGAAATCGAAAACACGGTCCCGATATCGGTATCGGCCCGTTATAAATCAATATCGAGATATGGAACGGAACAGTCGGCTTTTATCACATATATTTGTCACGCTCCCGCCCCACAAATATCCGGCAGCTTGCCATTATTTTCTATTCTGCCGATCCTACCAGGTCAACGATATAAACGCGTGCTCTTCCCCCATCGATTTCCCGTCAGAATCATCATTCCGCCCCGGATTATTACTTTGTAGTTTTGTACTTCCGCGAAGGGACGCTCGAGCTAGACTTCGGGCGGGGTCGCCACCTTATCAGCATATAAATCTCGGAATGTCGCACATTCCAGCCCGGAGATTCGAATATAAACACGGAAATGGAAAAAGCAAAGTAAAGAGTTTTTTTTCTCTTGAATATACGGGAAACGAATGTGCAATTCTTTTAAACATGAACAATTGAGAATTTAAAAATATCAGTCTTTTTTTAATTAATAACTTTTTACAACTTAAGGGGTCATTCTACTTTGATCGGCCGAAAAATGAAGCTATTTTTAAAGATTTTTTTCTGAATAAATACAACGTATAATGAAATAAATCTTTATGGAATTTATCAAGCTACTCTTACGTTATACCAAAAAAAATTAAAAAGATTTTTTTAATTTGTTTTAAATATTTTTTCATAGCGTCAATGTGACACCTACAAAAAAGAGGTATGTTCGTGGCGCAGGTGATTTTACGGCTCAGACTTATCTGAAACAAAAAATTCGAAACGATACCTCCTTTTTGCAGGTGTCGCATTGACGCTATAAAACAAAACATTTGCAACAAATTTAAAAAAAAAAAAATTTTTTTTGTGTAATATAAGAGTGGCTTAATAAATTTCAAAAAGATTTATTTCATTATATGTTGCATTTATTGAGAAAAAAATCTTTAAAAATAGCTTCATTTTTCGGTCCATCGAAGTTGAATGACCCCTTAAGTACCTTTTTTATGAACTTTGAGGGGTGCTTTCACCCCCTAAATATACCAACGAGCCAAAATAGAAAGACACTTATTTGTTATTTTCGGTCCTCTAAAACATATCCAAATTCCAAAGCAATCGGAGGCTTACTCTCCTTGCGAGTACCCACGCGTTAGAAGTGACTCGAATAGAGTTAAAGCTATCGTCTTCGACGCACGGTGACGTCCGACGAGCCTGCTGACTCGCTAACTCGCCTTTTGAGAGCGAGCCGTGTGCACAAGTTGAACGGAGGCGAGACAATGGGGGCAGGGCGGAAAAGAAGCGGCGCCGTCGTCGGACCTACGCAGCAGCCACCCGCGTCATTTTTATATTGTCCCGCGAAAACAGCCCCCCGAGCTACGGCCTGGAAATGTTTCATCCGCGAGGAGGGATCTGGCGATCTATTATTTCGCGTTATTATCTGCCACGTTTACGCTTTATTAAGCGGCCAGCTCGGGCGCTGATTAAGTTCCATTAATCCTCCCTTCCATAAGAGTGCTTCCCTGCTATCTTGATGGTCCTGCGGAGGAGCTTTTATTTCTGCCACTTCGCTGGCAGCCCTAGGCAGTTTGCTCCTTTTAGGAAACCGTGTGAACGTACGCGATACTATTGGACCAAGTTTCGGGGGTGGTTTTTGGCGATGTATCTTTCTTCGTGTTGAAATTAGTAATGTTCGCTTCTTACTATTTTTTTTTTTAAGTATTTAGGATTTAGGGGATGCAGTCAGAACTATTCTAGAACACTAGGTACAGTTGAACAGTGGCGCACTCGGGTTTTAATCTTGAGGGAGCTGAGTTAAAGGGAGAAAAATATTTTCAGTGCAAATTTAATAAAATTCTTTAGGTGATTATAGAAATTTATTTCAAGAATAAAATCCAGTTTTCTTCTCTTTTTACACAGCCCCTTCTTTGGGGGTGCCATGGCCAGTAGTGTTGAATATTCCTCGCAAGTTCAGAGTAGAGTATGTGATACGCAGTTGTGTATTACAGTGGCTGGCCAAATTATTATACTCGAATAAAAGGTTTGAGATTTTGTAAGTTTAAGCGATGGAATGGCTGTATCTCTGCGAAAAAAGGTCGCAAAAAATATTTAAAAAACGCAGTTTAACGCTTGAAGATTCTACCTTTTGAATCACGGACTCGCATTTTTTCCATCCAAAAAAAATTTTCCGGTAAATCCAACGAAGGCTTCTTATAGAGCAAACATTTATCTTCAAGTTCGTTTTTATTGGTTTTGTTGTATGATTTTTATTGACCGAGTTATTCGCAACCAAAGCAAAAATGGTACTTTTCACTTTGAACACCTATAACTTGCGAACTCATGGTCGTAGACAAATTTTCACGAGTGTTTTGGAAAGCTAAGAAAGTTTCCTTTCAGACCCTTTAGTTGCCAATTTAATTTTTTTAATCGTATTAAATCAATTTTAAAATGATCCTAAAAATTGACGAAAATGTTTGGAGTATGATAATTTGGCCACCCTCTGTAAATGCAGTGTAGTTGTCGAATGGTATGATTAGGAATCGACGTGAGCCTCTAATAGCACATAGAATACTTATAGTAGCACTTGAACGATACTTGGCAGACATAATATTCTTGGAAACTTTAGAATTAAAGTTGGAGCATTATTTCCGAAACTGGACTGACGTAGAGAACTTGAGGACCACTTTGTAGAGGAATGAAAAGAGGGACCACGGAAAACGTTGCAAAATTTAACCGCATGGAATCTTGAAATTCACACCTTTGAGCTTCACCCTGGCAAAGACCTCCCTGTCGCGATGCTTTTGATACTTGCTGAAGGGAGTGTTCCTCTTTGTGCCACTGTAGCACTTTTAACACTCCGAAGGGGGAGAGCCTTCCACTCCATGCCGGGCGTGTTTCACGTGCCGCGAAAAAAAGTTTGCAACTTTTCCATAAATAGGGCGCAGAATCATGCTCTGCGTTTGCAGAATGGCCAGGTCTCATCTAGCCAATGTTTAACAGCTGCAAATAGTACTATTCCTCTTGTATACCTCATTTCTACTACTGCCTCTGCATTAATAGTTCCCTTTAACATTCCAGTGCACCAGATAATGAATAATAACATTTACTAACAGGGGAACATAACGAACCCACACACAGCGATTTTGATGAGACTCCGCAGATTCGCAGAGCAGTGAAAAATATTTGACACGTATTTTGTTATCGGCAATCGTGCACGCTGAGGGGGTGGAAACAGCCCCTAAAGGTGGGGTCGGAAACATATTTTCTGAAATATCTGGATAACTATTCAGACGTAGAACAGATTTCTTTTCTTAAAGTGTGTGTCTTTTAAAGACGAATCCAAACCCCTGCCCAGTTTTTATAAAATTTCTGGAAAATTAATGGCGCTAAAAATTAATTTCCTAAGATTCCCCAGGATTCCCCAGTGATTTCAACGCTATCGATGGAGTGTGCTATCAAAGTTATTTATAAGTACCCTCTACGCCCCCGGTTGTATATCTAATTCTGCAGTCTCGTGGTAAACATTTACAATGGTCGAGTCGGCGAATTAGCAAGCGTCATCGCGCGATATTTCGCGGAAAAATAAGACGCTAATGGACGCGCGAACGTGCTGGGCACGAGTCGACGAGGAGCGACGAATAAAACTGTCTAGTCGGGAGGACGAGGCGGCCCGTGGACAAGTTTATTTAAATTCCCCTAATGACGTCGTTAAAATAATAAACGATGTCGTTTAGGGGGTGGAATGTAAGCCCGCGCGGTTCGCAACTTTCCACCCGCGGACAGCAACGCTGGCAAACTTTTTCCCATCGCCATCCCTCTGCTTCCCCCTATTTTTAATCAGAAAATTCGATTTTACTATGAAATATTGGATCTCGAAAAATCCCCCCATACATTTCAAGCTACTTTGCACTTTAAACTCCCGAATTTATTTAACTTATTATCCTAATTTGCGATTATAAACTTTTGCAAAATTCGAGGCTAGCCCTGCTCTATTAAGTCATCACTTAAACGAACAGATTTCATAAATTAATTTTCCAGATCCTCTGAGAGAGGTCTTTAAAGCTCTTTTTCTATTTTTTTTTTATGAGAATGATTAAGCATTGACGATTAGTGCGAATATTTTAAATTCCATTTTATCAAAGGAAGAGAAAAAGGGGAAGAAAAGGGACATTCGTGGGGTCCGTGGCACCTGGCCATGTGAAAAGGGGAAGGCCTCGTAAAAGTGACTTCCGATTCGACGTATTTCCATAAGTGCAGGTGTGTAGAGGAAGCTTTGGTGGCAGGGGTTTACGTTCCTTCCGCGTATCACGCGTGTCGACGGCTCGCCAGGATATTTTGCATGCTTCCGCGAAAACTCGGGCGGAAGTTGATCGAGCACGCGAGCAACCGGATGTTTCGCGAGGATGGCCGCGGCACAAGCTGCGCTCCGAAAGAAATCGCGAAATGAATCCTTTGTGGCCGGGATTTTGCATTGTTTCCGTGGAAAATCAATACACCGTGCAGCGGGGGCCTTTAAACACTATCTTCACCCTGCAGACAGCCTGAATTTCATAGTCCAACCGATTCGCGGAAACCTTAAAAATTCAGTTCCTTATTCTGTTTCTGTTTTTCCTGTGGTTAGCAGGATGGCATTTCAAGCATTTTTTCGCTTATATAGCCCAACGAACTATAGTCTCTTATTTTTTCCTCTCCTCTCCCTCCGGTCCCAGCAGCGAGGTGGTCACCCATCTTTCCCCAGTACCCGCCCCGTGATGCTTAACTTCGGTGATCTAACGAGAACCGGTGTGTCTATCACGGCCAGCGCCGCTGGTTTCAGTTCCTTAAATTTCCAACGAATGGAAGCGAAGCAGCACGATAAACCCGAGAAAAGTGGAAAGAAGTTTTTTCGTCCGAAGCTTCATTTTCGAGAAAATCGAATTTGAAGTTGCGGCGCGGCGAGGGGGCCGTCTATTTTAGATTCGATTATCTCGGAAACGGCGCGTCGCACGAGAAAAATTCTTTCTACATTTTTTCTGCTCTTTTTCCCGCGGATTCGAACGCGCCCAATTTGCACTCGAAATGTTCAAGTCTTCGTCGCTTTTTTCCTGGAACATTCGTGAAAAATCGTGTTCCATCGATGTCCTTTGCAAAGGCCGACCCAAGAAACAGTAACAGATCATTAATTCCCTGTTTTCCTCCCTCCTTTCGTGGAATATCGAGCAAAGGGTAGTTTCGTTGCCGAGTCGCTCGTTACTATTTTTACGCGAGTCTTCCTGCAGACCGTTTTGCCGGGAACGTTCGATTCGACCCGTTCACCCACTTTCGCGAAGATTTAAATATTAGATTGCCTTTCCACGAAAGAAGTACACCCTCTGCTATGCAATCTTCCCCTTTGCCAGCGAATTACAAGGAAACCTTTGTGCTTCCCTTCCTGGAACCTCTGTTTGCTTATCCCTCGCAGAACGCGGAAAAGGGAGACGATTCCTCGGCGCGAGAAAGAACAGAAAATTCCTCAATTTCACAGAGAAATAAAAAATGTTGTTCCCACAATTTTTTTCGAAACCGCAGAAAATTCTGAACCACGGGATACTTTAAAGTCACCGCAATCGTGCTGAGGAATCCGCGAAGAAACCGGGGCTGCAGATATTCCTGGGGGTCTCGGGGTTCATCGGGACGGATGGGGCTCGCAATGGGACAATAGGGGAGGGGAGCCCCTTTGAAAGGCAGAAGAATAGGGAGAAAAGAGTGGGCTATGCTGTGCGAGGGAGAGGCGTAATATGCAGAAGGTCTCGACCATCCTTTGATTTTAATAGATCGGCCAATGAACGAAGACCCTCCGTCCTAACACGGTAATGAATAGATGGTCCGTCTTAACGCGCGCCTCTAACGCGAAATCGATATCTAATTATCCTCCAGCCACCCCTCGCCTCTCGTTCGAACCCTCTCAAAAGTAGCAGAATAGAAGAGGGGGTGGGTAATAAAAAAAATGCCCTCCTAAGAATTGATTCATAGCCACCGACTGTCCCGGAGCTCAATGGCCACCCCTCTTCCTCCATGAATCTCGCAAATACCCGCGTCGCTGTTAGGATTAAGAGGCGCTGGGTATTAATGATGATTAGGGGTGGAATGGCAAATGTTTAATGGCGAGAATGGAGGACGGAGTCGAACCCCCCCGTATATCGCGCGATGGCGACGACCCTTCATCGGTTTAGCATCGACACGAAAAGTACATGCACACGGGGCGGCAGTCGATCGGGTACACAGAGCCCCCAAGACACGTACTTAGTCGAGAGGAAGCAACCAGGGTGGAGATGGGGCGGTCGGCGGTGAGCGAGACGCGTCCTTAAGCGGCCTTCCGCCACCCTTCCTTTCCGGGTCACCCGTTACCCTGCCGAGGGAGGTTTCATAATCGAGGACTAATTGTCGTCTGCCGAGGGGAGGGGGGGGGGGGGTGGGGTGAATGAGAGGGGGCGAGATAAAGAGGCGGGAAAAGGGGGTAGGGTCGGGTTGAGCCTGGGGGATGATCCAGCAGAGTCAGGTCGATGACCAAGTTTTTTGGTGGCTTCTCCGATGGGGTGGAATCTTTTTTCAGTTGGGGGAGTTCTGAATTCTTGTGGGTAAGAGGCGGTAGGATATAGTGCCCCTTCTTATATTTTGGGGGATGTTTGTGCAGGGGCGGATAATGAAGTCAAAGCTGGGGAAGTCCACCTACGTCTTAGGATGATGACCAAGTTTTTTGGCGGCTTCTCTGATGGGGTGGAATCTTTTGAGATGGGGGAGGGCGGAATGGTTGTAGGAGGATAAAGGGAAGTGATACAATATATATATATATATATATATATATATATATATATATTTGAAGGGGAAAGTTCGTGGAAAGAGGGAGGCTGATGAAAAGTCAAGTTATCTGGAGTCAAGGGTAGGTTTTATGAAATTGGAATCTTTTGAGTTAGGGAGGGCGAATATTTTGAGAATTCTTCTTGGGGGTAGAGAGCAGGGAAAACAGTGTGGGAAATGAGGTGGCTGATGAAAAGTCAAGAAGAGCCGGGGAGACGAGTGAAATATTTTTCTTTCCGCCCTTTTGTTTTTAATCATCGAAGCCTCGGTAAAATGTCGAGCAATCGTGACGCATCAATCCTCGACGGATCAATTTCAATGATTGGAAAAACTGTATCCAGCGCATTGCGATTCCTCCGCAATTTAATTTCAGCCGAAAATAGGGGAGAAGTTGATTGCTGGATATAAAATGCTGGCTTTTCCCCCGATCACTTTTTAATTTCTCATCGCAAATATCGACGCACGGATTCTAATCTATTAGCAGGTTATCAATATTCAAAACCGTCTCCTTCGTCTACACCCCCCCCCCCTCCCAAGATCCACCAAAAATTTAAACAATCACACTAGAATTTAAACTATAAACACTTCTAAAGAAGTTGGAAAATTCCGAAACCCTGCATCATCTCCAACCCCAAACCCACCGCCCTCAAGAACATACAAATAAATCCCTAAAAGACGGGGTACAATCAGGAGAGGCGGAGGGCAGTCGTAGAACCAAAACCAAAAGAAGACTAAAGCCCCCAAACATGTAACTATACGTATAAAAACTTTAAAACAAGTCGAAGAACGGCGAGCGGAGGAAAATGGGGCGAAAAATGGCAAAAAACGACCAGGCACAGGTTAGTGGAGGGGGTACGCGAGTAGGGGGGTGGTACGTCGGACGAAACGGAAGTCCCTTTGATTTTCAGGCGAGCCGCAATTATCCCTCTCGCACGTTCCACATACCGGAACTGGAGCAGTCGGATCGTTACGGTGCCTTTTTCTCCCTCCTTTCTTTCCTCCTCCCCCCCCCCCCCCCCCCCCGAGCCCCCCCCCCCCCGGTGGCCGTGGATCGCCGCGAAAACGCGTGAAAAGATTCGCGGGGGGTGAAAAGGTGGAGGGTAGCGTCATCGAGCCTGGGGGCACACGGTGGACTTGAAAGGGGGGTGGTGGAGGGGCTCGGATCGGTGGTAGCAATCGTGGAGACAATGCTCGACCGGCTGAGGCCGAGGACAACACACCCCCCTCGTGCCCCCCGCGCGCGGATTCGGCCTCGTTAAAAATCATTCGACGCGGATTCTTTCCGAAGCTGACTCCAGGAAGGCCACGGTTAATCGCCTCGAGGGCCACTCGGGGAGCCCTTTCATCGCACCCCCCCTTTTGTCCCTTTCGCTTGATCGCTCGGTTCGAGCTCCCTTTTTGGTGGTTTCTGATTTTCCGGTGGGTGGCTCTTTTGGGGGTGAGATTCTTTGTTGTTTGGGGGATGATTCATGGTAGGATATCGAGGAAATTTAGCTGGTTACTTGTTAAGAAGGGAAGTTTAATTCAGTGCAGTTTCAGTGGTTGTGTATTCCTAACTTCCTGAAGTAGCTGAAGCAGGGGGTGACCGGGGTTGGAACCTCTCCGGAGAGTAGTTCTCTTCTACAATTTTTAGTCTGTTTTATTTTATTTTTCTTGTGCATTGCGATTAATTTAAGCTTGCTGATCTGGGACCGGATCATCCCATCATGCGGAGTGAATTGAGGCGAGCTTGTCGCAATAAAATGATTTAAAATAGTGGTGGAGGAATTAATCATGGACCGTTCGGGATCTCTTTTCACAGGGCAGATTTATAGGCCGAGGGTTTTATATAGAATCCGAGGGAGGACACTCGAGACTCATTCTTCTCGCATGGATTGTTTCGGCGATCGCTGTCACCGATATTTTTCCGCTCGACGCGCCAAGTGCGTCCTCCCCAGCCCCTCCTTTCCGCTCGATTTTGTGGAAAAATTTTATTCGAAAACAATAATCCCCCAACGGCGGCCTCAATCGATTCACAAACCCCACGGCGGCCACTCGTTCCCTGAAACCCCTTTTCGATCGGGATCCGCTCTGCGAGAAGTAAATTATCATTTATTGAGGGCCTGTCGCTAGTCAAGCTAAAGTATTAGAGCTACCTGAAAGAAACACTCGGTAGACTATAGAATCTTCCACTCAACGTAGCCAAACTTGTCCTTCGAAAGACTTCGTAGACCCAAAACAACCACTCGACAGACCCAGAATCCTTGTCAGACTTAAACCACCCACTCTGCTAGCTTATAATGCTTGCGTAAGTGTAGAGCAGCACTTGGAGATTCTAATAGAGCCAAGCGATCCATTCGACAGGCTTCAGAAACATTAAAAGTCAAATTATAGTGCCTATACGAGCTATAGTGACTTAGATGTGAAGTCACTCAGCGGGGTCTTACCCGACACCCTGCTGGGTACTGGCCGCTAAACGTGCCCCCCTACCACCTCTTGCAGGACTGTAGTTAGAGAAGGCCAGGACAAAACCGGGGCCCTAAGGCCCTAAGACCGGGACAAAACCGGGACCCTAAGGCCCTATGACCGGGACAAAACCGGGGCCCTAAGGCCCTAAGACCGGGACAAAACCGGGGCCCTAAGGCCCTAAGACCGGGACAAAACCGGGGCCCTAAGGCCCTAAGACCAGGACAAAACCGGGGCCTTAGGGCCTTAGGGCCCCGGTTTTGTCCTGGTCTTCTCTAAATACAGTGCTGCAAAAGGTAGTAAGGGGCACGTTTAGCGGCCAGTCCCCAGCAGGGTGTCGGTTAAGACCCCGCTGAGTGACTTCACACCTAAGTCACTATTGCTCGTATAGGCACTATATACTCTCAGGAGACTCGGAGTCATTCGCAGAATCAAAATACCCCCGCCGTAGGCTCAGAAGCTTTGTAACGCTGAAGCTATTCAGCCAGCAGAAGTCTACGACAGAAATAATCCTGCAGCAGCGAGTTACACTACAAGCTGGAGCGCCCAGCGGACAGTGCATGGATTTTTGCTTATTGCAAATGGGCTGGCACATATTCGGCTTTGAAGAGAGCTCTGCAAGCGCTTCATTTGAAGCTGGCTGGCCTGTGTGAGCGTGTACGTGTGTGTTGATCCTACAGGAACCGATGATGTCCGATATCTTTGATATGCATAGCGAAAAGCCAGCGATGGGGTCAATCGACCTCGCGCGAAATGAAGAAATAAGTGGAAGACGAATCTGCGAAAACCGTGGAGTTTTTCAGCTTTGAGGCCTGCGGACATTCATGATGCATACAATCACCTTTGACTTTGCTGTTTTCCTCCCTGTAAATTCAATCCTTCGCCTCTGCTCCGCCATCATAACACACCCCCGTTTCTTCGCTCGATGTGTTTGCAGTGCAGCCTCTAATTGCCATCGGGCAGATTGCTGCTTGAGTCTCGGGGAGGTGGATGTTGATTCTCGGGGACGTGGATGTTGATTCTGAATTCATTAGACTGGATGAAAGACACCCCGGCACTTCTCCGCGGTGCCATCATTGGAAAAGCTGTCAGACCGCTCCGAATTATTGGACATTATCGTTCCAACCGCGGCGCATATGTTCCATTCGACGTGCGATACATTGGAGATAATTTGAGCGCTCGGCGTTCCCCCGTAATTACATTATCTCCACGAATCAGCCGGGAATAAATTCAGTTGCACCGTGTGCTGACGTGATTTGTTCCATGTGTCGGGCAATCACTGTAATTGTCTTCCTTTGCATCACTCTCCCTCTTCCATTCCACTGGGAGCTCCACTTTTCTTGAAACACTGTGCAGGTTTGAAATGGGGAAAGCACTTTGTCAAAATTGGAAATTAAGCTGTTACAGTGATTGTACGGTGCATGGAATTGCGAGCGAAGAAAGTTTAATGCAGCGAAGAATGGTATATCTGCAAGAAATCGTCCTCCGCTGTCCCTATATTGTTTATTCCTCAGCAATATTAGCCCAAATACACTGCGATTGGATTGCTCCGCAAGAAAACTCAGCCTGGGAAGATAGCCTTGCGATAACTACTCTGGAATATTCTAGTATCCCTGAGACTTCGCTTCCTTTGTACAGTTACCGATAGACTTTCGGTCAGCCGAATAGAATCTCAATTGCAATCCATATTCATTGAGTTCCAAAGGCCTCGCACTTTACTTCCTTCTCTGAAAGTTGGTTCTGCGTCTACTTTTTTTTTTTTTAGAACAAGGGGGCTTTTTTTGTATGAAAACAGTGAGCAGCGTAGAAGTTGGCACGGTGATTAGATTATCATTCTCCACTTTCATCGCAGGCTTCCCAAAGGGTTCTGCACAGGCGTGACATTTAGTGGAGGCACGGCTGCGAACATTTAGTCGGTTATCTACTTCGGGAAGCGGCGATCGATCCGTCGACATCATTCTATAACCTTTGACCGAGATGGTCTGTCCGATTGAATTACTTGGGTTCGTTCAATTACTCCCAATTTCATGAACTTGCAATGTATCCCCATTATTCCCCGGAACTGATAAATGGGGCAGTGGAAGGTGGATTCTTTAAAGCATTTATTTACTGCTTTATATCCCTATTTCATTGGGGGAAAAAATATTGCATTCTTCTCAAAGATTTGATAAGAGAATGCAGCTTTGCTTTGACCCGAGGTGAAATTCCATCAGAATATTCCTGATTTATTAGGATTTCCTTCTTCGCTGCATATACTGGGTGCGCTGGTTTAGCACCTCAATTAAAATGTGTCAGCGTTGACAGCAGAAAATTTGGCTACGAAGGAAAATTGTGTGCCACGGGTCGGCGCAGCGAAGGCTACCGTACCATCCAACAATACACCAGTCAGCGGACAAGTTCAGCCGAAAAGAAAATGCTTCTTAACCGGTTAACTGGCACGGTCCTTTTCACTATTCGGGCCCAAACTGGTACCATCGAATAATTAAGTGAATCACACAAAATTTGGTATACAGGGGTTTTTTGAGTCGCTGAACCGATTCCGGGGGTAATTTTTTTCATCTGACACCCCCAACCCCTAAAAAAATAGAATTTAGGGGTGAGTTTGTCAATTCTTTACTAAACCTTTTTTTATTTGTGAAGTTTTCTTGTCTATAATTCGATTGCAGCGGTTACTTTTTTCAATGCCACCCCCAACCCCTGAAAAATAAGGGTTTAGGGGTTTAATTTTTTAGTTTTTTTATTTTCTACGAAAAAGTTTCGAATAATTTTATACCTGAATTCTTCATCCATAAATTCCACCGCAAGTGCTTTTTTTTGATCCGCGATCCCAAAAACCCCTATATACAACTTTTCTATATCCCGATAGTATTTCAATATTTGGCGGCCATTTTGGTTCGCCATTTTGAGTCTGCCATATTGAATTTTACAATTCCAATGCCAAATTCAGATTCAGCGACCCCAAAAACCCCTATATACAATTTTTCTATATCCCGATAGTATTTTAATATTTGGCGGCCATTTTGGTTCGCCATTTTGAGTCTGCTATATTGAAATTTAAAATTCCAATGCTAAATTCAGATTCAGCGACCCCAAAAACCATTACATACCAAGTTTCATTCAAATCGATTGAAAAACAAAAAAGTTATTCCATTTGATCATATATGATACATTGCCAGAATTGACCAGATTTTTGCTTGATCATATATGATACATTGCCAGTTAACCGGTTAAGGGGACATTCTACTCTCTCGGCCTCAAAAAATTCGATTTTTTTTTCTGCTGAATTCGGAAGAATGCACCTTCTACAATAGCCTCCTAAATTTTTGGAGCGAAATTCGATGTATTTTCAATGTTATAGGTATTTGTAGCGTCAGCGGCCTGGTTCTCAAAACTTTAAACGCGTTTTCTCGAAACAACATTTTCTTGGTTGGCGGATGTGATAAAAAAAAACTCCATGACCAATTAATCCAAAATTGTAATATGTTATTGTACACATTAGTGGCTTTCCAGCTTAGCACAAATATCTTAAGATTTTTTAATATTTTCTCACATTTTATATCTATTTTTTTTTTTTTTTTTTTTTTTTTTTTTTTTTTTTTTTTTTTTTTGAAGAGGGGGAAAATGCATTACGCATACCCCGACGTTTGATGTCGGGGTTATGTGGGATTCCCCGTCTATAGGCGGGATACCCACTAAAAACCCCCTCTGGTGGTCTCCACCAGGGGCCTCATGGCGGCGCCCGGAACTTCTGATGTAGTCCGTCGGGCGCACATTTTATATCTATTAAACAGAAAAGAAATGCCCTTTTCGGTACTTCCAACTTCGATCGACCGCCATTTTAATAATTTTGGTCCAAAGTTGTTCTTTCGTGGTAAGCGCGATAACCATACTCCTGCGAATTAAAAATATGTTTGGTTTTTTTATTTCCGATGATCCAGTCGTCCGAAATTTCAACCGCCAGCAATTCTGATGCCGCCAACTTAACTGCGAAATATTTGTGTAAACAAATGAAATAAACAAAGAACAATGATTTTTTCTTGTATTTCAAGGGTGGTAAAATATACCCCCAGAAATTCGAAAACATTAAGTGTTTACTTCATTATAAAAACCATCACCGAAAAGTGGCCGATTTTTCGGCCGAGAGAGTAGAATGTCCCCTTAAAGGAAGGCCAGAGTAACTTCCTACGCATCGAACAGCTGCGCAGCCATAGTTACTGGAATAAAAATGTAGGCGCAGGCCAAATACGTGAAAAGCAGTGCGCAGCCAGTGGAGCAGAGTTGCGCAGAGCGAATGGTTAAAGGGAATATCAAAGCAGCCTGAAAAGCATTGGAAGTGAGTCCTGGGGGAGGTGGAAGAGCCCTGCACGCCACGAAAACTCTAATTGGGCCAGGAAAATTCCATGGTTAATCCGTGGTCGATTCCCAGCGACACGAGTTCCTCCAGAACGACGTCTGGGCAATCCTTTCACGCAAGTTATTGGAAAAGTTGGAGCACGTCGGGGCCCTCCTATTGGAGCCAGACACCGCGCGCATTTTTATGCGGGACGGAGCAACAACCTTTGTACTCGAAAAGCTCGCCTGGAAATATTATTATGTCGCGGTGAATTCGCTGGGATATTTGAACAGCAAACGTCCTCTGGCTCCTCAGCAGTCGCGCACCTTTGATTGCTCCTCCTCCGCTCCAGAGCGCTGCCTTGGATGTAAAATCGTTCGCCCTTCAAGTCCCGTGTTCCTCTGCGATTTCTGTCGTACATTTAAAAAAAAAATACGGGCTACCGAACGATTCGCCATCAAAGGGCCCCTTTTCCTCGCGGAGATTTATTATTACGACCTCGTGTTCGCCGTTCCTCCGCGACTGCGCTCAAAAACTACGGGCTTCCCGGCAATTAATTCCCAAAGGGTTGTTCATGGGGCGCGGCGAAATTCGCCGGGGCCGAGAGCGAAACTCCGTCGACGATTAGCGAGCGGGAATTTTGGGAAACGGGTCGCGGATAAACGAGTCCACTCGAACTTCAAGTCCCCTCGACGAAGTAACGACGGGGCGAAACGAGCTGAACTTTGGCGGGCCCTACTCCGCACATAAATCAATTTTCCCCTAATTTCGAGTAGTTCTAAACGACTGATGCTCCCTGCAGTTTGTCCCACGATTTTTCTTTAGGCGGAATCACGGCGGTGGGATCTCGAGGACTCGCCGTTAGCGAGGGGAATCGAGGTGGAAGAGATATAGAGGGAGGGTATTCCTGTATTTTTCTTGGATAAGATTATAGGCGCAGCTCGTGCACAGACGAGCAGGATTACCCAATAAGCGGCTCCTTTCTCTTCCCGATAAAGCCTTGGGAAACGTAGCCGATTCCCGAAGCGATATCTTCCGACTGACCGAGTCGAAAGTTCCTCTTCAGGCCTGCTCAAAGCCCGCCCCGAGTGTTCCTTTTATCGGAGTCGCATTCTGGAGACTCTTTTGGAGGAGCACACACACAGAGGCGGGCGCACTCGGTACGTTGGGCGACTTTAATTCCCCGCATAGGGAAAATATTCTGTGGGGGGTGTAATGTAAAAGGGATTGACGTGTAAAATATTATTCATTGGCGTATATAATGCTGGTGTTTTAAGAACGGAATGAAAGAAATGGGAAAAAGGGGCCATTTCGAAGATGGGAAAAAGGGGCCATTTCGAAGATGGGAAAAAGGAGCCATTTCGAAGATGGGAAAAAGGGGCCATTTCGAAGATGGGAAGATGTGAAATGTGTAGGATTCGAATTTTTGATTATTCGAGGAGCGTAGGTTGTAGAGCGCGAAAAAATGAATCGAAAACGTGGTGGGACTTATTTGCGCGCGAGGCTTCGTTTTCGAGAAAATCGAGTTTGAAGTCGCAGCGCGGCAAGAGGGTGGTTTAGTTTGGATTCGATTTTCTCGAAAACGGGGGGTCGTAGGGAAAAAATTCTTTCTACGTTTCGCGTTCGTTTTGTCGAGGGGAATCAGTTTCGCCGGGGAGAGGAGAGAATTTACAATGTTTAAGGTCGAGGGGGATGAAAAATTATGGGATTAAAAAGTTGCAGGAGTTAGGGCACTTGAGGGAGCTGTGGGGATTATGAGACACAGCAGATTCGTGGGAATTGGCGTGGAAAAAGCTGTTCTTTATATTAGAAAGGAAGTTTCGCAAATTGTTAGGAAGCACGAGTTTTTGTTCGTTATTTAAACAATGGGCAAAGAAATTCTTCAGTTTTATGGTAGCTTTTGTGCATTGAAAAATGAGGAGGCAGGGGAATGTGAGGTAGGATGTCTAGCAACATAGTTTGCAGCTTGCGAAGCTGAAGTTCCTTGAAGATACTTTTGGGAATACGTGTATCAAAACAGAATTGTTCTCCCGTTGCGAGGCTCCTGCAGTCGATATTAAATTCCCAAAAGCATTCTATAAATTCAATAAAAGTGACCCAGTTGAGGAGGAACGCTCGCGTGTGGTCGGTCGGAAGAGGAACAAGACAAATAAACCAGTCTATTTGCAGTGGCCACAGAGAGCAGTTTTCCCAAATTTTATTGCGCTCACCCCACATCGTGGAAGTTGCGTGAATCGTTTATTACAGAAAAGACAAACGAGTCCGTCGAAGACTAAAAAATCCGCCTCCCAGTTGAGGAATTTTATTATTCCCCTGGCTACAAGGTTTCCGAAAAATATTCTCTTCTATTCTGCTCCCCATAGAATTTTAGACCCTTCATTTTCGAACTTCGAATATCCTATTGGGAAATTCCTTGCGTAACACAAACTTCTCAAAATACGGGAAATCGATTCTGCGTGGAAAAATGAATCGAAAATGTAGAAGGAAGTTTTACCACAGGAGAGCCTCCGGTTCCGAGAAAATTGAGATCGAAGATGTAGCTCCGCGCGCCATTCAAGTTCGCGCGCGTCATTTCCAAATTCGATTATCTCGAAAACGAAGGCTCGCGCGACGAATCTTCATTGCACATTTTTAATCCATTTTACAATACTGAACCACTTCCATGCATTTTCGCAACTACACCCTTAACATCCCCCTTCATTTCAGCGAATATACCCAAATTTACATAGCCAAAATCCGCCAAAAATACAAGCCGAGCTTCCAAATCTCCAACTACTCCAGCTCGTCCTAAATAAGCATCCATTCCCCTTGAAATCCACTCCGATCCACGGGGCGCACCTTGCCCCTTCAAAATGGCAATATTAGCTGCGTCGCAAAATCCCCCCTCTCTTAATATCCAGACGGCACTTTCATTAATCCCATCTGGCCTCCACGGACAGTTCGAAGCTCCCCGGGTCCTCCGAGCTGCCGGGGACCTTCGGCTCCTCCAGGAAGCCCCGAAATGGCCCCCGCCACCCCTTGAAATCTGAGATGAAAAAAGAAAGAGAAGGAGAAAAAATTGGACACGCAGCTTTGTCGCAATCAACGCCTCGCTCAGAGGCCGTATTAACTCGGTAAAAAGCTAGCGCAATATATGTCACGTATTGTACGTACCTCGGTACATACGAGCCACATACTTCTCTTATGTGCCCCACGGTAGACACATAGAGAGTCCAACACCGGCGTGCATCGACCTCTGGGAGAGTAGGCGCGCGCGCGCACAGCCAGTGTGGAAATGTGGTCAAACACCCGGGACGGAAGAGAGTGGAGACGTTCACGTACATACACAGAGGCCACCCTCGAAGGCTGGGTGAATTCAGTTCAGTTGGAGCCACTTCAGGATCGCGAGACGCAGGCGCGCTGCCCTCCGGCGTCGTATCGCAGAATCCCACCCCTCCCCGCTTCCTTCCCCTCCCGAGTTTTTTCCCCGTGACCCTGTCTGTTCCGTCTTTATTTCTCTCTTTCCCCTGAACGTCTTCGCTGGGCTCGCCTCGTTCTCTTCCCCTGATTGTCCCTGGTGTCTTCTTTTGGTTTGGGGGTGGGATGTTCCTTGGGCTTCCTGAGGCGAGAGGGGTCGGTGCCTTTTCTTGGACGGTGGAGAGTTCTCTTTTTCCTTGGCATTCCTGGGACGGGTTGTATTTCTGTTGTTTCTTCTTTTGTTTAGGTATTTGTATTTCTTCGGCACCGTTCAAACCCCTTATATTTCTTCTTGCCCCCTTCCGACCATACTCGAATTTCGATCCACCCCATTGTCTCCCCCGCCTTTGTTTCAAGTCCCACTCGATTTCTTCTTTTGTGCGCCGGCTCCTCCCGGGCCTCCCTGGTCTTCTTCCGCACGCCAAGACCCGATCAGTTTCTCCCTCGTTTACCTTCACCCCCAATTTCGACTTCCTCGCCCCTCCAATTTCTCTTTCCAATTCCCACTTCCCCAACATCCACTCCTCTCCCCGCTCCATTTTCTTCTTTCACAATCCGCGATCCGTCACTTTCTTCTTCCACGTCCTCCGCCCCACAATTTTCTCTCCCCCCCCCCCCTGTTCACACGCTCTGCCCTATATTCCATATTTCTCCTCATTACATTTTTCCTATTCTTCCTTCTCATTAACAACCTCTCCCCTACCCCCTCTCCCAGTCGCTCCTCGTATCCTTCTCCGCCCCACCTCCATCGCCCCCTCCCCTCCCATCGCTTCCCCCTCCACGCGGAGCCGCCCCTCCGGCGGCTGTCAGCCTCTCGTTCTGGCGAACCGCAAACGGTCCTCCTTCTCGCTCCCTTTCGTCCTCGAATCTCCCACTGCGATGCATTTTTTCGCCCCCCCCCCGCCCCTCTTTCTCCCCCTCCACAGAACGACGGTGAACGTGCGTACGCCTGCGTACACGCCGTTACTACTTACTACTACGGTTTTACTACTGATACTTCCGGGGCTACTACGCGCAGTAGCGTAGCTTTACGTTTCCACCGCCCAGCTCCTTCCCCTCTCGTCCCCTCCCCTCCCTCCCTCCCTCCTTAGCCGACCCCCACTACTCTGCTCCTTCCCACTCGTCCTCGTTTTTTCTCGACTCCGTATCCCTCCGTACGATTTTGATTCTTCGATTATCATGTAGCCCCCACCTCTCTCCGCGGTTTAAGAGATTTTTGCATTCAGTTTTTTTTTTGCTCGAGCATTATCGATGTTTTTCAGCGTGGCAGGAGGGTTGGACGGTGTTTTATGTGGAGCAGCTATTGCCTTGGAATATTTCTTGTGACTAATTTTTGGGGGATTTTGGGAACGGAGCGATTTTATTCTTAATTTTTGGAAGCTTGTCATCGTGTTGGTATTTGCGGAATAATTATTAATGTGGTAGAGGCATTTTGGTGTTCCCAGTTCTGAGGGCTTCAGAGTTCCCCTGCCATTTTTCCGCCCGAGTCATGAACGCGCCATTTATTTCGAAGAAGCCGGCTCCAGTGTCCCAAATCGTTTCTCATATCGAGCCCCGGCGTCTTTTTCTGCTCAGCGGATGGATTCCGTCGGGGAAGTATACGGCTGGCCAATGGAGCGGTGCCAAATTGAAACAGAACCGCGGTAAATCGGGCCGCCTCGGATCCAGCGGGACACTTCTCCACGTTAGGAGCCACCCCCTCTCGTCTTCCAACCCTCGAACCACACAGTGCACCCTCGAAGCTTTGAAAATAATTTTTAGACAGCAAAAGGATTCTCTTCGAGCGATGTCAGTCGTCTCGAGACGAGGGTCCACGAGGCGAGAACGCGTGCACCGGTCCAGGACACGTAAAATCCGCCCGTTCCGCGAAAGGTCATCACACATGCGCCCCGTGATTCCGTTCGAAACTCAATGAAAACGCCACGCTCCAATACCGCTCGCTACTACCAGCAGAAAAAGCGACTTCCATTCAAATTAATTCGGTTAATTCGAGGGGAAATAATGGCCCCGCGGCTTGCATTTTGGGGGAATCAAAAAATTCTGCCCAGGGATGAATTGCCTTTCGTTCGCTTTGTGAACGGCAATGCGAACGATTCGGGGCTGGAGGATTTCTGAGCGAAGAAGTTTGTCACTTTGGAACGGCCAATCTTCTTCTTTTCTGTTCAAGTTTCATATTGCTGTTTTTCTAGAAAAACTTAGCAGCTGGAAAATAGATTAGGTACACGATTCTGGAGCAAGTTCGAGGGCATGAGTAGTATCAGCCAACTCCTCATCTCCAGAGTCCAAGAAATTTGAAGAAAAAAAATGGCATCCAATGTGCAAAGAATGATTAGATTAAACTCGTTTACTAGGAACAATATCCTCCGCGCCCAGACAATCTCATTACCTCACTCGCCTATTGGATCTACGAGAAAATGGGGGGTAATTAAAAAATAATTAGCGTTCCCCGTCTTGCCAGCACGCCAGAAGGGGATTACAGGTTGCGGGGAGGACGTAATCTCTGAGAACAGTTGAGAGAAACAGAACCCACATTCCTCGAAATACACCTGAAGAATAAAACACTGCCTGTGCTCACTCTTCGCTAGCTTGGAATCTGGTTGCAGCCTCTAGGCGCCAGGAACTGGGTCCAGAACTTTGTCACAGGTGTTATCAGGGAATCCTTGATCGTTTGCATATTTTCAGGGGATCAAATCCGCAGTCTGACTGTCTGATTTTGTTATTATTAGGCCTTGTGCCCCCTATGGGGCTTGAAACTAATTAATTTTACCGCGGAGCTGAGCTTGGGGAAGTGGATGAATAAGGGGAGGGATGGAAACACTGCAGAAGAGATAAATAAGTGGAATTGGGATTGGTTAGGAAAGGAGAAATCGTGGGATTAGGGTGGTTAAGGTGATGGAGAATTGTGGAGGGGCTTGTGGGGGTGAGGAATTGGAGGAATGGTGGAAGGAGAGGGGGCAGAATTTAGGGGGTGAAGATGGGAAGACATGAAGGAAGGAACTTGGAGGTGATTTGGAGGCGAAGAATTCTGAGAGAAAGAAGAGTGACCAGAGCTGAATGGGTGTGTAAGGTTCTGCAGAGATGGGCCCAACCGAGACCTACTTCAACTTACAAAATCCCATGAACTGGTATTCAACAATCAACTGATCACCAATGCCCACTACTAGTCAGGGGAAGCAAAAGCTCATCCCATGTACCCTAAGACCACTCACAAGAGCTACCCGAGGCAACGTCACACCCAATCAGCGTTTTGGGCCATCAGCAGGGACCCAGGACCTGCACTGTCACTGTAAAGCAGGAGAGGATCTCAATACAAGCTCCCATCAGTCGTCCAGGATCTGCATGCTGGAAATCTGCAAAGAAGACCAGTGTGTCTAACCGCCAGGCCTACCTAGGGGCACCATTTACCCCTGGCGCAAGAAGAGGAGTACATAGGATCGAGTGGAAGCTCGAGGAGCAGCAGGCTATGGTGGAGGCAAGCAACTCTTGAACCACCTGGCCACGCGGAGGGGATGGAGGAGCCGAGAAGGGGCCCCACTGGGGGGATGCAATTAGAGGAGAGTCGCGAAATAAAATGTGGGAGGGGGGCAGATGAATATCCTCGAGCTGGGGGTGAAATAGGTCGAAGTAAAAATAATGGGAAGATCGATGACAGGAGGACATCGGGGCTGCGGAGGGGTCGGCGGGAAAGGGAGACAAATGTGAGGTCCAGGAGGGAGGGCGAGATCCGTCGCGAGGAGGGAAGCAGACCCGATCGCCTAGGATGATGAAGAGAAACCGGTCGAAGCTGAAGAGGACAGGTGCATTAACGGCGCAGGATTAGGGGTATCGACAAGGCAAAAGAGTGTCTTTGAAGTCCGCGAGCAGGGGAGTCAGATGCCTCCTGGAGGAGGATCAGATTGCTCGATTTCATAACATGTACACCGCAGGACTCTTTGCATCTCCACCACCCCGGGCACGCCGCGGTATTGTCGCCGGAGCGCGACCACCGACGAGGGACACCGAAAACGAGACAGGGGCGGTAGAAGGAAGAGGGACCAAACAGCAGAGAACCAGCAGCGTACAGTCGACCTGGCCAGGCCAGAGAGGACAAAGATAAAAGCCCGCAGGGGGAGGCGGAAGGGTCAGCGTAACCGAGAGTCAACGGGAGGGACAGAGTACGGGCAGTGGCTGGCAGGCCGGGGCTGTTGGGTGGGCGGGAGGGTGACGTCACGTCGGGTCGATACTCACCCACACTCGGCACCCTGGTGTCGTAGCGGTCGGGGGACGCAGGCGCGGCCTCGTACGCTCCTGATCGCTACTTCCCGCCATATTAGCCAGCATGGGGTAGGCGAGGATGTGGCGAGGATGTGCAATAGGGGTGGGCTCGTGCTGCTTCCTATCCCGCGAGAAGTAATCCTTGGGCCCTGACGTCGCGTGGCTGGGAACGCCGTCTTGTCGCGTGGTGCACCGGCGTCACCCTGCGAAGGGGGGTGATCCTTGGAGCACGGGCCTGAAGGGATAGAAGCCAAGAGGGGCGGAAGGCGGAAGGGTGGCCCAGTTCCTTGCCGCCGTCGATCCGTCCGCGTTCACCACGGGAGACCACGTAGACGCGTCGGACACGCATGGATACGCTGGTCGGCACGAAACGCGCGGCACCAGGTCGTACAGAGGCAGATAGGCGGAAGGAGGAACTGGCCTGGACGCAGGAGGCGACCAGGGAGAGGGGCGCTGAGGGCTGCACGAAGGGCGAGGAGCTGCTGAACGCAGCCGGGATCACCGAGGACACCACGAACAAACGGGGCTGCAAATCGGCCGCGCAAGTGTGGATGTCGTTGTTGTCCATCTGCGACCGGATGTGCAGCTCCGCCGCGTGGCTCGTGCTCATCACATGCTTCCACGGGGTGCGTTTCCTTCAAAGTGTTACTCCCACTTTCTGCCCCGAGATCCCTGCTTGGAAGCTGCGTGCAGTGGCTCCTGGATGGCTGTGGCTGCGAACGCTGCGGCTTCAGGTGTAGCCTGCTGGTGCTGGGGAACGTGGCCGACGGTGATGAGGGATCTGCTTGGCGATGAGGCTGAAGCTGAGGATGGGGCTTGAGGGAATGACTGAATGTAGTTTACTGGGGTGTTTGGGACGAACACCTGGGGAAACCCTAGAAGGGGCTGCTTTGTAGGGATTCAGGTCTCTTGGGGGACTAAGTGGTTCTATCTCTTGTTCAGCAAGAGGGACATGGATGATGCTTTGCTGGTTTTACATATTTCTTTATCGTGGTGTCTTGACTCTATTGTCCATAGTCTTCTTCATGTGGGATTTTAAGCTCCCAAGTCTTGTTTCGCTGCGCTTTCTGGTATTACTTTCATAAAAGCGACCCTCCAGATCAGTTGAATAATGTATTTGTGAAAGTATCGGGTTGTCTTTCATGGATCTAGTCCGGTGGTGTATTTAAGGTCTGGAGAGATGGTTAGGACCATTTCGTAGCGAAGAGAAGCTTGAGAAAGTCTACCAAAATGACTTTGCGCAACCCAGAGTTAAACACGAATCAAGAAAGTACCATCCGCTGACATTTGACATACCTTTGTAAATTCCAGAATTAAGCATCCGATAATGGAAATGGGTTGATTAATTATACAACCAGATTCTACGTTCCAAATCCTATTTATGGAACAATGCTCACCACAATATCAAGAATCAATACGTAGTTCAGGCAATTCCAGAATACTATATCTCCCAAAGACATCCTCTAGCCGACGAGAAGTTTTAAAAAGAGAACTGCGGATAGGTGAAATAACCAGGCGGTTAAATGAAATGTTAAATCTGGAATTAACTGTGTGAATTTCAGATTCCCCAGTTGCGAAAGGGAGGAAAAAAGACAGCGACAGTGCACATTGCAGCCACTGTTTGCACTGCTGATTATTATCTGGCCTCAATAACCGACAAAAGAGGCTTCTGGTCTGTTTTCGTGGGAGGATCCTCCGAGCGCGTGCATCTCTGATAGCTCGCAATTTCACGGAGGCGAATCAGGTTGAAAGGGCTTGCAATTTTTACGAGCCTTTAATCAGCCTGCTGATTGAATCTCGCGTGCTGCCGCCGCAAAGAAATTTCCCCTCGTTTAGCTTGATTTGTTGGCGGCTTTTAAAGCTAATACTCTTCGTGCCTGAACAAACTTTAGATCCCTTATTATTTCGCGAGTGTCTCAGTTTTTAAAGAAAATAAAATATATCAGGGGAAATTGTTCAGTCACATGTTCGTAGTAGAACACGTGGCTCCATCTAGTCAGAGGTTCTACACTAGCCTAAGAGGACTTGTGCTTGAATTTCTTTATGTGTGAATGTTGAATAAGCTGCAATGCTTGAGAGGAACTTTTGTACATTTAGGAAACTAATGCGTTGTTTCAAATTTGTACCAATTTGGAAGATTATGTTTGAAAGATTCCTCGAGTGCAGACGACGCAGGAGTCTACAGACGCCCCATGAATGGAAGAAGCATAGTATAGGGAATATGATGGCGGTAATGTTAATTAGCATTGTTAATCTGATTGCAGGAGGGCCGGGGGGAAGTGACAGACATAAGCGCAAGTCCTGGGCGGCAAGTACCTGCCAACCAGCTGCGCCCCAAGGAACCACCCCCCATGGTCATTCAAGGAGACTTCAGAAAGGTACCCTCAATGATATTTTCTTTCCAACGATTCCCCAGAATTTCTTGGATAAAGGCAACCATGCGTGTAGATGATGCGCAAGATTTAACGTACCTCGATGCAGGCAGTCGATCTGTGATTTTTAAAAGCGCCTGCAGTTGTAACAGCTTAACGATTTAGAGCTTAAGATTAAGACTCTTACTAGGTACCGATCTCCTAGAAACCATGGCTGACCATTCTCCTGTTTGTCGCATCGCGATACCTTAAGTAACAGATATCTTGATCCTTGATGGTTCGCTAGACCTCCACGAAGCCGGTCAATAAATCTAATTATTGGAACAGTTCAAATAGGTAGAGACGCAACGGGAGAAAAGAATCGAGTTACGGAAAAGCATTGGATCCCATTCCCCCTTTGTGAAATTGTTCCAGTAAGAATTTCGATGAAACGCATCCACGACTAACTGACAGTTGCTTTTATTTTGCTATAATATAATTTAAGAGTAGGGAACTAAGAGTGACTGGAACAATTTCACATAAATTGTACGTTGAGGTAGACGATTGCATTATGCTCGTTGAAGTGGAAGGACCTGTCGTTGCAGGTGAGCGGGATCAGCACAGAGATCTTCAAGCAGATCGAGACCGTCGAGAACGATCATGACGCCTCCACCGCAGCAGCCCTCGAAGCTGTGGAACGAAGGGGTGAGATGGTCGTACGGGTCATCGAGCCACGACAAATGGGCAGGCAGGCGGCTGACGCGGCGAAGAAGTTCATTGTGATGCAGGTGCGACACTGTTCGATCTGTCCTAAGCGAACCCTGAAGCAGTTATTCCTTAATCCCAACGATTAACTTCTAGAGCTTTCAAAGTCAGTTTATCAACTCGTAGCTATATTTTGAAGAGCGTGAAGTATTCACACAATCATCGACCACAGATCTAAATTCTCCAACTCGAAAGACACCAACTTTTGAACTCTGCGCCTCAGTTTTATAAATAGCAGTGTACGCATGACATTCCAATAAGATATAGGAGCTTAAGTGAGCTATATTTTGCTGCGTAAGTTTTCTGAACACAGTTCACAGTGTATTCCCCACTGGAACAGATAGTTTGACCCTCATCGACAAGGAATCCTAGCCCTTCGAGCGAAGAAAACTCAATTCCCCAGCCTCCATCTACCATTTCTTTCACCGTAAAGCATACGCAGTGTTGCAGAAACCCCTGCGAGTGCTAAATTACATCCTACCGCAGTAATGTGCCAAGTAGCCTCCTATCGGTACCACATCTTCAAAGCGAAAAACGTTGTCGATCTCCGTTTCGCGTGATCCCCTCTAAACACTCATTGCCGGCCGCCAGGAATCCGCGGAGGTGGTAATTCCGCGTGCATTTTCGTGACCTTTGTGGCCTCGAATTACGCCCCCGGCGTTATTTCTCCTGACCGGCTAGAATAATTACTCCAGCGAACAATGAAGCAATTCCAGCCGGCGTATTTTCTTATTCCCTCGGTTCATGACGTTGGGGGATATCTGCTGTATCGCCTCCACCCTGTTGTTCCAGGATCCGAAGCACTCTATCCACTTTGTGGAGATAATCAAAAGGCCAGGCCAGACGCTGGGGCTCTACATACGGGAAGGAAACGGCGTCGACAGGAACGACGGCGTCTTTATCTCGAGGATAGCCCTGGAGACCGCAGTCTACAACAGCGGCTGCTTGAAGGTGAGCCACCCGCTCTTTTCTCCGCTTTTTCCTTCATCGAGCGTCAACCTAATTGCCTGGAAACGATTTCAGATCAGAATTTAGCGGAGCACTCCCTCTGAGAGCTGAACTATTAGCTCACCTTACGAGCGACTTCTCATTTTTCAAGTGTAACGCGATAGCACATCTTTACGGGCTGCCGAGTCTTTGCTCTCTCTCTCTCTCCGTCGAAGGGATCTGGAGATCGTATTACTAAAACAAATTGTTATCCTTGTCTGTGTCAGGTCGGTGATGAGATCCTCGCGGTGAATTTGGTCGACGTGACGCACATGAGCCTGGACGACGTGGTGATCATCATGTCGATACCCAGGAGGCTCGTCCTGGCGACAAGGCACGGCCAGCACCAGCCAATCTCTCACAGTCGCCAGACCGAGCACAAGGCGCCTCCGGTCGTTGTGATCAAGAGGGAGTTGAACGAGGACGAGAGTGATCATGCAACGAGCAACCACGTCAGGTACTTCAAACACATCAAAGAAATGAAAGAGTAGCAAATTATCGGAGGAGAAAATCACTTGCATGCAAAGCCACCTGAAATGCTTGGGAAGCTTAATGTATCGTAAGAAAGTTAATGTCATTAGGAGTAGTGGAACTCGTACAACTTCCCGGAGAAAATTTCTGCGCAGCTTGCAGTAATTACAGAAACAAAGAAATTATAATGGAAATTGTTCGATTGGGTACTAGTTAAAGTTTAATTATTTCGCTGCACTGTTTTGGAGTAATCAGTTGCAGCTTTTATTAGAATCTAAGCTGAGACAAGGTGCTTGCAACTTATTTGCTTCTCCTTAAATGCTCGCACCCACTGAGCACCGAGTTTCCGTCGAAGGGGATACAGCTCTTGTTTGAATTATAGGGATGGTAATCGTAGACGCGGCGACGGTCGGGAGATGCTGCCATCCAGGTCCAGACTGGGCCTGACAGGTCTGGGGTCTAGCCAGGATCTGGGGTCCAGTAACGGCGACCTGTACTACAATTCCAGACCAGAGGGACACTGGTCCTACCAGCCACCGCCGCCCCCAGTTATCACACACCAGCCGAAACCCTCCACGACGCAACACTTCCAGCCATACGAGCGCGGGTACCCGAAAACTTTGGAGAGCTTGGCTGAAAAAGTAAGTGCTGAGTGATATTTCAATTCTTGTCCAGGATTCTGACGCGGGTGGAGATTTAATTACAAGATAATTAAAAGTATTATCCGGGCAGACTTGTAGCTAAAGAGAATCTAAGATAATAAAGCGGAAGAAATTTAATTTCTGATAAGAATCACGAAACTTCGGAGGGAAGTTCTGCTCCCTTGAAGCTCAGGCAGGAATTCCTGGCCTGATAAAGTCCACGAAGAATCAAAGCTATAATTCAGAGAGAGCTCTCGAACGTTGATGAAGTTTCTGAGAGATTATAAAATACAAAGCTTCGCAGTGTACAGGAATTCTTTGGACGTCGCTGCTGCAGCTTGAACGAGTTCGATTTGAAATCTCCACCTGCGGCCAGGAGTAGGTCACACATAGATGTTCTAGACGATGTGGATCGAGCACCCTTTCACACACCTGTCTGCACCAAGTTGACACTTGTTTGCCCTTCTCTGTCTTCGATTGCCATCGCGTTTAATAAGAAAGTGGTGAATTCGTGGCTGTATCTCGAGACACTCCTGATAGAGATCAGTGTGATGCGAGCCGCCGAAGCTTCCAAGCCTTTTCGACCGGAGGGAACTCGCCTTGCCACTCTCTATGCCAGCTTCCGTTGAACCGAGTTGAGCCTGGCAAAGGTCGGAGGATCTTTGGCGGGGCGGTCCAAATGGCTTGGAGGGCAGCTCGCTCGTGTTTCGACCACGTGTTTCACATGACTAATCGGTTCTATGAATGAATGCTACGTTGATATTAACCAGGATTTCACAAAGGTAAAGAAACCACAAACTCTTTCTTGATATCTAGACTTGTGTATGACCGCAACTCCCTGCACAGTGCCCAGACCTGGACAGTCGACAAGTATTTGTACATTTTCACGAAGATCCCCCTGGCTTCGCTATGTCCGGGGGATCCTGAGGCCTGGCACAGTTTCTCGAGACTCGTATTATAAACTGATTGGTCATTCCATCGGAGTAAAGTTTAATGAAAGACACCAAAGGAGTAGTAGTAGCCTGCCGACACCTAGATCACTTTATAGAACCCTGAAAACGGCAAATAGTTGTCAGTGTCCACGTGGAATCGAACTGGCGTATGTCTGTCGCTGTTTGTGATGTGAACCCCCACACTTTTGTTGCTTTGTAAGCTTTGCTATGCATTCGTTCTTTCAATTTCTTTCTTTCTGAGTATTGCCTCTCCACCTGGCGATCCGTGATCGTCATAGTCTGCGCGATGGATGGATCCCGCGAGCAATTGAAACTTATGAAGCAGCTTCTAACAATCTACGCAAGAGGGATTCATCCATCGTGCTATCACAGTATCTAAATTAAAGGTTCCTTCGATCACAGTCGTCTTAGAATTTTCTGGCTGATTTCAACAGAGATTCTTGCTTCCCTCGGTGGAAAAGCTAGGCAGATATAATCTCCTAATGCTCCGGTTTGATCAAACTGAGCTGCTAATGGGGACCTCGACTGTGATGCGAAGGAACAAAGAAGCTTGTATCAGAGGGAGCAAGCCGACGCTGATGGGGATTAATGAATTCAGGTACACCCATTCTACACGGGGCCAGTAATGCCCTCGAACGGCGGTCGTCGGATGTCCACCGGCGCAGGAATGCAAACAGTAGGTGGCAGATTATCTGGACAGACTCAGTCTTCGCATTACGGGTACGGCCAGCAGCCTGGCGGCGGAAGAATCATGCCGAGAAGTGGCTCGGATCAGCATTTGCCCCGCGTTGATTATACAAGCATCACCACGCCTGCTCGACACACACTTCTCAGGTCCAGCTTGAAATCAGGTCCGCAGCTTTGCCATCGAGTACATCCTTTGATTCTGCTCTGGCAAACAGTTCTGCGAGTCTGGGCTTTGCCCATAAATCCGGGATAAACTTTGAGTAATCCCTTGCTTTAACGAGCACTGCCTTCTGCCGGAATTTCTCTTGGAACTGTGCCTTCCGAAGGGGAGATTAACCGTAGATTAAACGATGTTTCGGTAGCTCTGCAACTTTATAGAATTCTTTGCTACAGAGTCATTGGTATTACTATCTCTTACTGAAGCGTTATCAGTGTCTGGAGGCTTTTTATTGAACAATGCAGGAACGTCAGCGTTGAGATACAATACAAGGTACGCCACCCAAGGCGACAATACAACCTCTGCTCAGAGGCAAGGCCAGTTCGGTACCCTGACGAGGAGGCATCGACCGTCTTTGGATTACGCTTCAGACACTGAAGCAACCTGCTCCAGTTCCCCGAAGTCTGCCTACTATTACTACAGCCACAACATGAACAATCCACCTCAGAGCAGCGCTGTGGCACACCTGGCGACCCTCTCGAGGTCGCAGATTGGCCAGAGTTCCTCCGGTTAGTTGCCACCGCGGTGCCTTTTTGAAAACCTTCGCGTTCGAAGAATTCGCGTGTGCCAGTACTTCGCTAAATGTTAGATCGAGGACACCAGGTTTCTCTAAGCGCAGCAAGGTTCTTTTATTCTCAATAGGTTTAAGGTCAAACTCGTTGCCCAGAAGTGGCAGAACGTTGCCCCAGCAACCTGGTCTCAGATCTGGGCTTAGCACGGTAGCATCTGGACTGATCGACCAGGAGGACAGCGATGGGGCACTGTCCGCGCCTGAACTGCCTTCCATCAGACGTGACAGAGGTAAGGAATTAATCCTGACGCCCACAATTGTCTGTCGACTAAAAAGCATTGAATCTATCATTCTGTTGGTGCCAATGGCAGGAAGAATACCGTCGTCGCCTAGTATATTTACGTCAGACGAATATCGAGCTTGGTTGAGTCGAACGCCAAGCACCAGCGCGTTGTACGAGCAGATCAGAGCAACCACGACCAGGCCGCCACGTTACACCTACAGCGCGGAGAACATTCATGCAGCTGTGAATCAAGTAAGTGGCACTTATCGCGGAATAATCCTTCTTCTTATTTCTTCACTTCACTTTGCTAGCGGTCCTCTGTTTAATTAAGCTTCTTTTCAAAGAAAGAAGGCTCAAGATCGTTTCATACATTTAGGGCTAGTGTACATGATTTCTCGATATGTTTTCTTTCTCGAGAAATCACAAATCAGAACGTACTTCTTGAGAATTCTCGAGAAATTGAAAAAATACAATAGTTTCGTCTCTTCTTTTCGTTATTTCTTCTTTAATAGCCGCAAGAAACTCATTACTTAATTCAGTAGGCATACAATTTTTCTAAATTGTTAAATAAGAATTTAAGAGCACCTTCACCAGTCAATAATGTCGAATCTTCTCTACTGAAATTTTCTATTGTAATTCATACAGGTTCTAATATTATTAATAAGATTTATTATAAATTGTAGATGTGTTTATACGTTCGCGATTTCCTAGACTTAAGTTTCTCAAGAAATAAGAAATAAGCAATTATAAAATTTCTCGAGAAGGAACACTAATTCGGGCTGAAGGAGTATATGAAGTATATTGATTTCCTTCGCCTCTTACAGGGTGAATATGGCAGCTACGGTGCGTACAGGCCGCTCTCCAGCACGCTAGACAGATTATCAACGAGGTCAGCCTCGGCGCAGCAGGTGAACCTAGCCAACCTGAGAGCATCGACGGCGATCAGCTCCACGTGTCACCGTGGTGCGACGAATCCAAGACCCGCCTCGGTCGCCTCGAACGCCAGGACGTCCCTGACTAGCCAGAAACCGTCTCTGAGCAGCTCGACCACGCAGAGAGGAACTTCGGTCAGGAGGATCAGAAACCTTCTGGACCTGGAGTCAACGAGGAGCATACCCACCCCCACGCCTACCAGAACTCAGGATCAAAGACTGCTAGATATTAATCCTGCAGGTAAAAATTGATAGTCTAATTCTCGTCTATTTTCATCAGAGCTCTTACGCTACGAAGAAGCTTTCAGCCCTGGAAGTTGTTAGAGACCGGGATAAGAAACTCGCAAGCTTTCTTAATCTTGCCATCTTCTTTGCTTCAGAGTTCCTCAAATATAAGATAGAGAAGCCGCCGACTGTGGGGACCCCAAGCTCGACCAGTTCTCTCTTGAGTTCCCTCGGGGAAACCAGCGGCGGTGACCTGGCAGGCGGGGTCAGCGGATTGCTCTGGGTCCACCTTCTGGCTGGACGTGGTCTTCGGTCGACAACGTCCTCGTCAGCAGCCACCACGCCCTCCACGCCATCAGGTCAGCCTAATTTAGGTACGTTCGGGAGTCTGCACCTCATGTAGACAGCTTCTCCCCACTGCACACCTCGCTCCTCCTTCTCTGAGGCATGTGCCCTTTCTCAACGAGAATTAACCGCTCCACTGCGAAGCTTTGGACGCCCGTGTTGAATATTCCTTTCGGGCTGTTGAAGCAGCCAGCTGCGGCTTGAGAGACCTGTACTGCGTGCTGGAGTGCGACAGGGTGCACAAGGCGAGGACAGTGGTGCGAACTGGCGACCTGATGTTCGACTGGGACGAGACCTTCGAGCTGGACCTCGTTGGCAACCGGCAGTTGGACCTGCTCGTCTACTCCTGGGACCCACAGTACAGGCACAAGCTATGTTACAAAGGCTCCGTGCACCTGGCCACTCTGCTCAAGGAGTCGCCAGTCCACCAGCTGGCGGTTAAGGTCGAGCCACGCGGCACGATATACTTAAGACTGCGGTACACCGACGCTCAGCAAACGTTCAGGAGGAGGGGACTCCCGGTGATATCTCTGGCCACCAGAGTTGCACCGCTCTTTGGAGTCGACCTCGACACAGTGGTGAGTTAGATGGTCGCAGATTTCGAGACTCGGCGAAGAATCGGTGGCAATGATGCGGTGCTTTCAGGTGAGCCGCGAAAGCAAGACTGGAGGAGTTCCTGGAGGCGTTTCTACTGCCCTGGCGATGGGGGTGCCAAACGTCCCCATAATTGTCTGGCGTTGCGTCGAGGAAGTCGAAAGAAGAGGTCTCGACATCATTGGTAAGGTTTTCTTGCGGGAAAGATCATTTTAAACTGGATTTAATACGATTAAAAAAATCTTAAATTGACAACAAAAGGTTCTGAAAGGAAACTTCCTTAGCTTTCCAAAACACTCGTGAGAATTTGTCTACGATCATGAGCTCGCAAGTTATAGGTGTTCAAAGTGAAAAGTACCTTCTTTGCTTTGATCGCGAATAACTCGGTCAACAAAACCAAAAAAAAAAAACGAAATTAAAGAGGAATGTTTGCTCTATAAGAGCTATTCGTTGAATTTACCGGAAAAATTTTTTGGATGAAAAAGAAATGTGAGTCCTTGATTCAAAAACTAAAAACTTCAAGCGTTAAAATGCGTTTTTTAAATATTTTTTGCGACCATTTTCCGCAGAGATACAGCCATTCCATCGCTTAAACTTACAAAATCTCAAACCTTTTTGTTCGAGTATAATAATTTGGCCACCCACTGTATGTTGCATTTCATGTTAAGCTTTCAGCATTGCATAATATTTATGGGTTTGTTCGTGGGCGATAGGTTTGTATAGACTTTGTGGATCAGCAACGAAAAAGAGGATACTCAGGGAAGCCTTCGAGAGGAACGCTCGTTCAGTGAACCTGTCGCCTGACAATGTCCCTGACATCAACGTCATTACTGGTAAATTCATTAACTTCTCGATCACTGGAGACAGCCTCGCAACCTAATCATTTCTTTACGCCTCTGAAATTACTCTTCAGGTGTACTGAAGGACTACCTAAGAGAACTTCCAGAACCACTCTTCACGAAGTGCCTCTACCAAATGATGGTCGATGCACTGGCTGTCTGTCTGCCAGACGATCCGCAGGGCAACGCGAAACTCATGTTCAGTATACTCGACTGCTTACCAAAAGTGAACAGGGTTGGTAATATTGGTCCTTTATTCTGAATGAATCTTGTTCAGAGATCTATATCGCCGCAATTCAGGGGGACACCACTGTAATGGCTCGAAAAGTAAAGGTATCTTTGTAAATTTATTAAAAGCACATTACGTGATGAATCTTTTTTAAACTTTCGGGACATTTTATTGGATATTTACGTTATACGAATATCTTTTTTTAAATTTATTTAAAGCAGATTTATAAACTGTACGGGACCAGTAACTTAGGGCTGCAAAAATTTCCGCTGACATGGTTCACAGTTTTCTGACGAATCGGTTCTTTGGAAATGAAAAATCCAAAAAAAAATAGAAACTATATGCGCATGGCTATAGCGCGACGGGTTCGACTTTGAAAGTTTCGAAAAATGGCGAACCTCTGAAAAAAAATGGTGAAATTTGGTTCTATTGAAACGACCAATCAAAAAAATCTTCCGACGTACCATAGCCATCCGCATATAGTTTCTAAAACAATTTTGGTTTGTTGATTTTAGAGGCACTGTTTCGTCGGAAAACTGTCGATCAGATTTTTTGCAGCGCAAAGTTATTGGTCCCTGTACAGCTTGTAAATCTGATTTAAATAATTTAGAAAAAAAGATATTCGCATAACTTAAATATCCAGTAATAAGTCCTGAAAGTTTAAAAAAGATTGATTACGTAGTTTGCTTTTAATAAATTTCCAAAGATACCTTTACTGTTCGGGCCATTACAGTGGTGTCCCCCCTTAAAGCTTGAAAATGTATTTGAGTAACATTAATTGATCATTTATGTCTGATGACAGTGTACACTGATATACTTGCTGGACCACCTGGCAATGGTGGTGTCGCAATGCAACAAGATGTCGCCGGCAAGCTTGGCAGTCTGTTTCGGGCCAGTTCTGATGCTCCACTCCGAGGAGACTGGGCCATCTCTGGACTTCCAGCAACCCATAGCAGTACTGAAATACCTCCTGGAGATATGGCCAGTTAAGTCAGGTAATGTCGTCATTTCTAACAATGCTTCTTCCTCAAAATTCCTCAACTTCAACACTAGAAATCAGTGATTCTAAAAATCAATCTTTAAAACTGACAAGGAAACATTACCAAATTGGTGTCCCGATAAAAGTAGACTATATAGAGACCAACCCAAGACTATATCTCCCATAATCCCATCCATTGACTCCACTTCTCACCCTTCTACTAACAAGGGAACACCGCGAACCCGCACTCACCGATTGTAACGCAATACAAGAACAACGGTGTGTTCCATTCGGGACCTACCGCCATTTAAGGGGATGAAAACTAACCTCAAAGTCAAATACTTTTTCGCGTATAATTCCTAAAGTACAGCAGACAGAAAAAAATGTTTCAAACAAAAGTTTAATGGTGTAATATGCGCTGCAAACTTTCGTTAACAAAATTTAAAAAAAAAAGAAATTTCGTCAGGTATTTATTATTTTTAAACTCTTTTCAAAATTCTGTTAACGCAAGTTTGCAGCGCTTATTCTACCATTAAACTTTTGTTTGAAACACTTTTTTCTGTCTTTTGTACTTTAAGAGTTACACGCGAAAAAGTGTCTATTTGACTTTGAGGTTAGTTTTCACCCCCTTAAAGGGCGATAGGGCCCGAATGAAGCACACCGTTGTTCTTGCATTGAGTCACTCTATAAACCCGTAAAGTTGCGTTCCAATCGGTGAGTACGGGTTCGCGGTGTTCCCTTGTAAGAAAAAGACCCCAAACATTAACTCGTCAGAAAATGGGACGTCAATTTGGCAACGTCTCCCTGTTGGTCTCAAGATGAAAGAATTGAACGCGAAGAGTAAGAGCCGAGTAATAAGTCGCGCATTTCACAGACAGTTCGGAAGATTTCTTCAGTCGCTTCAGCGCTTCCTCGAGTTACGCCAGCAGTCGAGCACAACAGCAGCCAGCATCAGCTGCAGCAACAGCAGCAGGCGCAGCAACAGCTGCAGGGAACATTGGGACGCACAGGGCTGCCCTGGCAGCAGCAACACTCACTTCATCAACAGCCCCCAACTACGGCACCCGTAGCCCTCGCGCCCTCCACTCGTCCTCCACCGCCGGTCAAGCCTCGACAGGTCAGTATCCCTTTAGAAACACTCCCCTTATCTCGGCGACATTCGTTTCTATCTTCCGCCTTTCTTCGCCCTCCTCTCCTCTGCCGCGTGGCTTCAATGATCTTACGAACTCCTCGCGAGCAGTCGCGAAGTGGGTTCAAGCGCTGCAGTTGTTACAGAGTTATTACGAACCTAGAAATGCTGGTCTCCAAGAGTCTCCTGGCGATACTTGGTCACCAGTGTTTCACATTTCAGTAGCAGTGGCTACTTTCATCTTCATTCTGGTTGAAACTGGTACAGAGGGATGGGCGAAAGAAAGGTGAAAGCTTTGTGGAAAGTTACAAATTTCCTGGTCTTCGATTCCTTGCTACGAGCCATCAATGTTGAAAATCTTCGCCCTACATTTCAGCGAAAAGAAGACCAGGAGGTTCGAACGAAACGCTTAAAGAGATTCGACGATTTGCCTCGTGTCTCGCTCTCCGCTTCTTTGTCCGTGTCCCACATATGCATTATCTGAAGCGTGTTGTGAACAGCATGGTAGGCAAAGTAAACGAGACTCTGTTCTTCCCCTCTGTTTCGCTTCGCAGAACAAACCTGACGCGCTTCCATAATCACGGGGCCGTTCGCCAATCAGTGAGACGTCCATCCACTCATTTTACTCACTCATTCATCCGCTCGTTCAGTACATTCATTCGGCTCGCGTCGGTTTCAGATCACCGTGGTCCTCGAGGATCCTTCGGTCTTACTGCTGCAAATTGTTCTCCACGCAGCTTACCCTTGCTCGGCGGCAAGCTTCTTCGTTTTTAACTCTAAGCGGCCACTGGTGCTTCGCAATCTGCGTCAAGGAAATGGCGGAGCTTGTTCTGCATGGTGGGCAATTTGCAAGCGCCGCGACAAGTCCGTGTAAATACGACCGCACCAGAACGCCTTCGTGCATGTCTCGATGTCAGTTGTGTACATTGTTTTGGGTGTATTTGGGCTTCAGTGGGTCGCTTATGGTTTCCATTGTTTTGCGCCGCCACCGTTTCTCTCTCTCTCTCGACGTGTCCTTCCAATTATAGTGACGATTTACGTTGTCTTCTTTATCTTTTTTCGTTTGGGCACGTATTCTTCAGAGCAAGCGCAAATTGCCGGCTCTACCAAACCGCTGACAGCACAGAGACGCCGCTTCTTGCACAGGTATTATCGTTATTATCGTTTTCATTCGCGTTACCATTCAGCCTTTAGTTTATCGTTATCACATGCATGGCCCGTGTCAGATATATCAGAGAGCTGACACCGTACACTTAGCCGTCTGTCACTTTCTATCTCTATTTTGCACAGAGTCTGAGTGTTCTCGAATAATATCAATCATAATCGCACGTTACGCCACCGAAGGATACAGAGTCATCGAGGAACTTTCAATTGGTCTTACGAGTACTCGAGATGACAGAAGTTTCTCTCTCGAGGGCTCTGTATCGCAAACACGCGAGCGTGTAAATATTTGCAGCCCATTGGAGAACTAGACATCAGAAGTAAAAAAGATAAAGTACATATCTCATCGAATCGCTTGTGAAAGATGGAGTAGAGACAAAACCTTGGTATACTGCCTCCGTCTTTCACCTGATCGTTGAAGAAGTAGAGCCTCTGGTATTCGCGCAGCATAATTTCACCACACGCGACACCGATCCCGACATAATTAGAGAGCAGTGCGAAGGATAGGATCCTTCGTAAGACTAATGTTACCTCCAGTAACCAGTTAGCTCTCGACGATAGTCGGAGGGATCACTAGTACACCCAGCATGCAAACATTTCAACCTTATCCCCTAACGCTCTGAGGTACACATTTGTCATCCGTGACCCAGAGTACCTCGAACCTTCAACAAATAGTGTATAAAAACACAGTACACAACGGGGCATGTAAGTTGTTCGTTCCTTGCTCGGCACTTTCAATGAACATCGCCAGCGCAAGGAATCTTCAGGAATAGCAAAACACTTTAACTACGGCTACGAGTTGCAAGTCGCTGATCTGAAATTCTGTACAAAGGACATACGATTGCTTCGTCTCAGGCTCGTATTCATCCGCTCATCCATTTTTCGAAACTAAAGGCCTAAGAAGACCCTCCGCGAGAGTGTTTTCTTTCTACTTTAGGGCTCGCCCAGGGACATCTACATGCCAACAAACACTGCATCCACCCCGCACACAAACCATCGTAAACCACTCCATGATCCGTGTCCCTTCTATCGTTTAACCCTTTGTACGGCACAGCTTCGCCTGAAAATAGTAGTTTCCAAGCCGTTCGAGTCAAAAAGGCTACTGGCGATGGCAGTCTAGACTTGAAGTCGAGCGCCTAGCTCTTAGAAAAAAAATCAGCTGCTTCCCCCGCGGTGCAAAGGGTTAAAGCTCTCTCGCGTATACTCTTGGATCAGCGGAAAGGAGTGCACAGTTAACGCGAAACAACGCTGGCGGTGCGGCGTCTCTGTCTGCACAGGTGATAGTCTCGTCTCCCGGTTCACCTAGCAGTGAGGAGTCGGAAGCCTCGCCGGAGCCGATTAACAAGAGTCTCCTGGGCGGCCTGGGACTCGAGAAGGGCAACGAAGGGGCCACGGCTGACTCGACTGGCCCTGGAACAGAGCAGATCACGCCGACCAGCAGCGTCGACACCGAGGAGGGGAACACACCGCAGCCGGAGGAGGGCGAGAGGGGCGTCGAAGGCGACGCTGAAGCCAGCGACGACGACCGACACCAGCACGTACCCAAGACACACTAAAGCCCTGCTGAACGCGCGGATCGATAGTGGGATGTGCACCCTGAATAGCTTGATCGTTTCCAATTGATTAACACTCTGGAGAAACTAGATTGAGAGATCACTGAAAGCGGCGTTGGGCAACGCACAGCCAGTACGGTCAGCCAGCTGACCTCTGGTTCGTAATCATAATCTTGAGTTGCATGTTCGATGAAAGTTTGCCCAACGCTGGTGACGAAGAGTGTACCATTCTCGAAGGGTTGTTAATGAAAATTGCGAAAGCGGGGAGCTTCGGAGCCTGGGTTGAAACAGGCGCTTGTCGATTGGTTGGAAGGTTTTTGTTGTTTGCGAGCGAGCTCGATTCGGCGAACGGAGAATGAGAGAAAGTTCTTAGGGCATTGCTTACCGATCAGAATTTTACCGCGTCTTGATCTGTTGACAGAGGCAGAGTGCGAAGCTTGAGTCTTTTTTAAAATTTTATTCGAAATCTATGCGGTGAGCAAGTGTGTTAAGAGTCTTCCTTTTGAACTTTATTCGAGATTCTTGTGGTGTGCTAATGAAAGCTGAAGAAGAGATGATTCTTCTTTCTTTGATTTCTCAGAGAGTTTTAACGCGTTGACTGCTTTGGTTTGGTAGTCCGACGCAGCAAGGTGTGCATTGTAAAAGGATCTTTCGTTTAATGAGTGAATGTGCAATCGACTTTCTAACGCGAGCTGCTCCCCGCGAGCAGCGGCTAGGGGTGCACCAAACACTCGAGTCTAGTCAGTACTGCGTTTAACATTTTACTAGTCAAATGATTTCTTCTTTGATAAATATTATTGCACTGTTACTGTGTTAGAGGGAAAGAGTCTTCTTCGTTGTAATGTTGTGTTTTTAAATATTTATACGTGTTTCTGTGGCAGTCAGCGCGCCGAGTTCCACGCGTATTCGTCTAGAATAATATGTTGAGCAACTGCGACGGTATAATTAATACGAATACAAGGCTGAATCCTGTCGCCAGACGCACAATAAAGGCGATCATTGTTTCCGAAACGAAACGACGCGCGTATAATGGGACCACCGCGAATATTCGTTTATAAAATCGTCGCGAAGAAACGAGATCCAGCGCTGACATTGACGATCTGACGACTAAAACGTCTTTTACGAGCTTTGCATACGAATTCCTTTTGTATCGTACACCCAAGAGGGGTGCTCACCGAGTGACACACCAAAGAATAATCCTGCGAGCTGCGACTCGCAGCTACGTTAAACACATAATTTCGCTCTTCGGCTGCGACGCAACGTTATAATTTTATAATTCCGAAAGACTGTAACGGTGCACGTGAGCAGACTGGTTCCTAGTTTGCAACTCCTTGCACAAAATTCGACTACTAGACTTACTGTATCTTCTTTCGATCGGAGAGCTAAAGACTCCGCAGCTGAAGGGTTCGATCGCCGCGAGCGTTAAAAATTTCTCTTCGCGCACAAACACCACGGAAGGAAATTCTCCCAGGACCTGAACTTCTTTTCTATCCTATGTTAAGACTGACTAAGCTTCTTTCGCAAGCCTGAAGTCGATCGACCGGAAGAGGAACAAAGGGGAAGCGACGAAAGGGCACTCCGAAGCGTGCAATGTCTCGGATCATCCCCCCAAAAGTGACTCAAACTGCACAAATCCACGAAACAACCGACGAACCCCAAGCTGCTTCGATGCGATAGGGGGGTGCAAAGATCTGCGATTCATCGTGCACATCCTCAGCTCGAGCGGGCTCTACCACCTCGGTCAATCTTTCGACAGAAGCTCCAAGCTGTTTCCCGGCTGGTCGAGGCTCTGAGATCTCGCGCCAGGTGTTCCGGAAGCAGATCCTAGCTGCGGAATGTAGAAAGGCAGCAAGAAGCGAAGGAAAATCAGTGCGCAGAGGGGGACAGGGAGGAAGCGTGACAGAAAAAGAGACACACACAAGGGACAGGCAAACAAATTAAAGAGACACAATGTTCGGTTTATATACGATATACTATATATATATATACATACATATATGTATATACATATTATATATACACAAATAGGCTAGTCACAATATACATGTGCTTTTGATAAAAAACTATTACTTGTAGAGGATAACTAGCCCTCGTATACAGAACACAAAGGAACTGCTGATGTACACTGCGTCCACGTATACGTGCACGGACGACTGACAATTCAATCGAGGGAGCAGCGAATGCCAGGGGAAACCGGTGGAGAGAAGCGGGAGGGAGCACGGCATAAGTGTACGCAGATGCTACAGTTATACATAATATACATAAATTTCAAGACTCCAAGACTTGTACATGTTGACAATAGCAAAATCGACGAACGGATAGCGAAGAAGAAGCGTGGTGGAGGTGGATCGAATGAAACCAGAGGGCAGAGGGGGGGGGGGGGGGAGTCGAACTCACCGAGAAACGATAATAATTACAAGTAAAATTAATTGTAACTTGTAAACGACTAAACATAGCCAGTATTATTGTGTACGTGAAGAGGGAAGGCGTTTTAGGAGGGCGAGCCGAGAGAGACCCTGCGCGCAGGGTGCGTTCATGGTTCGTTTGTTCTACGATCTCGTCGACGGGGACACGATCGACCATTCGACTATTATTACTATGATTGTTAGTTGATAATGCGGGTGCAGAGCGAGTTGCTGGGCGTTGTCGACCGAGCCAGCCCCTTCGCTTGTTCGTGCTCCCCGGTAAACGCGCTGTGTTCGACGCGGGGTCCTTCTTCGGCGTTCCGCTGTAGTCGACCGGATATTTGGTTGCTACATCGCTGACGAGTCCCTTCGGGCCAGAGCGTGTTTAGTCGGGAGCACTTGTTTCTAAAATTAACGAATAGGGAGTTACCCCGGCTGGCTGACGGTTGCAGACAACTCGCCAGGGGTAGGAGTTAATCGCGTCGTCGATCTTAAATATCACTGTCGCCGCAGGACGACACGGAGAAGTGGTCCCTTAGAAGATTTGGAGCACTTCCGAGGCCGCACGATGGGGACAGACGTTTTCGAGCTGTCTGCAGAGCGCGGCGTTCTCTTGGTAGCACACAACTTTTTATACAAATCATCTTTTCGTGTCGCTCGGGCTTGCGGTTATATTTCCGACCGGACGAAGCTGTTACTCCGTATAAATAATGTATAAAAGTGCATCGTAGGTAAATAACAGCGTTGTTAGAGTCGCCGAATATCTGTTAGCCCTTTGAAGAGGCATCACTTTCGATTGCTAAATTTTACTTTAGCTTGCGTAGAAGGAAGGCATGTTCCGCTAATTGTGCGAGAACAATCGTCAACTGGCGTTTAAAGTTGTATCGATGACACTGTTAATGAAACTACACTGTTGGGAGTGTTCAGGACCCTTCAAAGGATTGACTCTCATTGCCATTGCTTTCATTCGCTCGTGTCCTCGTGAGAGAGTGCAGTCTGCATACGTAGCATACATTGCCCGTGTACCAGCGTTGTCCAATAGAGTCCGTACAGCTTGAAATTCACTCGAACTAAAAGATTCACCGAAACCCTCCACTGTGAAATAAAAGGGGTAACGCTTTATAAGACCAAACTGACCAATCGCTCTCCATTCCGTTTTAAAAGAATTCGTTTACGATCAATTCTGTCTCACGAGAGACAATACTTAAACAATGTAAAGCAGAGGGGAACTATCTGATTTAGGTATGGACCAAGAATTTAATGCGCCTCGTTGGCCAAAGTGGACAGAGCTTCTGCCGGAGATGGGCGAACAATTATTTGAAATAAAACTTTCGTACACAAGTTTTTATTTAAAAATCATTGTTTGCCCGTCTCTGGCTTCTGCGCCCAATGGATTATCCAAGACTTATTGGACACCGCTGTTATAGTATGCGAATACTTGCGCGACGTATTTACACCTGTACGCGTATGCTTAACATCAGTGCGCTCTCCTTCTTTTTTTTTCGCACAGCGTTAGTTTCATTGGCGGCATTTCGGTAGAGGATGCCATCGAGGGCGGCGTTCGTTTCGAGTAGCCGAGAATCGAGGATCATTGTGTAGCTCAGTGTACCATATTTCACGTAGCCACACCCTAAATCGTATGGAAACCCCCCGACTGTTTCACTGTCGTTCGATGTTCACGCGCGATGGAACGCCGGATACCGCCCACCCTCGTCGCGCCTACTCGGAGAGGCTCGGTTGTTTCTAGCCTGCCGTTGGAGTTTAAGTAACTGATTCAGGGGGGCTGATTATAAGCCAGATACCTTAAGTTTGCTCTCCAGGATATGGAAGTCGAATCTTGAAATTAAGAGTAACGAAGCATTTGTCTTGAACTTGTGTGAATCAGCCAGTAAAGTGTGCAGCGGTAACTACATTTTAGTCGTGGCTCTAAAGCTTCGATAACTCTGAATCGCCTCCTAAAACTCCGCTGGTGGGATAGAAATTACTTGACTCCTCGACACGATTGTCCTTCCATTTACCTGTTTTGACGAGCATTTCCGTATTCCGCACGGCGAAGCATTGTTCTGTTAATTACACGTACTACCACTTTTTACACTCGTGGTATTTTGCACTGGAAAGGAATGGCAACGCATAGTTCTTGCTGCTTTGGTACAGTACAAAGCGGCTGTAAGAAATTTCCTCAGTAATTACCGTAAGATTTCCACGAAATAACGAAACAGCATCTATACACAGTATAAAGTGTTGCGGCAGGAAGTATTGTCGAGGACAATATTTCACTGGAAATGTTGCAATAAACGAGTATACTGTGGTAAAAGATAACGTTACGGTAAGAAGTACTGTAATAAAAAAAATTCGCAGGAGAATAATGTTCATGGTACTGTGTAAAACAGTATCGCGACGGTGAATATTGCGAGAAAAATGTATTTCAGTAAAAGCTATCGTCGAGATAGATTAATCGAGTGATGATAATTGAATTATTCCTTTTCCAAGGGATTACCCTTTTGTTCGTCGACTGATTGAATTATCTATAAGCGAGGTTTGTCAGAGCCTTCCTCGATGCTAATATTTTCCTACAAAAAAAAAAAGAAAAAAGAAAACAAGTGTCCTGGCATCCGGCGTTCCTCGACGTTCCTAAGTTTAGCGATTAACAATAAAATCACGTGCCCAGAGCGTGGTGCCATTAATTATATTATACGTGAAAGCACACTGCCGCAATTTTGTATGATTGACTGTTGTTACATATATCTATACCTACATATTACGCTACGTATACATAATTATTAACGGAGACTTGAATCGAATGATCAATACGTGTCTGTCGCAGGCTTCCGGGCTATGGCCGATGAATCGATCTTCCCTCGCATCCCCTTCAAGTTTCTCGGATGCATTCAGCGCGGAGGCTTTAATGTTAAGGGAAGAAAATATCTTCGGAGTAACTGGAGGATGTTAAAGGTGTAGCGCTTTGGAAAATAATCGCTTAAAAGATTGTATGTACCCTCGTGTAGATAATATTGGACATTGTATCCTGGCGAGAAGGGAAGACGCGCTGAAAGTGTTGGAGATCGTTGAAGAGGGATGCTTCTTCCCGGATCCTTTGGATCGGCGGCGAAAGCGATGGGAATGTTTAAAGTGGGGCCGCGAGTAGTTCTTGTTCAGTGATCTATGTACTCTTCGGATTGGCGTAGTTTGAAACACAGCAAAGGGTTGTCCTCGATGCAAAATTCTTACGTACCGAAGCGCTGGTTAACTCTTAAAACCTCACACCATGACAATCAGTTGCGAATGATAAAGAGTGAACTATTGACGTCATTCTAGCTTTGTAATGCTTATCCACGAAAGTTCTGCTTTGAATCCAGTTGTCGAAAGTACTTTGCTTTAAAGAAAGAAAAAACTCCCGTCGCTTTAGCAGCGATGCGAAGATATAGCATTCGAGTAATTGCGAGGAAGGATTCTCGTCTAATGAAACGTTTGCTCGCCATAGCCCGCAAGAAGGAGATTCTACGAAAGGCATTGTATCGCTCTTAAGCAACCCCTTGATCGATAAAAACTGAACGAAGGAACTGAGCCTGAAAAGTGTACGGTTCGTGCTCTCAACTTTCCCACAAACCTTTGTAACCGCTTGATAACTTCTTCTCTTTGTAACTGGCTCTCCGAGCCCGAGTTTTCTTCATTTCACCCTTCGCGACTTCCTCCCGTCTTTATTTCTTCGTTTCTCCCGAAGGGAAGGGGAACACGATCCCCGATGAAAGTCAGCAACTAACGTCTCGAAGAAGAATACTTACAAAGGTTCGAAGAGTGTCTTCAGGCACGGATATCCTCTTAGTTTCTCGCTTCACAACGAAACTTTGGGAAAGAGAGGTGCGGAGGGCCGCGTACCATCATCTGGATTCGCTTTCGTTTCGCGAGCAATGCAGACGGAGGGGCAGAAGGGAGAAGAGAAGGCTACGGAAGAGGCAGACGAAGTAGAGTAGAGGGATGAAAGGGGAGAACCGGAGCAAGGGGCGTAATAACGATATAAGAATCTATATAATTTTTTATTGTGCTCGCATTACCTGACTCTCTTGTGCAATCGCGTTTCATCGAACAACCAGCGTGACTACCTACTTCTTCAGGGCGAAGCTTCGCGTGGAAGGTGGTGGTTTACCCAGCGGCTTGTATTTTCTACCACGCGGCGCATTCTCCGAGCGATTTTATTCTGGTTTACGACGATCCCGCGATATTTTATAGGCTGGGATGAGCTCGAGGGTGCATCTTTCTCTCGGCAGAGAAAACAGCGCGTTCGTCCTGCTGGTGCACGAATCATTGAAGCAGAGCCGTCGAATTCTCTGCTAAAGGAAGAACGGAAGAGAAAGACGACGCAAGAAGAGATTGGGATTTTTTATTTCTTCTTGTGAACAGAGCGAGGGGTTGAAGAGAGTTTTGGAATGAAGAAAGTGAGAACTTTGTCTAAGGAAGTGTTCATTTTTCAGGAACCACTGGTAGTCCACAGAAGTTGAAGTGAGAAGAAGCTTGGACCAATGAAGTGGCAGAAATAATTGAACGAAGAAATAGAGGACAGCGGGGAAGAAGAAATTCGGGAAATGGGTATCGAAGAAAAGAAGAACCGTGAAGAAGAGGATGTTCGATGGCTCTGAAACTTCACCACTGCGCAATGAGGCGAAAGAAATGATCGAAGATGACCTCTTCGGATTTCGTCAATGATTCATCGGCACCAGGGTTGTTTCTGATTTCCCCGCGCACGCAGGTCTTTTTAATCGTCGAATCCTAGCGCTAACGTATATGAAACTACGTATATACGATGGACCACGTTTGTCATACTGAAACGTTTATAAAAAAAAAAGACAAAAAAATATGTGTGAAAGAGAGATAAAGAATTTTTTCCATGATTTTTCTATGATTTAGAGGCAGAAAGTAGCCAGCGGCGCAGTAGATATTTCTTCTGCGCCCTGAAGAAGAAAATTATTATAAAGAAACGAAGGTGAAGGAGTGCAAGTATCGACTTTCTACTACTAAAACTTAAACAGTTCTTGTCGTATAGTTTCTAGCTGTTCCTCAGAAGTCCCGGAATCGTCGCGAGGTTCATGAGTCGAAGCATCCTGAAGAGACCTCACCGTTGGCTGGTTTCATTCTCATTGGGGAGAATCTAGTAGTCCTCCGATGAAACTTCTCTCGTTAGCGATTCAGATTCAGTTCAGGGAAGGATCGTGTTTTCTTCTGCTGAAATCAGGTGCTCTCTGAGTTCTAGAATTATTCCAAACCAAACCCACCATTCCAGTCGCATCTAACACTGGTCAGAGGTCTATTTAAGTTACTGGAAGAAGAGAATTGGAAGACACACTCTTGTACGTAAGAAGAAGAGTGCCTCGCAAGCTGGGTGATACAAATCACCCACTTCTAATCCAAGGGTTCGGCAACGCTTCGACTACAATCCTTCGTCTCTTCGCGCCACGGGGAGCCAAAGGAGCGGGAGCCGGGATGAGATGGAGCAAGAGGAGCCTCGAGGCGATTCACCAGCAGCTTGGCTACGATTTACGTTGTTCTTCCTTCGTCCTTCCAGAAACCCCAATGACGATCTTCGATGGCTCCGCAGGGAGGCAGAGCAAGCAGTTCTCGCGTGAATCTCAGACAGAGGCGGGTTGGGAAAGGCAGCAGGCGAAGAGAATCGAATTCCTCGAGCCGCCGTTCACGACGTAGACGTAGAAACGACGAACTTCATACTCCCTTTTTCGGTGCTCAACGACTCCGAAGCAGCAGCAGATACATAAGTAGCTGGTTAGCAACTGACGTTGATTTGTCAAAACGGTGAGACAGACTGTGTATACCAATAGAGAAACAGCAGTAACGTACTATATACAAAGAAGAAGACGACGACAACGCGAGGAGGGGCAGCCCGGAGAGAAGGGGACACGTCCCTCTATCGTTTTCTCAGCTCCAAATCTCGGGGGATTCGAGGTACGAAGCGCTTTCTTCTCCACACTCCGCGCCTTCTCTGTGCGCAGAGAAGGGAAGAAGGCGAGAGGGATGAAAGGCGACGTCGCAAGGTGAAGGTGCTGGATCGAGAGATCGACGAAGCCTGTAAATAAGTAGAACGCGTCTCGTTCGTCAACGTTTCCGGCCACGGATACGCGCGACACACAGCTACCGAAGAGAAGTGGCGGGACACACACGGACACATGTACCGCAGGGGTTTGGCCAGCTCGGGGCAAGGGGAGTGGGCTGCTTGGTATTCTGACGCAAGGTGTACAGTTTTGGAGACTGTCGAGGCGAGGGGCCCCGGGCCAGGCGCAGCCCAGCACACGTATTTTCCAGAAGGGCGTAGTTTCTTGTGTAATTATGTGAATTATATGTAGAGACGCTGTCTTCAAGAATCGCCGCGAACACATATCTCAATCAGAAGTCATTCTATATGGAGCGAGGGGGAGAATTGGCAGGGATGGACTCGAAGCAGTATCGGAGGGTGTGGGCCCAATTTGGGAATCGGTGTCTGGCAGAGGTTTCTTTCTAGTCGACTGGGTTTCAAGACGATTACTTTTACCCTTCGCCCCTTTCTTTCGTTACTGGAGGACTTTGAAGTCGAGCGAGCGATGGCTCGCGGAGATGGTTCAGAGGAACTCTTCGTTGGGAGACGATAAATGGAAGAGTCTCTTTTCTCTTAGGTTTCTGTAAAAATATTTCCACGAGCGTACCCTCAAAGTCTCTGTAGATTAAATATCCTCCTAACAGGGCCCACAAAGTCTCAGAGTAGCGTCGAACGGATGGGTCGATTAAGGTCTGCGCTTGGTCATCTCCATCCTTCATCCAGCAGGGGCATACTTAGGTGATAGGTTTTACCCTAAAGCTTTCATCGTCCTACATATCATAGAGAAAGAAGAGATCCTTTTGTTTCCGTAGAGGAGGGCCTACGAAGGAAATTCTTAGGATTCAGCGGTGTATCTTATAAAAAGCGAGAAGGGAGGACACGTAGTTGAAGATTCAAAATGAAGAAAACAAAAAAGGGGGCCTGTAGTCTTCGATAGGGAAACGAGCCGCGTTTCGAGGCAAAACGAGAAACACGCTTCTTAGGATTAGTTGTAGCTTCGACCTAGCCCCCCATAAGTGAATATAGGAAGCACTGTACGATACGCATCTTTAAAATCTTGAAGGGTTCTTTCCTTTTCCGCGATTATCAGGAGCACTGTCCTTCGCTATCTACTTCTCCGGAAGCAAACCTGTAGAGTTATGTAAATAATTACACGACGATGTTTGTAGCGCTAGTATCCTCGATTAACCGTCTCCAGATTAAACGCCGTTAACTATTTATTTTCTGCCTCGGTCTTGTACATTTTATCGTCACCGGTTTCTGCGATCAGTCTCCCGGAGTGCTCGATGATAACGGCGGAAAAGGATTCCACGCATCTCGTAGAGTCGTTGTGTTTCTTAACATATCCATCTTCGGACCCTCGTATTTTCATAGAGCAAGAATATACGACACGCGCATCCCTCGTCTATAGGCTTCATCGACAAATTATTTTCATAGTCGGACCGATCTGTACCGATCTCGTGCTGTTCTTGTTCAACATCTCTTATCTCGCAAGTATTATAAATGACCTGTTTTCTTTCTAATATTTTCTACGAAGAATACTTTTGTACCACTAATATAATTCTCTTTTCAGCGAGTCTCGCTTCTTTCTGAGCTAACCGACACTTTCTTAACGTTCGACGCGATGATTTATATAGGAGTTTCTACAGACGTGTACATATAAGTGCTTAGATCATCGGATCCCTACGCATAATATCATTGTCGATCACTGTCGCGCGAGGAGGAGAATGCCGAAGGATAAGGCGAAGCTTACAGTAATTTAGAGAGGAGCCTGTGAAACTCTCTGTCAACGGAGACAGTGTGAATGAGTAGTCGCAATTCACTTGTTGTATAATACACGATAGCCGCGGAGGTCTGTTGCGTGTTAAATACCGCGGATCGCCCTTAAAATTGAGCTTAATAACACCAGCCCGCTGCGCTTGCCGCTGGAACTTGAAGAGTCGACGCGGATCTTCAGCAGCGTTTGCTAGCGAACATTAAATTGATAGATGGCACGTTGGTCCAAAGAATCTTTTCCAACTGAATGTTCATTCCTCGAGCGCTGGCTAGCGTTGAATTGCAGCCTGACCCGCAACAGATCTCCCCACGGATACTTTTAACGTGTGAGAGAGAATTAGAGTGACTAAAGCATGCGAGGGGAGAGAATGCGTACACGGTGTGTCTGTGTGAGGTGAGAAACGAAGGGAAAGGCGATACGAAGAGGCCAGGCGATTAAATCGCCCAGAGAATTGAAAATTCTAAGTCTATAAATATATTTACAGAACCGAGTGCGTTATGCCGCGTGTGCGTGAGGACGAGAGAGCGAGGTGCGAGGAGATGACTGGAACGGCGCGTGGAAGATTTCGTGAGAATGAGGGGACTGCAGTGAACGAGACGCTAAAATTATAAATACAATAGAATTAACGAGAAACGAGAAGGTATAAATATTAATTTTAGAAGAACAAAGGGTTGGTGAAATTGAAACCGGGGGGAGGTACGGGAGAGGCGGAGGGACAGTGAGCGGGATGTGTATGTTCTATCAGTATTTGCGCAAAAAAAAAGAAGAAAAAAGTAATCGCGACTTGGAGCGAAACGTTTAATAAAGTAACGAGACGATTCGAATTCCGAGGATCAGTCGGATCGAAGCTACCGAACGATCCAATGTACGAGTGTAACGCGCGTAACACGGCTAAAAGAACGAGAGAGATACTATATATATATATACATACAAGAAAAAAAAATATATATATAAATTATACATATAAAAATGAAGGGGAAGAAAAAACAACTATCGTTGATCGCTATATCAAGCAAGTAGATATATATATATTATATTATATTGAAGAATATATATATATATATAGTAGCGTGTCGGTATAATTACGATTTGTAAAGCGCGCGTCGCGGTGCGCTCACAACTAGAGACGCCCATTTGCCGCTTCTGCGAACCAGAGAAATCAACTATAAAATGCATCGATAAGAGTGTTGAGAGACTAGAGACGTCTCGCGGTTCAAAGTAGACGAAATCGCGTGTTTTTCTGTGTGACAGTGTCAATTGTAAATGTGTTCGGCTTTCTCGCAAGAATCCCGCTTGACCCGGCGACTTTTGTAATCACTGATTCTTCCTCTCGCTGATCTATTTCAGTGTCCGCTAGAAGTCTCTGAATCACCGGCCCCGTAGAAGTTCGAATTCCCCCGCGGTTCTTCTGTTCAAATTTCTCCAATCGTACCAACTTCTTCCCGCTACTAAAAAAGTTACTAGAACACTTATGCATCACCGAATTAAATTCCTCCGCCGTTGAAACTGTCGCAGTGTTATAATGCCCCGACTGGATACTTTTAACGTTTCCGATATGGTAGATGGAGAAGTTACTAGCGATCCCTAAAGCCGAACGCATCCCAAGAAAGTGTAAACAGCACAGTAACGCGGATAAGAGTATAGTCACATTTTAACAGCAAACGTGGAACGGTAAATCTCCTGCAATACAACAGTTAGATGAATTAACGGGGACTCCATGTAGCTAGAATCGAGAGTGTATTCGTATTATTCCCTCGCTTTCAAGCTCGTATCGCAACGAGCGATTCCCGCGAGGTGGTTGGGGGGGGGGGGGTAAAATGTGCAGGAGGGGGGATGATTTGTAAACGCGAGAGCCTCTGTTCTTCGTATTTACGTTGGTGGATCTCACGCGAGTGTGAGTTTACATGCGATTGTAGGCCAAGCACGACGGGAGGAAAAGCATTTCCGCTTTCGAGGACTGACTTTTTTTATGTCGTTCTAAATAACAATTATAATGGTAACAATGATAATACTAATAATAATATCGATGATATAAATAAATAATAATGATAACGATGCGCGTTCGAATTGCTAATAATAATAATTATAATGACACGTATACTTTAAGGCGCGTGTTCGCTCGGCGTGCTTGGCCGTGAGTCTTCTTTTTCCTCCTATTGTTTTTGCTTTCTCTTTCTTCTGTAAAAAAGGATCTATCGAGTAGGCGGAACGGTACCCTTAACACTCGAGCGACCAGTGCACAACGATAATTTCCGTTTCTATTTCACGACGTGGAGGAATGTACAGAGTCTAGGGATTTCTGGGGTCGTTGCAAACGGTTCCTATAACGATGTAAATGGGGGAAAAATGGTTCGTGTGTGAAGGGTTCGTTAGTTACTAGGCGAACTTCATTTCTCTTTCATTTGACAACGCGTGGGCTGCCAATGCGTAATTCCGAAATCAACGAAAGAATCTTCGATAGAAAATAGATATACATTTCGTTTCGAACACGGGAATGTTCGTTAAAAACTAGTCCGGGTCTGGTGAGCGAATAGGGTCTAGGGGAATATGGATCTACGTCGTTTTTATGACAGCAATCAGCTCGACGATCGATCGCTAGTTGGCAGCCGACGCGTTGAGGTCGATGATTTAATAGCGAATCGATAAATCTCGCGGGAATATGAAATCGTAAGTGTAGGGTTCTAACGCGGCCGATTTAGGCAGCGATTTAGTCGGTGTTAAATCCACGTTAATCGAAGGGGGTTTGATTGGCGGTGATCTCGGTCGTCGATCGATTATAAATCAACAGTAGGCATAGTAGAGCGTGAAAAGTTTTCAGAGAGGTAGTACTACCGTTGTTCCGTTGATTGTTTTTCATAGATTTTATTGTGCCGTGACCGCATCGCGTGCTCTTGCTAAACGTTCGTTTACTTGCTGAAAGGTAACAATAAACAATTGACTTATTAACAAACGATACTCTTGACGAGCTTGTTAAATTGTTCACCTGGTGGCTTCGACGTTTCATTTGAATCTAGCGGGTCTGTAGATGGCGATCGGTGAGACATGAAAAGTCCCTATATATTCGTGAATAGGAAAAACCTATTTCAAGGCGTATTTACAAATTAGCGTGGCGGGAAGTCGAATGTTCAATCTCTGATCGAATACACCGCCCGCGGAAGATATTTTAGAGGATTAATAGTGTCCATAATAATTAGAGAGTTCGACGATTATCCTTCGTAAATCAGAATTGAAGATAACCTCAAAAAATTATTTTCTGAATTACGAAGACACGATGTGGAGCCCAGTCAATTAGCTGATCCTCTCTAACAGATTCTTCGGGCGTATGTATATTTAAAACAATCGAAACTTACCCCGATCTAATTTAACCAAAATTGAATTTTAATATTTATCATTTAGTCACTGGAAATCGATTAAACCATATTACATCGATAAATATTAAAATACCAACGGGAATTATTCTTTCAGAGAATTAAAATTTAATTTTCGAATGCACGGTACCAACATCCGCCGCGTGATTTAACCAGATCCAGTGCACTGAAAGAGTAAATTCCCTAGATAATCGGGGATCGAATTGGCAGCCATGGAACGCCGCGAGAATTCAAAAGAACGGTCACGAGATCCCACGGGACGCGGCCACGCCTAGCCACGACTATTTTTCTAAGTTGCAAAGTATAATAAATTAACGATGTTGCATTATCGTTACATAGAGTATATTATAATGTATATTGATATTTTAACTAGCCGAGTAAGTATGAGACAATGTTACGAGCATAGTAGAAGAACTGCGTATACATATTGTAGATACCATGGTCGCGATCGTTCACAATTGACTTTCGCACCGGTTCGCATTAGCGGTAGGTGCGCGCCTGCGCACGCCGCGACGCGCCATTTAGGCGGGCGCTAATTATTCGAATCAGCGGCGAATAAAGGGGGGGGGGTCAGGAATTACTTAGAGGGACGAGTGACGATTTCGCGAGTGGAGTACGCGTGGTTGCCAGCTCCAGCGTCGATCGTCGCGGTGATCGAGGGTGTATAGCTGGAAGAGATCGATCTAGTGAGAAAAAAAGTCCCTAGAGCCTGGAGCTGCGCGGTATGTCTGTGCGCACGAATGAGAGCGAGCGAGGGAAATACGAACGCCAGTGTCGTTCTACGAGAGAAGTGAATTATGAATCGTTGTGTCAGTCACCTCACCTATATTATACAGTGTCATAATACTATGCTGCCATATGATATAAATATATGTCTACGGTAAGGAGTATATTACTAAAACATTATAAATAAATATGTTATAAGTAGCTGCCTTCTGCTTCTTTTCAGTGGACACTTTATTCACTTTCTCCATATCGTTTCGTTATTGGAGCTTGAAGATGAGACGCACCTAAATCAGTGTTTCGCCAACTAATTCATTTTAAATTACGCGCCATTGTCAGCCATCTTGATTCACAAGTTCGCGAGCGACTCGCCAGGGGGCAGCGACGTCGACGGAACATAACCTGCAGATAGGTCGACTAATATGACAGTATATAGTGATCGATGCGAATCGCGAGGGCGGACCTATCTCTTTAGCGAAGAACATAACCTCGATTCTTTTACGTCCGAAACTTTTGGAAGTTTCCTACGATAATAGCATGTCCTCGCATGCTTCGTAAACGTGGTCGAATGATTCTTGTACTCTTCAGTTCCTGATCGAATCTCAAACATTGAAGCTGGCCAAGTATCTGAATCTGTATTTCGAGGTTATGAACGGGTTTCATACATTATTGGTACGAAAATATACTTAAGCGTACGCAAAGGATAAGATATAGATTTATCGCGTGGAATTAACAAGTTCGCACAGTCACGATTGCGAGGGTGTACCTTGGTTTTTCTCTTCTTTCAGATATCCCCATTGTTTGTAGCATACACAACTTAACTTATGTTTTATTATGAAGCGACGTCAAAGGAGACCCGTCTTAGAATTAAATCAGTCGCAATCTGGTGCCCACGGGGAACACGGACAAAGTAATAATTTGCATAATTACTATGAAAATCCACGCCCGCTTGTAACGGACGCTTTAGCAGTGACAGAAGCTCTTTGTATCGGCATTGTATCACGTATTAATCACTTCTAGATAAACGCAGGCAAGTGAGTGGCGATCACACCGGACAAAATGTGCCAGCCAACTCCTTGGCAACTTTACTTTGCCACTACAATTCGGATAGCGATACTGAGGAGTCTAAGAAAGACGTTTGTAAGCTAGACGATCAGGTCAACAATTTCCTTAAGGCAAGATACCTTTATGCGCACACTCCCATTTACTCGGGCAATGTTTCGTACATGAAATCTTTCGTGAATAATGTTTAAAGGAGGAACCCGGTTTAGGACGCTGAGAACGCTGTGATCTTTAAGAATTATTTTCTCCACAAATATAAAACGAATCTTTCCAAAACTTTAAGGCTGTTTTACTGCATATTCAGACAATAAGAAAACTTTTTTTTGTTAAAAAGTAATTCATTTAACATTGCTTTATTGGTATCTCTTCGTAGCCGTCAGGGGTTGTCAAATTGTGTACATTCCAGCGGATCCATTTTTTGCCGGAAATAAAAAACCGAAGTTTTTCTTAATTGACATTTATATCGTCGATGAATTAAAAATATAAGAAACAAGTCTAAAATTGACGAATTTATGGGACTTTAAAGAAAAAGTTACGATTTTGAAGAAAAAATTTCGACGTTTTTGACGGAAAAATTTCGACGTTTTTATAAAAGAAAATGGTTTTACTTAATTTCCGCATAAATGTTTTTCATTCATCGACGACGGTTGGTCAGTATGTAACTAAAAAGCGCTGGGTGAAGTCAATCGGTCAATTAAATCTTTCTCTATCGTGTGCACAAGTTTAAAAAACGTGGTTTCGAGAAAAACGCGTTTAAAGTTTTCGACCGTTGTTACGTCGACTGTATCTATGAAGCTACTTCGAATTTCTGTCTGTAACTTTGGGAATACATTCTTCATGAGAGTTACTATCGATTAAAGAAAAAAATCAAATTTTTCAGCGTCCTTAAGGGGCTGTTCCGATCTAGAGCCCATAAAAATAGGTGATCTTTAGGAATTAATTAAAGGAAAACCACTACGTATAATTTAATGGGACTTTTTGCATTGTATTAAGGATGTCTTAAACTATTGAAATATATTTTTTGTTTTATAATTAGTCATTGCAGACGGCACTGGGGAGTCGTTAAAGTCGAGGGGTCAAAAAATTCAACCAAATCGGTGGAACCTGTAGCACCTAAATCATTGGTCTGAAATAAAAAACAATGCCAGATTATTAAAGGACATGAAACTCGCTTGTGGACTAAACCAGAAAACATTACAAAAATTATATTTTTTGAGAAAATAACGACACTTGAAGTTTGAAATCACTTTTTCCCACTATTTTTCGCACTTTCAATGCCTTCAAAAATGATAGATTTTCAATTTTTTTTAAATTTTACTGGTTTACCTCCTAACCAGAAGTATATTCTCCAAAATAAAAAAGTTTCAGTCGAATCGGATAATAACATTCGAAGATACAGGCTCCACCGATTTTGAGAACACTGTTTCGAGAAAAACGCGTTTAAAGTTTTACGTGAGTGCCGAGTGGCCGGGTGTTACCCATGCATTTGCCGCTACTCAAATGCCTATAACTTCGGGAATTTTACGAATTTCAACGAATCCTTTTAAACACGTATTCCCAAAAGGTCGAACATTCGAAAAATGAAATAAAAAAAAAACGATTTTTAGACCGAAACCTCCCCTTAATATATATGCGATTTGCAGGAGATTCAACTTATAGCTCCTAAGCAGCCAATCCCAAATGAATCTAGCAACTCTGCCTTAACTGCAAATTCTAATACTTCGGCGAATGTGAACCATCCAGGACTGAGTAAGATTTTATCGCGATGTCTGCTTAAAAATTCAGAACTCATCTCTACCGATGTGTATTTCTTTTAGTGTGGCGAGAATGTTTAGACGAATCCTCGGGCTATCCTTATTACTGGCACATCGAGACCAACGAGGTAACGTGGGAGATGCCGGAGGAGCTGCAGTATTTGAAGAACAATGCTAAAACAAGCTCCGCGGGCAAACCACATTCGGCGCAAGAATCTCATTGGGTTGATTTCTCATCCGTTGCATGTAATTACATTCCCGAAGATTATTCTTATCCACGCTCGTTCAGCTAAGCGTAAACTGTACATAATCCCTTCAGATCAGCAGTCTCAAGAAAACATACCGGAGGGTATGATACCGAGAGAAGTGGTGGCCCGGAACCGTAATAGATACATTTGCAACGAAACCGCTAAGAAACAAGAGGCTCAAGCCGACCAGGATACAGCGAATACGTCCGACACGATGGATAATGACTCCGACGATGGGTACGCCACTGAAAACATTAACATTTCTTTCAGTAATGCGCTTGCACCGTTCTTAACGAAGCTGAACACGGTTTTACAGAAAAATAGAAATGATAACATCCTATGGGAGCGACGAGAGTGACTCCGATACCGCCGACGAGAATCATTCGAAGAGCGAAGCACCCGCGCCTGCACCCGAAGCGACGTCCACGAGTTCGATAACAAAGTCGAAGAGCATCGAGGTATTCTCTTCCTCGGCTCCAGTGCTGCAACCGCAGCTGCCAACGACGTCCCAGAATCTAGATCAGGAGTGCAAGAGCATCGCGGAGGATGCGAGGGCAGAAGTGTCGGAATCAAAGTCGACGGATGAGAAAGAAGCAAAGTACTTAAAGAGCCAACCTTTACCAGAGCCTGAGGAATGCAGGGACAAAGGCGGCAGTGATAATCGAACAGTAAAGGAATCCAAAGTGACCGTAACGAAGAAGAGCAATAGCAAACATATCCCCAATTGTGACTTGGACTTCCGCGTTTCCCTGGTGCCCGGGTACGACGAGGATTCCGACGTGGACGAAGAGTTGGAGGTGAAGCAGGAGAAGAAAGCTCTGTTTCCAATTCCTCAAACCGAAGACACCGTAGAAATTGTGCCGCCGGCGCACAGAACCATGCAGATCAAGCACCCCGCTCTCGATAACAGCCGGGTAACGGATAGCAACGACAGCGACGTTAACGCGGAGAGAAAGAACGAGCAGGAGAACGAGGGGACCTCGGAGAGCACGGAGTGCGCCGAGGAGCCAGCAGCGAAAGCCGAAGACGACGGGCAAAGGGCTAACAAGTTCCTGGACAATCTACACGGGCGGAGCAAGTTTTTCCAAAGGAAAAAGCGAATCGCGTTTGACGGTAGGGACGCTAATGTTTTATGTCGATTAACGTTATTCGGATTACATCGAAGCGGATCCTCTTTTTCAGTTCCATCCGCGATGGCGAAGGTGAGCGATGACGCTGAGCCGAGTAAAACGGAAGCCGAGGCCCCGCAAGAGGAGGCGAAGTCCTGTGATAACGCTGAACGCGATGGGGAATCGTGCCAAGAGGAAGCGGCTGCTGTGGTACAAGAAGAGAGCGCGGAGAATAGCGGGAACGCGAAAGAAGAATCGGACAACGCCGAGGAAGAGACGCAGGCGGCTTCTGAGACGCCTGACTCGAAGGAGGACGAGGGGGAAGTCAATCTACTGTCGCAGATCATACTCGAGAAGCTGAAGTTCCTGTCGGAGGGGAAGCCGAGCGTGTCGCCTGTTCAGATGATGTTGATACAGTTACAGGTAGACGAGAATTTGACGAGGCTGGATTACAGCGGAGGGGTTTGACTGGCTAGCAACACTTGTTTGTGGATTTCAGACATTGTGTGTCGCGTGGGAAGGAGGTTACTTAGAAAAGAGTTACTTGCGTAGGTGGTTGACTGACACCAGTCACGAACTGGAACGCTTGGAACAAGAAGCAACACCACCAGGATGGCTTTGTCAGTGGGATAGGTATAGTATACCATCTAAAATTTGTGTATTATTTCGTACAAATAAACATGAATCGTTCCATACAGAACATCGTGGTATGTTATACACGTCACTATTCTATGAGTCTTTGATCATATGTAATCTTTGCATGTACCATTACAGCAATGTAAAAGTGTCGATAAGTGGTAATCGCGGCCTCTTTTCGCATTCTAAACTTCAATTTCAAAGAGCAATTCTTTTAATTCCCTGTTTCCGAACAGTATAAGATCCTTAGTTAATCGCTTCAAATTAACAGGTTTAACAGATTACTGTCTCCGAGCTCGAGCTCGCTAGTTTCAAGCACTTAATCGATCTGACTTTATCAATTTCAGAGTAAGCTATAGTGAAAGTTGCTTCTAAAATTTATAGGATCATTGATTCTGATCGTACTTTACCGTACACTTGCATTTGTCGAGATACAGGTTTCATTTGTACATAGAAGTGTACGCGAAAAAGTTCTGCGTTGTTTTTCTTAAACTATAAATAAATCACTGCAGCAGTAAAGATAGGTCTGTGTCCCGAGCGGATGCCCGTCGATAGATATGCGAACCACTCAGCTAAAGCAATGAGCGAAGAACGCATGGAAGAGTCGGCAAAGAATAAAGCCAGCGTCCGATGACTTAGCACGAAGAATGCGCGACTGTTATTGAGTACACCTGAGTAATTCAAGAGCGAGACTGCGAGGCGACGAAAGTCGTGAACTTATTTCAGCGAACGAAGTGGAGAGACAAGAATCCTAATAGATGACACGAGTGAAGTCGCTTCGGACCCACACGTTCTATTTAAAAATGGAGCTCGAACCGTGCAAGTGCTGAAGGCACTACGCGACGACTCAAAGAGGCTGCTGAATATTTAGAAGAAGATCGCGCGAGAAGAGCTTGCTGGAAGGAACCATCGAATATCAATAGAAAACTTCAATTGTACTTGGGTGCAGGACGAAGCCTGCGTTCCAAATAGCTGCTTACTTTGACGCCACCCTCGTCGGCATAAATCTTGTGCACGCCTGTCGATCGAACAATCATTTGGAGAACCGTGACATGCTTTACACTCTTATCTTTTAATATAAATATTCCATGCGTCCGTACTAAAATATTTTATTTCTCACACACCATTCGCCTGCCTTGTCGAACGCTTCTCGTATACAAAGTTTTACTTCCATCGCGCGCAAAGAGGCGGCATCGCGATAGTTGAAGCGGTCGCGCTCCCCCGCCCCGGCGAGTGCCTCGTGTCGCACCTCCGATAATCATCCTCGGGACATGCATAATCAGTTCGCTTAATTTCGCTGTGGCGTAATCGCAGACGTGTTGTCGACGTAAACTCGATGCTCGTGTTGCGGAAGAGAGCGCCTTCTATGTAACCGCTAAGTAACACTTAATCCTTTCTGTAATAAAAGGGCCAGGCTGAGTCGTTAGTGGCACGCCGAGTCGCAGGTAGGAGTATCAACTGATTTGTTTTTCTAGCTAATAAGTCGCTTCAGAGCTCGGGAGGACGTTCCTTTCACGGAGAAACGTCCCTCGAAAGTTTGTCTGTCAATGTAAAACATGCAAGTATGTCAGCCGTGGCCCTCTGCGCACTACATTCCTTGGCGGGCATTTTTTCCAGGTCGCATAAGCGATATTATTACCAGAACACTGCGACTGGAATAACCCAATGGACCTATCCGGACACCGGCATCGCTGGTGGCGCAGAGGAAATGGAAATCTGCTCGACGCCTCCACCGACGGAGCAAGAAGAAATGATTGCGCAAGGTACGATCAGACTTCGTTAGCCCCCGAGGAGCAACGGTGCTTTATCAAGGTTCCGAGGGCTCAGTCTATGGTGTGGGGGGTGAAGTAATCTCAGATTTATCGTGTCCTCTTCATCGCAGCCGAAGAAGAAGGACTGAAATCGAAGCCAAAGAAACCGCAAGAGGGTGGCGAGATGAGTGATGATGCAGCGGTTGCGAGGAACACTGACGTGGAAGCTCCACCCCCGCCGCAGATTTCAAATCCAAGCCCACCTCCACCGCCAAGAATATACGCGGAGGATTTGAAGAAGGATAAAAGGAAACGAGACACAGGCAGCGATAAGCTAGAAAAGAGGCAACGATTGGGGGAAGGTGAGTCTGTTATTAAGGGGGTAGTGGACTATTTCAGCATTAAAAAAATCGATTTTTTTACTGATTCTGAAAGCCTTATCCTTTATGAACATTTTGAACAAAACTTCATGAAGAAATTCAAATAATTGTAGAAGTTATAGCAACGAACGTAATTCACTTAACTTTGAAGCTGTTGTGTACATCATAACTCTTGAACCAATGAATATTTTCACTTGAAGTTTTAACTGGACGTGTAGAATTCCTTCCTCTACAGAATGGAATTCGCGCATCAACATTGGACGTTTGTAAAACATTTTATAACTGATTAAACACGATTTTTTCCGTAAAAATGTGGGGAAGAAATTGATTCGTGTGTAACTTCCACCATTTTTGTTCAAATTCATCGCCAAACTTCCACTCTGTAGATTTTGGTGTATAAAATTCAGGCTCATCTGAATCGATGTACACCACCTGCAGCGGCGCGCCGTACATGGCTATCTTCAACGATTAATAACTTCAACAATTTTATACATTGCGACGATTTTTTTTCTGGTAATTACTCGCAAACGTGCCCCACAATAGATTGTGAAGAGCACGACTATAACGATTATTTGGTATCCAAGTGATTTAGCGTAAAAGAAACTACCCCCTTAAATAGCTTATACGCTTTGACTAAGATCATAGGTTCCATTTAGCGTGTCTTCTGTTAAAGATGGGACAGTGATCGCGGAGGTGAACCAAGTAGAGAATCCTTCCGTACCTCCTCATTCTTCAACTTCGCTGTCACCTCAACCGAGCCTCGCCAATGTAACAAACGTAGAACCTCTGCCACCCGGCGTAGACTTAACAGAGGCGCCGTACGAACTGCCTGCGACTGCTCTGAAAAGAATCATATACAGCGCGGTGCAGCCACAGGGCGGTGCGCTTTACAATGCGGCTGCGAGGGACCCGACGGTGCCTATCCTGAGTCATCCAGCAGCCATGGTTCAGGAACATTATCTTCAGTATCCAGCTTATCATCAACACTTGCACGCTGTAAGAATGGAATTAACTCAACTGTTCGCTCTATTAATTCCGTCACCTCTCGGAATGACTCTATGTGGTATCCAACAGCCGGCGGCCTTGGTACTTCCGCACAAGCACAGCGTACAGCCAGCGATCCAACTGATACCAGATTACACGCCTATTTACACGAATCACAAGGTGATCGAGAAGCCGCCCGTCAAGACGGCCAAGGAGTCGCTGGTCTCCGCCCTGGATTCGTTCTACAGTGACATAGCTCGCATCGAAAACAGCGGGCCTGAGAAGGTCCCTCAGAGACCGGAGACCGCGATCATCGAGCCCCCTTCGCTGCCGCCAGAGGAACCGAAGGTCGAGGTGGAGCAAGAGCCTCCTCCCGTCGACATGACCGTAAAGGAGAAAAAGAGGAGAAAGGTAAAGTCATTTTGGTCCAGTGAAATTAGGATCTGTCTACGGAATAATTCCCAGCAAGCTACATTTTGGATGGGACATCCAATTGATCCGACATCCGCTAAAAATCTTACGGAGGGTTGAAGGTAAATAATAACTGTTTTTCGCGAATATCTCGTTAGCTGTCGGTTTTGCGACATAAATAGTTATTATCAAATTTGTAGCCTAGGAAATTTTGTACAAGAAAGGTTCTATGAGTTTTTTCGTAGGAGTAACCATTTTCATGTATGACGGGTTACCAAGTTTCAACCCTCATACTTTTGACAAGGGAAGATCCCGAATCCGGGAATTCAAAAAATTATGAAACTTTGTGAATATGTAGGGGATGTCCTCCTGAGTACAAGGCAATTTTGTTTGCTGCCCAAATTCACTCCAAGAGGGTGCAATTGACCCCTGAAAATTTTTCGAATTTGTGTTATTACTCGCGAACTGTAGGGGATAGAAAAAAGTGCTCAGGAAAAAGTTACTTCTTTTAATTAGGATTAGTATTTGGTAAGTTACAGTTTTGACAGTTCTTACAGTTCGCGATTTATAACACAAAATCGGAAAATAGCCGAATTTTCAAGGGTCAATTTCATCCCCTTTTCGATATTGGCGAAAAACTTTTTTGTTACCTTCAACCCTCTGTAAAAGTTTTAGCGGATGTCTGGTCGTTGGGGACTTTTGACATATTGTTTAAAACGACGAAATAAAGGCCCATGCTGAAATTTAGCTTGCTGGGAATTATTACGTTGATCGGCCATATTTCCGTCTAATTTTACCGGACTATTTCGGCAGTGGAGAAGAAGGAACCGTAGGCTATCGTGCAGTATGCTTTCAGGCGAGAGTTGGCATCAGTAAGAAGCACAAAGAAGTGTCCAGCATGGTCGCGAAGTGGCAGAAGGTGCAGCAGCACTTTGAAAATACGTAAAGTGACTTTGCAAACGGAGGAAATGATTGTTCGGCGAGGGGCAGGTAACTAAGGCCACCTTATGCCTTTATAATACTTAGATCGAAGCTTCTTCCAAGTTAATGGACCGAGAAATTTATCTTCCAGGTGAAACCTTTCGTGACGTTTGAAGCATTGAACCAAGGAGTAGCGGCACTGTACCCGCAGCAATTGCAACTCCGAACTCTTCTTTTCCACCTTCAGAAATTCAGAGATATCTTATTGTTTCTTCTGTGCACAAGAGCCGATTACTTTCTCTAGAAGGGAGGCGTTATTGCAGTTCACAAGCATTTAAGATAGGAGGAAGCGTTACAAGTCGTTGGCATCCGCTTTCGTACTCTTAAGTTGCTCGCAGTCGGAATCTTCCCATCCCTCGACGTTGATTATCGGAGTGGAGCACAGGACGAAGTGCCGTCGACGTTGTAAATACCGTATAACACTTTTATGTGACGGGCGGCCGCCCGCTCGGCAAGTGGATTTAAAATTACCGCCTATTTTCTGAAAAGCGGCGGCCGCCCGCGTGTTCTCGAACGGATGTAAAGACATAACGGTGCGATTGTTATATGAAATCGTATTACGGACGACGTGATTAAATGAATGTTATTTAAGACGCGGGGCCGCGTGAATGTTTAACCAGAGACCATATTTAGATACTTCCATGAGTAGACGAATATTTTTTAAACGAGCCGCGCAAAGGCCAGTAACACTGCGGAGACTTATTTGTAATGTTGTACGCGTTGCAGAGTTCTTTTTGTAACGATGTGTAAATACATGATGAGCAGAATGTGTATAAAACTTAATTTAATTATTATACAAAGGCGTCTATTTAATTCGCGAGAGGGAGGAAAGAAATTGTAATTCAAAGTTCTATGATCGACACACCAGTCAATACCCTGCCGGCTCTTCCGCTAGACAGCTGTTTAATTAGGCTGAAACATCGAGAGATAATGAGTACTGTACCCCCTCATCTAGCCAGACAGGCAGCGAACATTGAATCGGTCAAAAGGAATTCACGAAATCAAGAAATATACAATCCGTGTTTAAAGGTAGGTTCATTTTTTTGAGGTTAGGTGAGCATTCTTTCCTTGATTGTGATAAACATTAGAATATTGAAAATCACAAAATCAGCTATATGTTCAATTTAATAAATAATTGTTGTTGGTTCTTAATTTCTTCATTTAGGGGTCGTGAAATTACCTAACCTCAAAAGTTAAAGCTACCACTAATACGGGAAGATCCCGAACCCAAAAATTCAAAAAATTCTGAAACCGTGAATACATAGGGGATTTCCTCCTGATTACAAAACAATTTTTGTTTGCTGCTCAGATCCACTCGAAGGGGGTGAAATTAACCCCTGAAAATTCGGCAATTTTCCGATTTTGTGTTATAATTCGTGAACTGTAAGAGATAGGAAAAAAGTTTCAAGACAAAAGTTACTTCTTTTAATTAGATCTATCATTTGGTAAAAAAAAATATTTTACAGTTCGCGAGTTGTAATACAAAATCGGAAAATAAATGGGTTTTCAGGAGTCAATTACACCCCCCTAGAGTGAATTTGGACAGCAAACAAAAATTGCGTTATAATCGGGAAGAAATTCCCTACATATTCGCGAAGTTTCAGAATTTTTTGAATTTCCGGGTTCGGGATCCGCCTCCGATTGCTTTGGTTTTAAATATGTTTTGGAGGACCTACAAATAAGCGATTTCTGTTTCAGGAACACAACTTGTCCTCTCGGTGCCTGGACGATAATAATTACGCCCACGAGAAGTGCACAGTGTTCTTTGACAATTACAAGATCTGCAAATCCTTTTGGGTGACTTATATTCTTAATTGACGCGTATCTATGTCACGATCGGCGGGAGGCTCATGCGTGTTCTTGGTATTTTAGAGTCAGGTAATGAACGACCGTAAGTCTCGCGGTATCAGCCCAACTCTTCCGCCGCCCGAGGAGCGAGATATGATAAAAGAGGAATACTTTAACTCGCGAAGGCTTTAACGCTACTCCCGCATCTTTTTCTTTGTAAACATATGGGGCGATTGTATGCTTTATACTTCTTATCGCACAAAGGTGTCTGCGGTAAGTTTAAATATCACTCTCAGCTATTAACCAACAGTCGGTACAATTTCCGAAATATACAACTAATAAAAGTACTTCCGAAATTACCACGCCTTACCTATATTCGATGTGCAACAGGTAGGTCGCATAAACAATTCCGCAATGATTTCGGAAGCGTCAACTTGTAGAATGATAATTAAGAGGGACGATTATAAATAATTTCAATGCGAAAGTTATTTTTCTTACCTTTCCATTGTATCGGCAACGCGCGCTGTTTTTAGAGATAGGTGTAGTTCCCGGGAGAAACGGGCTGCGGTTTACGTAAAATCATTTTAATATCTTTGGCAGAAGTAAACTTTTGGGGAATAGCACAATTACATTTACCATCGATAAAGGAAAGCTTACTTACATCGAACTGAAATTAAATTAGCTACGGCGCAAAGTTACGTAGGGTTTTAGTTAGAACGGATTACATAGGTCTTATCGGCTGCTAGTTACGCAAGTACGCCATAAACATTTGTGGTTGTTAAAAAAATTTAGCGTTTCAGGATCGCTATGCGGAAACTACGTCTCTTTTCTGTCGAAGACTACAATATGTACACGTGCTAGATTTTACAAAAGACTTCTTTTAGTCCTATGAACATTCGACTCCAGCTAGTGCTCGGAACGAACGGATTGACTTGCGTTGCGAGAGGTAACGCATTGAATTCCAGTGGTTACGATCGCTAACATTCATAACGTTAAATGACCTAGCAAGGTGTTGAAAATTACTCGATTTGGACTACGGAAATAGAGGCGGACCTACGCGAAATGTATGCTCCGAATCGTTGGATTTATTCTACGCTGCCATAAACGAGTGTGAACTTCGAGCGAAGATTCTAATTTTGTCCTTCCAACGTGGGGTACTTTAAATAGCTATCTAATATATAATTTGCAGGCACAGGACGCCGCGTATAGAAATATATTTCGCTAACATTTGACCCGATGCTTTCTTACGCGTGCTACGCTGCCCGTCAATTTCAGTCCGCGCGAATTAAAAAAATAATTTAAATAATAATTACCATCTACGTATTGTACATTGTCTACTATTGTCATGAAGATCGTGTTCCCAACCGAAAAAGCTCGATTAAGCCCTAAAGAATGATCCCGGGGAGAAATTATCAGAGCGAAGCATTGAAGTGATAAGGTGCTGCGATGATCGACGAAAGGTCGCACAACGCCCCGAAAGAATCAATCCTTCGATAAGTACGGTGTACAACCTTCGTCCGAAATTAAAACCGCTTCTCCACGAAATTCTGACTGTGATTTCGCGCGCTCTTTCACCCACGTTGAAGAGCCAGCAGTTTTACACCAGCTTTGGATTCTTGGATACTCGAATTTTGACGAACCGTTTGATCTCAATGGAACGTTCGCGAAACAGTAAGTTTTGGTCAAGATAAGAAACACGGATTCCTATAGTTCCCCTTCGAATTGACAATTCAACTTTTTAATCTACGGATTTGTCTCCTTCCTCCGAGACAAGGAGTCTTCTCGGCTTGCCTCTATCGCCTCGTCACTTGGAATAAGAGAGACTGCGCAGCTCGTACGCAGTCTGTCTGATTCGCCGCGGCAAGGACAGAATTAGCGAGTGGCATAGCGATCGCCTTATTTCGAGAGCCTACTGTAAATCCCTTACTGGCTACGGATGTCGAAGAATCGGTTAATTTGACGTCGTTGTCGCCGTTAGTCGTAAATTATCGACGTTCTAGGTCTCGCCCAGTTAAATGCAAAAGATAATCAACATACACATGCAACCTTACACAAAATAAATAATGTTCTCTTACATGTATATCTTATTACAAGTGTACACCGACGTTACTCCACCATCTACGAAGTGTTTTATGCATCCGGACAATACATGTTAAAAACGCAGAGCGAAAGAGATCTCTTTTCCTACACCGCGCACACACAGTCAGAGTTTACGAACGGAACACAAAAAAGACGACGGGTGCTCTTTGATTACGCCTTTAAATGAACGCTTGAAGACAGAAGCTTGAGAATGATCCCGCGGCTACGTATCACAGTGACGCCGCCGGACCTCGCGTGTTGCTTTTAAATGAAAACTGCGCGCCTCCGCGAGCGGCTAACGAAGATCACTGAACAGGTACTGTTTCTTAATCGGATATGTGATCGGCGATGATTGGATGCGTGAACGAACTGATTCTATCCACCGTCCCGTTCCCCGCATACTCCGTTCGATACTACTCTTCAGCGAGGCTGCTCCTGATCCGCGTAATTCGTCGAGCCTGCTCTTCCCCTCTGTCTGCTCTGTACTCACTGGTTCGTAGCTACCTCCGACCTGTTCGCTTCTCCTCCGTTTTTAACATGTATCGTCGGCAAGTAGTCAATCGGTGCGATCCTTGATGCGGAATGTGTGGATTCGGAAGTGGCGACACATCTGACGGACCTGGGCGCAAGAATTTTGATTATTGGGACGAGAATTTTTCTCGGGATCGGTACGGGTTCCCGAGGGTTTCGAGATGCCCGAGAATGTCCGGGATTCGTATTATTAGAACTGACTGATGTTTGTACTTCAGAAAATCAACAATGTCTCTACACTTTTTCTTACGATGCGTTGAATGTGTGATGTCGTATACATTAAACTGGATTGGAATTTTCGGGAATCCCGACCCTTTCGAGAATCCCGACACTTTCGGGAGTCCCGACTCTTTCGAGAATCTCGGACCGTCCCGACCTCGGGTTCCCGACATTTTCGGGTTCTCGCACACCTCTAGCGAGAGTATACAAGCAGATATCGGAGCGTAGAAGAGAATGTGCATCTTACCACGCACGTGCCGTAGTGAATGTGAGCTAGCAAAGCCACGACGGCTACCATGTAGGCACATATCAGGTCCACGCTGGGCAAGATGAAGGAAAAGAGCGCTGCGACTCCTACGGGTAGTAATATCCAAGACAGAAGGTCGCATCTGGTATTACTCATTTGCGAAACAATCAGCCGACACTGGAAATTCAGGGAGATATTAATATTCGATGGATACTTGACTTCGTTCAATCGACTGATTTATCCATCTTACGCATATATTCGAGAAGATGGTTCCGATAATCAAGAAGACTATTCGTGGATCTTTCTCTACGATATTGCTAGGCGAGTGGACCACCCAGATTGTTGAGATTGCGAAGAGCACTGTTAGAGGTAGCAGAGGTCTTATGGCGTCTAGGAATGTTCGCATTTTCCCAGTCTTGTCCCTGTACGATCTGAAAATGAAGATAGACTTTGGGTTATCGAGCAGGGACCAGATACTTCAAGCGAGTTGATTCGACTGCACCGACTTGTATATGTTCCAGAGAACCACAGGCAGACTGGTCAAGATCGCAGTGACGTAGAGTACTATTTCGAACATCACTCCGATGGAGATTCCACCAGGCAAATCAAGCTTCCAGGTTCTGTGCCCCCCTACGCTTGATATAAGGAACACTATGATAGTGCCCTGAAAGTTTAATACGATTATCAATCGCTTGAATTATAATAAATTATCGGCAGCGATAGAACAAAATGGGCAGGTATAGAGGTGTGCGAGAACCCGGAAATGTCGGGAACCCGAGGTCGGGACGGGTCGGATTTGGGATTTTGGGGGAGGGGGGGCGAATCCAAGATTTTCTTGAGGGGGGGGGGCGTAGATCTGAGAAATAAACCAGGGACCTTTCCGATATTTTCCTGCTAAATGAAAACGTGTTTTTTTAGTATCATATTTTCCCTCATAGTGCTAAGTTAAAATAAGTATTTTGCAAATTAAATTAAGTATTTTTCCCTCGAGGGAGGGGCGCGCCCCTCTAAATCCGCCACTGGTCGGGAAGACATCGGGTCGGGTTCCCGAAAATTTCGGGATTCCCGAGAATGTCCGGGATGCTCGATAGAGTCGGGATTCTCGAAAGTGTCGGGATTCTCGAAAGTGTCGGGATTCCCGAAAATTCCAAAGACCCGTTTAATGAATACGACATCACACATGCATCGTAAGAAAAAAGTGTAGAGACATTGTTGATTTTCCGAAGTACAAACATCAGTCAGTCCTAATAATACGAATCCCGACACTTTCGGGAATCCCGAAACCCTCGGAAAGCCGTCCCGATCCCGAGGAAAATTCTCGTCCCGACCCGACCCAAGATTCTCGGGTTCTCTCACACCTCCAGGGAGGTATTACTTACCACCATAGATAAATCATACCCCCAGGGAAGGTATAACACACCGGTGTTGTATTTCTCCCAGTGCGTTAAGTAGAAATTGATAAACACGCTCCACAGTATGAAGTACATTCTCAGCGGGGACACGCTGTGGTCCGTCCTGCCGAATACAGAGAACATGCAAACGGTAATGAGTATCGTCGTCCAGCTATCCAATCCGTGGTCAAATAATTCCCCCAAGGGGCCGGACGTCTGCGTACGCCTGGCTTGTTTCCCGTCTATGCCATCTGCGACAGAAACATAATCCTTAAAGACAAGGCCTCTCGGTTCTCGCTAGAAGCATCTCTCGCATTCTCACCAAGCGTGTACGCCATGAAGACATTGAACGCCCCCAGGGCGAAGATCCATCTCGGTATCGGCGGGTATTGCGGCCTATCGTCGCTGGACGCGTACAGATAGTAATCGTAGCTTGCGAATATAGTGAAGTTGAGGACCGTGAACAGGAATCCGGAGAAAGTCAACATGTTCGGCGCCACCCACTTCGGACAGTACTGAAAAAGTATTTCAACCTCGTGTAAGAGACTGTACCCAAGTATCGAGCGTTTCTATAGAAACTGTACCTGAACCACTTTGTTCCAAAACGGGTGCATGATGTATACGCTGAGGGGACTCGTGTCCACTGAGCTGTACTGAAAATAAATATACAAGTTAATGGCGAGACGACGATTACGGATCGATTTACATAGTCGATTACTTTCCAACGACTCGCCAGCGAAAGCGTTACTTCACGAAGCCCATTGAATGCAAATGCGAGGCAACGCGTTACGATAAACTTTCGTAATACATTTCCCTGCCTGCCTGGTAGAGCTGTTCGAGTACTCGAATATTCGAGTCGAGCCGGGACTCGGCTTCCGAGCCGAGTACTCGAATGAAGCGAGCAGCTGGAAACAATAGCATGGCTTGAACGATCCACATGTTTCGTTCATCAATCGCTACCTTCACTATGCAATCTACTCGCTTTTTAATCGAACCGCTCGCTCTTTAATCGAGCCGCTCGGTTCTTTCGAGCGCTCGGCTCGGATCGGTTATTCGAACCGAGTATGTCCCGGCTCGCTTGTTTCGAGTACTCGAACAGCTCTACTGCCTGGCCAAAGCCCGACTACGACTTAAACTCGGCAGCTATAAATTACTCAAACTAGTCGCTGTTTATCGACGCTCTACCCGTTACCACGAAGCAACGATGCGTCGCGAGGACAGGCTCCAGCTTAGATCTTACGGCTATCGTCGAGAGAAGAGCCTAACGAGGCTACGTAGCTCCGCTACGGTATCTCCACGCTGGAAGCGCAGCTGCGCCCGCACCCCAACGCAAGCGCGCCATACCGAGTTCCGACACTTCCAGCGACGTGCTTGTCCCCGTCGCTGGCGATACGCATGGAACGGAAGCTAGCTGGGCGCAACCCGGCAGAATCATGATCCAGGCTCGGGGAGCCGCGGGGGAAGGGAGGCACTTACTTTGTAGCTCTCGAAGGCGGTAAGGTGCTGCTCGGTGAGGTACTCGACCTCGAGGCCCAGCTTGCGGTACATGGCGAAGCCTGAGATGCGACGACGTGCGAGGTTGGAGATCGGCGGCGTTTCACTGCATCGAGGCGTGCGGGCTGGCTGCCCCGGAATAGCGTGAAACGAGGGAGGTTAGATCTCGGCGCAGCATGAAGGATATAACCAAGCACGTGCTCCTCTGTGGAGTGGCCGCGGGGCGAGCGTCAATTCATCGTGACAACGAGCGCAAACGACCAGCGAGCACCGCGAAAATCGGCTTCCAACAAAGTCGTGCGGGCCGTTCGCCTCAAGGCCGATCCTCACGTGTCCGTACTGGAGAGCCCGGCGATGGGAAAAGGAAACCGATCGATCGTCCTTCGCGCGGTCAATTGAAAGGGGAGAGGACGCGAATCACCGCGAATCACGCCTAATCATGCCTCCTCGCGTGACACCGATAGCGCGTCACGATTCTCGAACTGGCACGATTAGATATAATGAGATGTCTAGTTTCATTCGGGTGGGGTGGGGGGTAATTATTGACCCGGGATCACGCTTGGCTGTTACGTGAATAAATTATGACTGTATTTGTTGTTCTACTTTCATTAGGTAACCCGAAGGTTTCTTCGCCGCGGATGAAGCGGAAGTATTTCTGATCGATGATTAATTGGACGCGGGGGATAGGCGCTTGTTGGTCACCTTGTTTACACAGCGTTATGCAATTTTTTTTTTTTTGTTTCTGTTTTTCCTGTGGTTAGCAGGATGGCATTTCAAGCATTATTATATCGCTTATATAGCCCAACGAACTATAGTCTGTCTCTTTATCCCTTTTCCTCCCCTCTCCCTCCGGTCCCAGCAGCGAGCGTCGTACCGGGAGAAAGGTGGTGGTCACCCATCTTTCCCCAGTACCCGCCCCGTGATGCTTAACTTCGGTGATCTAACGAGAACCGGTGTGTCCATCACGGCCAGCGCCGCTGGTGCGTTATGCAATTAATTGTGGGTGTTTGGAAGCTGTTAATGCTGCTTTGTACACGCTCGATGGAGAGCGAGCGGAATATTGAATAGTCGAAGGTGTACGATGAATATAATATGCATTGGGATACAGTGATGGTGTTACATGGTTCTTAATATCCTTTTATTACAAATATGTACATCGCGCTGTGCTCCTTACGGCGGTACGGTAACTTACTAACGTTCGTGCCAGCACCTGAAACGAAATTACAGTGTGTTAGAAAACGGGGCCCCGATACATCGCGATCGCGAATAAACGCTCGAGACTCACGTGGATTCACTTCAACAGTTGATGGCGGAGGGTGAGGAACGGTAGGGCCATTCCGCTGCCGAAGAAGAGAACACTCACTGCGGTGAGCTTGTATCTGTTGTCGATGCTGAAGGGAAGGTTCTGGAAAAGCGAAATACATTCCGATCACAGAAACATCTATTTTACTCGTAATAGTATGTTAAACGCTTGAAAGCAGTTTAGTTTTAATCATCCCTGTTGTAGGATCCGCGCGTAGATCCGAAGAAACGTTTCGAAGGCGAGCATCCGAATGAAAAAAATTCAGCGGCGCAATTACGCAATAAGAGTCGGTTGTCGGTTTTTTACGTACAGCACCGGGGAAACCGTCTGGTTCGTGGGCGCTCCTCCTCACAGCGCTGGTCACGAAAGTCCTGACGTGTCGTGAAATCATCTTTGAAGCTTCTTCTCAGCCTTGAAGCACCGTGCGTCGCGTTGATTACCTCCGCGAGCTTCTGACTAAAATGGCGATCAGTCCGGCAGCGTTGCCAGGTTTTTGACAAGAGTCTCGCAAACCGAGTTGTCTAAAGTCGCCCAAAATTGCAACAGCGCTGACAATCCCAGTGAGAAAATATTGAAGGTGTATTTAACGCGGGAACTTTAAAACTAAGTACTTTTATCAGTATAGTACATTTAATACGTACACATATTTAATGAAGATAATGTATTTAATATTCTTTAAAACGAAAGAGATAGTAAATCCATCGCCGAAGTATAGGATAGACCTATCACCTCCCAGATAGCACAACGTCTGGCAAAGTCTTAAAGACGTCCAAAAGGTGTCTTAAAGACGTCTTAAAGACGTCTTGTTACAAATCAAGACGTTCAGACCTAAAATAGACCTAAACTAGACGTCTCTAAGACGAGGTGTGCTATCTGGGCTTATGGGACTTCGTGTCACCACCCAAACTGTGTTACCGACCCATAATTTGAGGACTGAATTCAGCGGCCTCTGTTCATGAACAGCGTCCAACTCACCAACTACACTGAAATGTGTTGAAATGCTGAAGGGTGTCATCGATATGAAAATTGCACAAAATACTGCTTCACCCGAATTATCAATTACACTTGTAAGATTTTGTATAGCATTTCACTTATTTGAATAAAATGCAGGTAAGTGATAAAAGAGAATTATTATTTAATACTACTTACTCCTTTCTCTTCCAAATCATATATAAAAGACATGCTACAAATAACACCTAAAATGAACCATCCACACTGAGCTGCTTTTAAAAATCTTTACATTAACGCTACATTAATGTTTCAAGTTTTTTTTCCACTTTATTTAAATAAAAGGCCTTTACAGTGTTACAATAAAGTATGAAATATATAATTTCACTTCGTCGGTTATATAAAATCACTATTTTCTTGTGCTCATTGTTGAGGTTTCCGTCATTTGGCTCACATAACGTTCCTGTTCACGGAGAAAGATTCCCAGGTTTCATGTCCCACACAGCACAACGTCCCAGGGACGTCGACAGACCGTCCCAGGTACGTCCCAGGTACGTCTTGTTACTGATCAGGACGTAAAGACCGTCTTTACGTCCTGATCAGTAACAAGACGTCCCTGGGACGTACCTGGGACGGTCTGTCGACGTCCCTGGGACGTTGTGCTGTGTGGGGTTCACCTGTAACAAGAAAAATATTTTTATTCTTAAGCAAATGCTTAAGCATTTGCTTAAGAATAAATAGCGACTATGAATACCGGCCTATGTCTTTCAACTTTGAACTGTTCGAAACATTTTTTTCCACTACGAGAGGTGTTTTTATGTAATTTTAATACAACCTTTTCATTACAAAAGCAAAATGTGCAAATATAAATTTCTGTTCACCCGTTCTGAGGCCGGTATTCACAAACGTGTCTTAAGATTAAGCAAATGCTTAAGCATTCGGCATCCTTTACTAGCTACTAGGGTTAGTAGAGGATGCCGCATGCTTAAGCATTTGCTTAATCTTAAGACACGTTTGTGAATACCGGCCTGAGAAACGAAAGTAAGGTTAGGTTTAGCAGTTACAGAGGGAGCCAGTGGGCTTCGAGGGGCACGGTAATAGGGACTGTTGCGCTTAGAGCATATACTATGGAGGTCTCATTGAAAGCTTGAAACTGTCGGCAACATGGTGCGAGAGAGAAAGACATGTGCGAGCGAGAGAAGTATATGTCCTATTCGACCGTAAAGCGCAAGCGCCGATATCGTGCGAGAGAGAAACACATCGTGCGAACTGGTGCGAGAGAGTGAAGTATAGATTCTCTCGCTCGCAAGATGTGTTTCTCTCTCGCACAATATCGGCGCTTGCGCTTTACGGTCGAATAGGACATATACTTCTCTCGCTCGCACCAGTGGCACATGTCTTTCTCTCTCGCGTGATGTTGCCGACAGTTTCGAGGCAGTCACTCTAAGGCAATGATACCTCCATGTATATATGCTCTAAGCTGTTGCGAGTCTCGCTAGCTCGCCCTAGCGGTGTTTTGCGTAAGCTCTAATAGCGCGAAGTTTGAACTAAGTGAATTTAATTTATTAGAAAAGAGTTAAGATCTCAACAAAGAGAAAGAACATCGCAACATTAGACATTAATCTCCGCCTCCCTCTTGTACGCTCGAAAACAGTTGTATTAATAAACATTTGATTGTAATAAAAAGAGAAACGAACGAAGAAGCCTGTTTCTTCGCTTCGCATTTCATCACCGACGTTGTTACAGTCCTGGCGTTATAATAAATCCAGCTCGGATTTCCACAAATATCCTCATTTTGCTTCCAAACAGTTTGAAACGCTTCAAATATTTGGCGGTAGAATAGTCATCTCGGATTGGCTCCGCCATGTTGCCGAAAATCGTGATTGGTCCGGATTGTACTGGACTACCACCAGTCGCGTGCGTTGCGTATGCTCGAACTGTCTCGACCAGTGAGAGCTGCTCACAGTCAGAGCTGAACCGTCGCAGCATAAAGGTGTAACGCAAGACAAGGAATTCAAAGTATTTGTATCACGTTGTACCTATATAGAAGCAGTAATAGAAGTTTACGAAGAATCCCAACATCTTCTAAACACCAAGAAGTATGTACGTAAGTATGAACAATTATAATTTCAAATTATCTACTTCGCGGAAATCGGTGTATAAGACATGCTGCAGACGAGCAAGTTTTGTCCCTTATAACTTATATAGCCCAACGAACATTAGACGTTTTCCCGTAATTTCTATCCTACTTTGTTGAAAACTGTACCAAATGGATTGGTGAAGTTTTCTTGCCGGAAAGAACCCGAAACACGACATATATCGCACTAGTTTAAATAGTAACGAATTTGAATATATATTATCCTGAATAATGATCGGAGCAAGACGAACGAATTAAGACATTATCGTTCGAGACCTGTTTCTGTACGATGTTTTTCTATACGTTCTTCAGTCGGGTATCGCATGTTGTAATAAGCCCTATGTTGACAAATATTGAAGTCGACGAAGTCGACGAAGTCGTAATGGCACATTCGTCGTACATATATAAGTTCAGTCTTGACTCAAAATATTTACAAAAGATGGAAGTTTTTCCTTTTGCTATTAAGCCATACGAATAGAATCAGTTGCGAAATATCTGTGGTTGTGAAGAAAAACGCCGCATGTCACGTGATATTGTCGTTTAAAATTCTAACCACCGATTCGTCTTAGCAATGTTTCCTTGTTTTCTTTTTACGATATAAACGTATATTTTCTTCATTTTGCCCAATATTCAATATTCGCATAATTAACGTAAATAATAATAAACAATAGAGTAATAATTTACGGACACTTGAGGCAGAACGACGCAAGTCCACTTATTCTGCTCGACTGTGTCACAGTTAACACTTTACCGACCGGTAAGACTGAACCATCCTACACACTTCTCACCGATCGCTCGGCCGCAAATACTTCCCTGACACCGGTTCTGTTTCGGCTTAGACTGTCGCGCGAGAATATATATATTTATTGATTTATTGAATTATTTAATTGACGGGACTAAATCTACCATAAAAAACTTGAAAAAGTAAAAAAATTACGCTAAGTACATTAAAAAGTTGAGGACGGAAAAGAGTATTATCAAATAACTCACAAAAAGATAGAATAAAATATACAATATAAAATTTTTAAGTAGGGACCTGGAACGAAATGTTTTTTCGTTTCGTTTCGATTCAGCTCCGATAATAATAATTTCGTTTCGGTTAATATCGTTGCTGCTGAAAAATATTTCGTTTCCATCAGAACGAAAAACAAATTTTGTTCCGAATCGGTTATTTCATTACATCAACAATTTCTACTTCATCCATTTCTTCGGATGAAGTTGAGTCCACTTGAGATTTCAGATTTTGATCAGTTTTATTTAACTTTTTAACTGTTTCGAAAGTACGTAACAAATTATTTCTGTCTTTTAAAATTAGTCGGAATTTTTATTTCGGTTATATCGTTTTCACTCCTGCAACAGGGTTAAGAATTTCGTTTCGTTTCTGTTTCTGTTCCGGAAAAATATTTCGTTCTTTTCGTTTATCGTTTTCGCCCTAGTAGCATTTATTGTTGGCATTTTGATGGCCAACTAATTCCCAACTTGGGGATACTGTGGGCCAACCAGAAATGCTACTAGGGCGGTTCTGTTCCGTTTCGGGTCCCTGTTTTTAAGTATAAATTACAAATTATCACGGGACAGAATTAAGGATAAATTCTACATAAGTTTAACAACTACGAAAAGAGACCATGTGCACCGCATTGCCGATCTATTTATATGTGCGTATTATATGTACAGTACTTTGTGTACAGTACTACATGGTGCGCGTAGCAGCTTATGGCGCTGAACGTATTTAACATTGAACTGTATTAACAACCACAATTAACACCTTTCGAAGAAAAATATATATGCATTTTTAGCATTTCGTGGCCAAGCTTGTTTTTCTACTCGTAAATCATCAACGGGTACCCACGTTGTGCCCTTACCGCTTACCTGTTATATCGTGGACATTTTAATAATATGAAGATAAAATGTAACATCTATAGACATTTTCCTAGGGCTGCCTTCCATACGGTGAGTGTATAGACTGCATAACCTGATTGGAGTATTCAAATTCGAAAGACAGAAGGGCACGTAAAGGGTCAACTACGCATGCGCACATTATGTGCATTGGCTGCCTATAGTTTGATTTTCTGCAGTTGCTGCACGCATTATGCGCTAGAAGTTGGAGGATTCTAGGGAATTCTACGAATCAGGTTATGCAGTCTATTCACTCCCTGCGCGAAACGGAAGGCACCCCCTAAGTGGAGGGCGTGGCTTAGATTTCAGCGCTGTGGTGGTAAGTTGGCAAACTATTGAAAGTAGGTACGGATCCCACCAAACATTCCGAATAAGTATTTATTAATCGAACAAGCAAAAATTTAGTGTCCAAAAAAATTTAAAAACACCCCTTTTTCACAACACGTCTATATAAACACTGATAATCATATGAACTTCGACGGATTTCGACCTATTCTCAGTAGTTCAATTTTCTGTCACTAGTTGGCGTATCGAAATTCTAGGTTTCCCAAAGCTGCAGTTGGCTACGTTGGCTGCATTCGGAATAATAAGCGCGTGTGCGCGGCGTTTCCTTTTTAAAGTTTACAAATAACAGATACTCATACGTTTAATTCTTATGCTTTTATTTGCTGGTTATTCTGTTCATTTCTCGTCATTTTTCCGCGCGATAACAAGGTAATTTCTTTTACGGCCAATTCGGTATAAAGTAAATACAAACCTATTCAAATTTTGCGTTTGGCTAACCAAATAGGAAATTCTTTGATACATAATATAATCTAAATATCTTTGCTACGTTGTATATAGGAATGAAACGGCATACATCGAGGAATACGCGTCGTGATGAAAAACCTAATCCTTCGCGTAACGAAGATAGCGACGTGGTTCTACGTGCAAGAACGGAAGAGGAGAGGCGACGGCGTAGACGCGAATGGATGATCGAACAAGAAAAAATGGTCAGGCATGATAGACTGAAAAGAAAAATGACTATGGAGTACGAGATACGACGCGCTCGTAATATGGGCTTACCGCTTCCCGAAGGAAGATGCAGCAGACCTCGCAGGAGTAGGAGCGGATCTCCACCTAGTCGACACGGAAGAACTTCCGAGCATTGTACACCTAAAGTTACTGTGCTTTCTAAGAAGTAAGTATAAACTGTGTTTAATTATTAAAGACGGAAGATTTCATAGACAAAGAAGAATTTTAAGATTTCATCGTCGGGTCGTGGAATTTTCTGCCAAAATTAAATATGATTTCGGCTATAGGGTAAATCCGGGAGACGCGGTCGGGCCGGAGAGTTGGTCGTGTCGCTATATTTCAGAGTCTATACGAAAAAATGCATTAGAGTGCAGACCAATTATTTCTCTAGAAGCCAAATAGTTGAATGAATAGCGTTATTTCGCTTCCTTCTGTGTTTTTCTGGATTTATAGGCTATAAAAGGTAAATTGATGTTACATTTAACCTCTTTTGTCAAACAGCGGTTGTACAGAATCGTATTTAAAATATACTTCTAAGTTTATTTTCCTTTAATGTTTGGAATAATAAGATAGTAGAGATATTGAGGGACAGATATTCTCGCTGCAGAAAGGTGAGATGGTCAAGTTATGATTTTTTTATTATTTTTGTTTATTTTTTTATTTTTTATTTTTATTTTATTATTATTTTTGTTTATTTAGTTTATTTATTCACTTTTGTATTCATTTGCCTTGCTAATCGCCAGTAGGTAATTCACTTTTTCTTTGATGTGTTCTTTACTTGTTTAACGTAAACAAATTAAATATCAATGAATCCGTAGTTGTATTCACTCATAAATAATTTTGCTTTATCCTTTGTTAATTTTCCATGAATAATTATGTGAGTGGTCTCTGCCAACGATGGAAACCATTTCTCCAGGTACCTCGGGTGAGGTGGTCAGATGTCATGACTTTAGTTTTCAACCCGATTTACAGTAAATATTGTCTTAAAGCAAATATCGACCAGTTTTTCTGAATCGGCATAAAATTCTGAACATATTAGGTTTGTTCTGATAAAATAAATAATATCTATATTAGTTTTAATAGCCATTTTATATTAGGTCGACCGCGTCTCCCGGATTTACCCTATACAGAAAATTTCACTGACCAAGTGTTAACATGTGTTTGGATAAAATATCAAATTTAGTTGACTTAATTTTTCAATACAGTTGTATATTATATTAATATTATTCTGCACTTTAGGTTTGAAACATCAAGTGATACAACGCCCTTATTCAAAGGACCTGAAGGCACAGAAATAAGTCCAACAGAACTTCGCAAAATCAAAGTAGATATTCGTAGAAAGATTCCTGGAAGAGCAGCTACCCATGAACTCAAGCGGGATGTACCCAACAAGGAAGATGTGGTGCTTAAAAGAAGAGCGGGTAACATGTGGTTTTTTTACCGTAATTTCTTAAGAATTTTCAGTCATTCGGCGAGAGGGTGAAGATGATTCTGGGGTTTTCTAGATATCACGATCAACAGATTGAAGTTTCAGAACATTGTATGCTTTCTAATGTAAAAATGTCTCTTCTCCGTGAGACATTACTCTTCACTTTTTAGAATCCATTAGGAGTGTGCGGATCGTCCCCAGGCTCGGGTTCCCGGCTCTCGGGACTGGTCGGAAAATTTCGGGCGGGATCGGGCGGGGTGCTTTCGTATTGCTCGAGACCCGAAGTTTTCGGGATCCCGAGATTTCGGGATTTCGAGCAATACGAAAGTATCGGGATCCCGCCCGAAATTTTCCGGCCCGTCCCGAGCCCGAAACGTCGGATGCCCGCACACCACTGGAATCCATTGAGTTTCTGTTTAAATGTATTATCGAAGTCTGGATAAATATTTCCGCGTTTTTACTTTACCGAATGCTACTTCTGAAGAATGGCATCCTTGTCACTAATTTCTACAGTCGCGAAGATTCCAGATTTTACGGTCATACGTGTCCCCTGTAATATTCAAGAATTTTCTCAATTTTATTCATCAAGTTAACCCTCTGACGCCCAGACCGTTGAATCGTTATTTTTCGAAATTGTGACTGATAAATACGTTGTATCTTGGTATTTTGAAATGAGAAATAGCAATCTTTGTTATTTTTTTATTTTTTGTTTTTTATTTTTTATAATAATCCACAATCATTTTTTGAAGAGAATATTTGATTTTCTAAACCGAGCACATTGAAATCTACTTTACGATCATGAAAACTACGGATGGTTGCTAACAGAAGTTAAATATAAAAATATAAAAACTTTTAAAATGAGTGTTGCACCGGTGCAGCTCTGGGAGTTAGAGGGTTAATAACGTATTTTTGATTCGTCCAGGATATAGGAAATTTGGAATACAACGTTGGATCACTGTATCGTTCGCATACTGTGCAATATGTAAGCACAATTTTTTTACATTGACTGCTTTAAGATTGCTATGCTTAACGTATCTCTTGCTTGCTGCTTTATGTACAGTATTTTTGTTTTCTTACGAGCTTGCACAAAGAATTATGCTTCAGCTATATTAACTGCTATAACGAATGTAATATATTTTAGTACAAATTAATTTTTCCCCCAAAAACGTAGTTCGAACACGTTTTGTGCATTCTCCTTGTGTCCTGGTTTTGGGAATGTGTGCATGTCCAAATGAGTGGATTTTTTAAATGCTTTATGTACTAAGAGCAGACCTACTGGAAGGTTTTCGCGTCTCAGAAGATGTTTGAAATCTTGACATTCGACAACTGAAGAGGCATGATGAAACATTAAACATTAGGCTTCAACACTGGAAGAAACGAAATTAGAAATTGAATCTTAGAATTTTTCGAAATTTTTGCGTAGTGTTGTGGTATTTCTTATTCTTATTAATCTTTTATTTAATTGCATTAAATAAATAACAACTTAATTTAGTTGGCTTGAAAAGTTGCGTTCCAAAGCATTGTTTATTAGGGCTGGCACTATTTGTCGATTTTTTCGGTATTCGAATATTCGAATACTTCAGTTGCTCAATTATTTGGCGAATATATTTCGAATATCCAAGTATTCGAATACTATTCGAATATCCAAGTATTCGAATACTATTCGAATATCCAAGTATTCGAATATCCAAGTATTCGAATATTTAAGTATTCGAATACCGATGTATTCGAATAGTACGGTGTGAATTATAAATCAAGTTCTTTAGGTTCATTTGTCAGGGTGAAATCTTGTAGCTAATTTTGACCCACTTCACACCATTCTATTCGAATACATCTGATGTATTCGAATAGTATTCGAATACTCAAATATTCGAAGTTTATGCGTAGCATTCGAATACTTGTAAAATATTCGAATATTAAATTATTCGAATAATCCCAGCCCTATTGTATATAGAGTGAATATCGTGAAAGCTTGAAATTGCGATTTAACAAAGTGGAAGATTACTTAATCGTCCTGGAAAATATGAACCACCTCGGAAGACTTTATTGCGGAATCATGAATCTTCTACACAGAAATTAAACTACTTTATTTGAACTATATTGAAAGGCGTATCGATATGTTTATATTTTTGTAATTAATTCGTAATAGACAATGAGTAACATTCCAAGAATTTAGCTACATTCTTTTGAAAAATTATTGAATGCGATTTGTATACGCTATGTGAAAAAGAAAAGAAAATATTACATTATAATATTACAATATTTAGAGTTAGAGTTTTATTAAAATAATGTCATCAAAATAATTAAATTTTTAAAAAATAAACATCACTTCATAATATATCTGACACTCAAAAAAATTGTAAGCCATTTTTAATTATGTAAAGTACTCTTTATTTATGAGGATGAAAAGTAAATTTATACATACCTTTAGTATAGAAAATCATATAACGACAATTTATTTAACTAATTTGAAATTGACAATACGAAATGACTTGGCTCACAATATTTCAGAGCTAGTCAGTTTATCGGAGTAGCGACGTTAATATCTTCAAGCTCTGCCACACCTGCTAGTACTGCTTAAATGCTTTTCCTATTTCTACATACGATTGCTTTTCTATTAATAAATTTACTGAACTTAACTGTAGGAGAGGGATCCAAGCCGATATTCGATAGAGAAGAAATAAAGAGAACAATAAGTGAAACAGAAGATGTCGAGGAACATCGTACTGTCGTAACTGTGAATTTGGAAAATTCCGGTATGTTTATTATTTCAAATTGCTAAGATTTATTGCAATTTCTGTTTCGCAAATATGGACATTTTAATTTTTAGAAAACAAGTCGAAAACGTTGAGAAGGCGTTCGACGTCCTTGAGTCTTACAAGAACCCGAAGTCACAGTCCTAGGCGCGCGTCGGCGTCGTCCCGTCACCCCAGGTTCGTGCCTGAAGTGGCAATAATACTTTGCAACACAGCGAAGCTGTTACAATTAGTGTTGAGATTTCTTAACAAATTTGTAAATTTATACTACACAAACTTCGGGGAATTGTATTTCACCAGACTATTGCATTATTTACATAGGGCGAAAGATCATAGTAAAGAGCGGAAAGATGGTGAGAGATCTTGCCGAGACCATCGCGAGCGGCCCAGAGATCATTCTCGAGACAGGAGGAAAACAGATGGATCCAGAGACAGTCCATGGGAGAGACGACAAAGAGATAGGCCTAGAGAACAAAGGGTTCCCCTACAACGATATATTGAACATATTCCTATTTATTATTGGGTAGGTACTTTATTTACATAAAAATGCAATAATTCAGCCATGATATAAAACTCATTCATTTCTTTACTCAGAATTTTCAACCGAGACCACCGATGGTTGGACCGTGGGTGCCAATTCGAGGACCTTTCGGAGGGAATGTACATCCTTTAAATGCTAGAATCAACCAGAAAGTTCAGAAATTATAATTAGAGGTGTTTCATTTATTGTTTCATACGTTATTTATGTAGCCGTACATTCATCTTTAAGTAAATTCACATGTAAATTAGGACTTGGTCATTGACATGAAAGTTGATAGATGAAAAATACATGGATCCGTGCAGTAACTTACTCAAATTAACTAGAAATATATACAGAATTGCGTAGACCTTTAAGGTCTAAACACACATATCCGTTCCGTCTCAGTTCCGCGTCAGTGTGCCATTGGTAAGAAGAAGAGGGGCGTAGAGGAAAGTATTCTTCACTAATGTGACTTGCTGTACATTGCAAACAGTCCGCCATAATTTTCTTAATTCTTAATGCTATGTCTTGACAAATTTTATCGATTTACCTTATTTGACAAATTTCCAAAAACTTGCGTGAAAGAAGATGCTTCTCTGTTGAACCTACTCCGGACAACTTCCAAGTCTGTGCGTCTCCTTCGTTTCTATCACCTCTACATAAAAAGTCTATTAAAAACTTTTAGCGCCTTACCTTGTTAATTGAGACAATAATTCAGTGTTCTATATGGGGTAAAAACTCGTGACATTTCAAAATTTTGACAATTAAAAGTAATTCCTGCTGGTTAGTGTATGAAGGAATTGTTAATTGTTTTTGACAAAAACTAGCAAATTTCGGATACACTGATTGTATAGTATTGGATCGCATGTATCCTTCTTCCTGATTGGACTACGGGGATCTATGGGAGGACTAGGGTAGATGTCCCAATTACCGTGCTTTGACGCCGACTTGCTCACGAATGAAATAATTACTGACTTCTCTTACTTTAATTTTGCTTGGTGAATATTTATATTGGTGTTTTGAACTTTTATCTTTATTAAAGCATTTTTTTCGGATTGAAAATGTTAATTTTTCATATTTTTTTAATTGAAATAAAAATAGGTGCAAATCAAACTATGGGCAGTGTTGCGTGGATCTTCGGGAACTTGCGTCGAATTCCAGGGAATTGGGGTCGATGCCCGTGGAATGCGAAAGCACTCTGCTCGGAGGATGCGTTCAGGTTTTGAATTCGGGAATTAGAAGGATTACAAGCAAACTTTATATTCAATGTTGAACGTATTATATATATTTTGTAGGGTTTGACAAAATACGTCTTTACAGAGTCGACTCTCAAAGCGGAATGAATGATCTTCAGTTTCTTGTTGTTAACATAAATAATTAATTACATTTGTTTTCTAATGAGCGTTTACATGATTTCGGTGATGATAAATAAAAGTTACAATGTTAATGAGCGTTTAATTACCTGGCCATGATTTTATTTAATCGCATAAGAAAAACCAACAACTTCATGAGCTTCCCCCCTTCTTTAATTTAAATTTCCCGCCGAATGAAAAGGTTAAGCCATGTTCACATCATGGCGAGGCAACGGGAATACAGCGTTCGGTTTGAACTTCGCGCTTCTTTGGTTCATGGTGAACTGATGAATACACAACTGTTGCGGTTTCCGCTGGTATAAATATGTGTGACTGCGTGAAGTTAGTTATAAGACATAGGAATATCGAGGTTAGATGTAGAGCGAAATTCAAAATCCTTTTGTACTGAAAGATAGATATATTATAATTAGATTCGAAGCGTACGAGAACCTAGGGGTGCATTCAGTAATTCTCAAAACTACAGTTAGGCCAAGCGAGGATAATAAATAGCTTAACTTTTCCTTCCACATCTGCGTGCCAAATTTCAATGAAGGGGCAGCTGCTCGTATTGTAAAACCATTTAAAACTCTGCTTTCCCTTTCAATAATTGCCGATGTCCTGTTAGGGTAAAAACTCAGCTCGGGGGAGGCTGAAAGTCATAAAGTCATAAACTTTGCGCCGGCGACGCCGTCTTGACCCTGAGGGTTGCGCTTACCTACCTGTTAAAAATGTATGTACTGTACGCAGCCTATGTAAAGTATATGTAATCGGAAAGCGTGCCTCGACCACCAGCCGAGAGTGGAGGGAAGCGCGAAGGAAGGGCCAAGGACGGAGAGATGGCAGAAGGACAACCCACTGACGAACTTAAGGGATGTCATTACCTTGATTGGACGAAGGAATCCGAAGAGGGGAGTCGGAGGAACACGCAAAAATTGGAGGAGTAGGGCGCTCGGAGGTGACAAGCGAGGGTTTAATTTGTAGGAAGATCAGATCGAACTTGTTAGCAGAGTAGTCAACCTCTAGCTAATTATTAAATCCAAACATAGAATTTATCCTAAAGAGTTTCACTTTATTTCCATATCATCATTGAAATTCCCGCGCCACTCGTGAGCTGAGTGCTTCAGCGCTCCACGGGCACGGACCAGCCGCCTAATCCCCACAGAATCGCGCAACACAACGGCGTGTCCCGTCTTGGCGTTGATTGGTTTAACTGTCACCGCGTCATCGCGCGCATGCGTTCCTCCTCCTACGATGCGAGTATTCTACTACGCAGGGAATTTCCCGTGAACACTGTTCGCGCGAATCCCGGGAATCCCAACCTTTTTCGAGGCACGATCTGGGCATAGCAACTGGTCTGTGCTGTATCTGTCTGTGCAAGTCGCGAGAATAAAACGCATTTTCTCCCGTTGATTTATAAGGCGAATTCGTTCAATTCGAATTCCCTTCATATATAGTCATCAGTTTGTAAGCCAGTAATAGCGATCCATAATCAGTGATAGCCAGTGATAGCCAGTGATAGCCATCACTGCGTAGTTGTGCCCAGTGCATCTCGCGTCGCCCAACACGAGTTTGAATTTATTTCACGGAACCAGGAATTTATTTACGAAAAAGCACGAAAAATGAACGGTGTTCAGTATACACCATATGAACATCACAGTTTAGAGAAAGCAGTTTGTGAAGGAAGAATAGAAACAGTAAGAGAAATAATTAGTTCTCGCAGTCTATATTACTCACAAGAATGGTCAGATGCGTCAGATGGATATGCTTTACTTTGTACTGCTGTTAAGGAGAAACATACAGAGATTGCCAAACTACTTTTAACGAATGGTTCCAAAGTTAACAGCGAAAACGAAAATCCTTCTGAGACTCCACTTCATTTTGCTGTTGAAAATGGTGACAAAGAGATTGTTCAGATGCTTCTACATAAAGGTGCTAATATTGATGCAAAAAATAGTTCTGGCGACACTCCACTTCACATCGCAGTTGTATTTCAGAAGATGGAAATTATTGGCATACTTTTAAATGAGGGTGCGAATTATGAAGCTACCAATGGACACATTGTAGCTCCTCAGCATCTTGCTGCCACAGATGGTAACGAAGAAATTAGTAAATTGCTTTTAAGCAAAGATGTTAATGTAGATGCTGAAGGAAATTATGGTATGACTTCTCTTCGTATTGCAACAAACATAGGGTATCCACGAATTGTTGAGCATCCTTTTAAAACCAAAGGTTATGCGCCACTGCACCTTGCTGTTAAAGCTGGTAGGGAGGAACTTGTCAAATTGCTTATAAGTAAAGGTGCTAATGTAAACGCTGAAGCAAAAGATGGTACAACTTCTCTTTATACCGCATTACAAGGAAGGAAATTCCAAATTGCTAAACACCTTATAAACTATGGAGCTAATGTTAATGCTGTGTATAATACCTCTGGAAGGGGGCTAGGTTATACACCATTGCACCTTGCTGCTGAAAATGGTAGCGAAGAACTTGTCAAATTGCTTTTAAGTAAAGGTGCTAATGTAAATGCTGAAGCAAAAAATGGTACAACTTCTCTTCATATCGCAATACAAGGAAGGGAAGAATCCCAAATTGTTGAACAACTTTTAAACTATGGAGCTAAGGTTAATGCTGTGTATAATACCTCTGGAAAGGAGCTAGGTTATACACCATTGCACTTTGATCCTGAAAAAGATATCGAAGAAGTTGTCAAATTGCTTTTAAGTGAAGGTGCTAATGCAAACGCTGAAGCAAAAGATTGTATAACTTCTCTTAATTTTGATACAGGGATGGGACAGATAAAAATTATTGAACACCTTCTAAAATGTGGAGCTAATGTTCATGCTGTATGTAACTCTAGAAGTGTGGAAGGTTATACACCACTGCACCTTGCTGTTAAAGCTGGTAGGATAGAAATTATCCGTTTGCTTTTAAGTAAAGGTGCTAATGTAAACGCTGAAGCAAAAGACGGTATAACTTCTCTTTATATCGCAATACAAGGAAGGAAATTCCAAAGTGCTGAACACCTAAACTATGCAGCTAATGTTAATGCTATGTATAATACCTCTGGAAGGGAGCTAGGTTATACACCATTGCACCGTGGTGCTAAAAATAGGAGCAAAGAAATTATCAAGTTGCTTTTAAGAAACGGTGCTAATGTAAATGCTGAAGCAAAAGATGGTACAACTTGTCTTCATATCGCAATACAAGGAAAGAAATTCAAAATTGCTGAAAACCTTCTATACCTTGGAGCTAATGCTAATGCTGTGTATAATACCTCTGGAAGGGAGCTAGGTTATACACCATTGCACCTTGCTGCTGAAAATGGTGCCGAAGATCTTGTCAACTTCCTTTTAAGCAAAGGTGCTAATGTAAACGCTGAAGCAAATGACGGTAAAACTTCTGTTTATATCGCAATACAAGGAAGGAAATTCCAAATTGCTGAATACCTTCTAAACCATGGAGCTAATGCTAATGCTGTGTATAATACCTCTGGAAGAGAGCTAGGTTATACACCATTGCACCTTGCTGCTGAAAATGGTACCGAAGATCTTGTCAACTTGCTTTTAAGCAAAGGTGCTAATGTAAATGCTGAAGCAAAAAATGGTATAACTTCTCTTTATATCGCATTACAAGGAAGGAAATTCCAAATTGCTAAACACCTTCTAAACTATGGAGCTAATGTTAATGTTGTGTATAATACCTCTGGAAGGGAGCTAGGTTATACACCATTGCACTTTGCTGCTGAAAATGGTAGGGAAGAAATTATCAAATTGCTTTTAAGTAAAGGTGCTAATGTAAACGCTGAAGCAAATGACGGTACAACTTCTCTTTATATCGCATTACAAGGAAAGAAATTCCAAATTGCTAAACACCTTCTAAACTATGGAGCTAATGTTAATGTTGTGTATAATACCTCTGGAAGGGAGCTAGGTTATACACCATTGCACTTTGCTGCTGAAAATGGTAGCGAAGAACTTGTCAACTTGCTTTTAAGTAAAGGTGCTAATGTAAACGCTGAAGCAAAAGATGGTATAACTTCTCTTTACATCGCATTACAAGGAAGGAAATTCCAAATTGCTAAACACCTTATAAACTATGGAGCTAATGTTAATGCTGTATATACCTCCGAATGTATGGAAGGTATTACACCACTGCTCCTCGCTCTTAGAAAGGGTACCGAAGAAATTATCAAATTGCTTTTAAGTAAAGGTGCTAATGTAAACGCTGAAGTAAAAGATGGTAGAACTTCTCTTTACATCGCATTACAAGGAAGGAAATTCCAAATTGCTAAACACCTTATAAACTATGGAGCTAATGTTAATGCTGTGTATAATACCTCTGAAAGGGAGCTAGGTTATACACCATTGCACTTTGCTGCTGAAAATGGTAGCGAAGAACTTGTCAAATTGCTTTTAAGCAAAGGTGCTAAGGTAAATGCAGAAACAAAAGATGGTCTAACAGCACTTCACATTGCTTCTGAGGATGGATTAAAAGAAATTGTTACGGCTCTCCTAGAACACGGTTCCGATACTACTATTATGAGTAAACAAAATTACACAGCGCTTGATTTCGCTATTTATGCTCTCAAAGCATTTGGTAATGATGATATGTGTAGTTATTATGATGGTCTTGTAAATGTCGTTGAGATTCTTAAACGTCACATGATTAAGATAAAAGCTGCAAATTTATATGCAGTTAACAAGGATATACTATCAATTTCTTCACCTACATTTGGCAGCGATGATGAACTAAGTGATTTTCAGAACGAATGTGAGAAGGAAATAGCAAGCATGAAGTGCGAGGTTATTAATGATAATATCACATTTTACGATATCTTAACAGGAAGTGTACGTCTATTAGCGGAGTATGCAACAAATGAAAGTATAGTAGAGGCTTTTGGATCAGATAATTATAAAACAAAATTTCCAATATATGCTATTATGATAAAAAGGAATTTTAAAAAGGGGGAAATGGAGAAAGAGTTTATGGAAAAAGGTGATAAAATTTTTGGTTTTCTCTTTAGTAAAAATTTCCCTTGGTTACCACGTGACTGTACTGAAAAAATACTTAGTTACCTAAATTATGAAGATTTAATATAGATTTCATATACATTTTAAGTTAATTATGAATCGTATATGTATTAATTTTAATTAAAGAAATAAAGACACCTCTGAAATTTTAATATGGAGGATCAATAATAACACGATATTATTATTATAATTTTAAATATTATTTTGTAAGAATTAATAATTCAAAAAGCCCGCGGCGGGTTTTATCTGTATCCATGCAAGAACCGGGTTCTTTTAAAAACAATAGCATATCGGAGGAGCTGGCATCATGATGAAGGTGGCAAGAAACGACGGGCATTCTCGTGCTGACCACAGCTGACCACAAACGTAGTCCTTCACGGATTTTTGATCACAAACCACAAATTATATTCATACGAAAATTAAATTGCTTACAATTTGAAGTATTATTCTTTTGGAAATGTGATGATTCCTACTTTAACATACCATTGAATAATACACTTTTTTCTAATTCCTTTTGTCTCGAACTTTTCGTGGAAGTCAGATTTTACATACTTATACGTCCCCTACATATCCCCAAAGTTACATAATTGTTTGAATTTCCGGGTTCGGGATCTTTCCTTGGGAAAAGTATGAGGGTTGAAGCTTTGTAAGCTGTCATACATGAAAATGGTTACTCCTACGAAAAAACTCATACAACCATTTTTGTAGAGAATTCCCTAAGCTATATACTTCATACCCTGATAACCAGATCTGGGACGCAGAGCCTGACGTCAGATCCGTAGTCATCTGTGACCGCATTCGGCTGCGTTCTGAGGTACAGGGCCTGACATCAGGACCTGACGTCAGATGGGCAGCAGATCCGCAGCAGATTCTGTCGTTCGCCTGACACGTATAATAGCGCCATCTGAGATTCAGAATTGGCAAACAATTCCCTACGCGTGACGTCACATGGCCGTCCCTACGCACCAACACAAATGTATCGTTATTCGTGTAGGTGTATCCCTCCCTTTCTACTACGCGTGGTGATAGGCAGATAGAAATGGAGCAGTAAATTCTGCTCACATAACCTGCGAGCAGATTCTACAGTTTATTAAAAAAATTTATATTTATTTCTAAAGGTATTTATTTTGTAATCTTACAATTACAGAATAATAAAAGTGGCACATATAAATTATTCAATATTTACATTTAGAAGTGGTGATTCTAGATGCAAACATAAGTCAATTTTTTGGAGAACAAAGAGCGATATCAGAAACTTTTATTCTATATTTCCGACTTATTTGTTTGCGCAGAATCACCACTTCTTCTTCGCTTGTGTTAACTCTGAAAACAACTAAAATATTAGCATACAATTGAAATGATACTGGGAAAGTATCGATCAATGAATATTTTATTAAACGGGCGCTGAAAAGTGCAGATTAGTGTTCATTGCGAACGTCGAGAGGTAGTTCCCGTTGTACTCGGTCGGGGCTGCCGTCGCCCGTGGACCACGCTTCCTGCTGCGACCCTCTCTTTCGCGGTCCGAAGTGCTCGCTGCATCGACACTTGAAAATCCGATCGGAGCGGCTTGTCGAAATGCGGGTTCACAGACACCGCTTCTGAAAAAGTAATGCACGCAAAGTACGTTAGCATAATTATGTATAAAAACATGAAGATGCTTATTGCTTCGTACCGTAAATCGCCATCGTGATACGGGTGGTGTAAAACGGTCGTTGTCCTGTTCGGCCGAACCACGTGAAGGACGTTGTCACGTCGTCGATGAGGGCCTCCTTCATGCAATAGTCGACCGCAGCCTTCAGGTTGAACCCACCCACGTATTTGAAATATTGAACCTAAACCAAGTAAGTAAATATTGATGTAAGTATGTATTATATAAAAGTAAATAAAAGCATAATTTCGTTTTCACTTACAACTTTGGAATACGTTTCGTCATCGATGGTCTCGAAACAGTCCACCTCCTCCGGTGACGATAGAGGAATGACGGCTGGTTTTCGTGGTAGACCGTTACGGGTGGGCTGAACACATTGGAGAACACTCTCCAACAGAGTATTCATTCTTCTGCAAGCAGAACGGATGGAGACGTAACGTATTAATAAACACGATAACATGCGATACTTATGTCAGCTCCGCCTCCATGGATCCTATACGATCATGCACGCTTCTGCGAACATTAACATTTATAAGAAAATGTCCTTACAGTAATATTTTTATAGCAAAAAAAAAAAGAAACGTGTAAATTTACCCATTATCAGGAGGTTGGGTCGGCGCTGTATTTTGCTGCAACGGCTCACTGTGGATCACAGTGGCGCGTGCATACGATGTCCCTGGATCGGTGAATCCTTTGAGGACAGGAACAGCGGCCGCATAATTATCCTGAAACAGATACATAGTATTTGCGTTAACAGTAGGAACACACGTTGTTGAACCGTGTTCCTGCAGGACCATCCTCAGATCATGGATGTCCTGATCTATTGGTGGTCTCGGCGTGGTGGACGTCCTTTGGCGTTTCGGAACTTCCTCCTCCGAAGATGTTGTTTGGTAGCGTGTCGGTTTCCCAACCACACGTTTGGTTCGTAGGGACATCACAGCCTGTAAGTAAAAAAAGTTAAGTGCAGCACGGTATCGCACGCGTAAGTTGCTTCGCACTTCGCGCATAACCCTGCTTCTTTGCCTCTCCGATAGCGCGTGTCCCGATTTTCGCGACGTAGATAATTTGAAATTATTAAATTCCATAATTACTTACGTCTTGTGGATGTCTCGGGATAATGCTCTGGATTTAACGCTCTGGAAATTATTTGGTCTGCCGTCGACGACTGTCACCTCAGAATGAACGAGAATTCGAAACAAACGCGAACTGGGAAGTAGAGTCCCGACCAATCACGAATGTCCGCGAGGCGGTGCAGCCAATCCGAGCGTAGTCCACTGTGCCGCCAAAATGTTACCTCGTGGTACCCTTTGTCCGACGTGGTACCCTTTGTGCTTGAAAACGAACGCTCGGATTGGCTGCACCGCCTCGCGGACATTCGTGATTGGTCGGGACTCTACTTCCCAGTTCGCGTTTGTTTCGAATTCTCGTTCATTCTGAGGTGACAGTCGTCGACGGCAGACCAAATAATTTCCAGAGCGTTAAATCCAGAGCATTATCCCGAGACATCCACAAGACGTAAGTAATTATGGAATTTAATAATTTCAAATTATCTACGTCGCGAAAATCGGGACACGCGCTATCGGAGAGGCAAAGAAGCAGGGTTATGCGCGAAGTGCGAAGCAACTTACGCGTGCGATACCGTGCTGCACTTAACTTTTTTTACTTACAGGCTGTGATGTCCCTACGAACCAAACGTGTGGTTGGGAAACCGACACGCTACCAAACAACATCTTCGGAGGAGGAAGTTCCGAAACGCCAAAGGACGTCCACCACGCCGAGACCACCAATAGATCAGGACATCCATGATCTGAGGATGGTCCTGCAGGAACACGGTTCAACAACGTGTGTTCCTACTGTTAACGCAAATACTATGTATCTGTTTCAGGATAATTATGCGGCCGCTGTTCCTGTCCTCAAAGGATTCACCGATCCAGGGACATCGTATGCACGCGCCACTGTGATCCACAGTGAGCCGTTGCAGCAAAATACAGCGCCGACCCAACCTCCTGATAATGGGTAAATTTACACGTTTCTTTTTTTTTTTGCTATAAAAATATTACTGTAAGGACATTTTCTTATAAATGTTAATGTTCGCAGAAGCGTGCATGATCGTATAGGATCCATGGAGGCGGAGCTGACATAAGTATCGCATGTTATCGTGTTTATTAATACGTTACGTCTCCATCCGTTCTGCTTGCAGAAGAATGAATACTCTGTTGGAGAGTGTTCTCCAATGTGTTCAGCCCACCCGTAACGGTCTACCACGAAAACCAGCCGTCATTCCTCTATCGTCACCGGAGGAGGTGGACTGTTTCGAGACCATCGATGACGAAACGTATTCCAAAGTTGTAAGTGAAAACGAAATTATGCTTTTATTTACTTTTATATAATACATACTTACATCAATATTTACTTACTTGGTTTAGGTTCAATATTTCAAATACGTGGGTGGGTTCAACCTGAAGGCTGCGGTCGACTATTGCATGAAGGAGGCCCTCATCGACGACGTGACAACGTCCTTCACGTGGTTCGGCCGAACAGGACAACGACCGTTTTACACCACCCGTATCACGATGGCGATTTACGGTACGAAGCAATAAGCATCTTCATGTTTTTATACATAATTATGCTAACGTACTTTGCGTGCATTACTTTTTCAGAAGCGGTGTCTGTGAACCCGCATTTCGACAAGCCGCTCCGATCGGATTTTCAAGTGTCGATGCAGCGAGCACTTCGGACCGCGAAAGAGAGGGTCGCAGCAGGAAGCGTGGTCCACGGGCGACGGCAGCCCCGACCGAGTACAACGGGAACTACCTCTCGACGTTCGCAATGAACACTAATCTGCACTTTTCAGCGCCCGTTTAATAAAATATTCATTGATCGATACTTTCCCAGTATCATTTCAATTGTATGCTAATATTTTAGTTGTTTTCAGAGTTAACACAAGCGAAGAAGAAGTGGTGATTCTGCGCAAACAAATAAGTCGGAAATATAGAATAAAAGTTTCTGATATCGCTCTTCGTTCTCCAAAAAATTGACTTATGTTTGCATCTAGAATCACCACTTCTAAATGTAAATATTGAATAATTTATATGTGCCACTTTTATTATTCTGTAATTGTAAGATTACAAAATAAATACCTTTAGAAATAAATATAAATTTTTTTAATAAACTGTAGAATCTGCTCGCAGGTTATGTGAGCAGAATTTACTGCTCCATTTCTATCTGCCTATCACCACGCGTAGTAGAAAGGGAGGGATACACCTACACGAATAACGATACATTTGTGTTGGTGCGTAGGGACGGCCATGTGACGTCACGCGTAGGGAATTGTTTGCCAATTCTGAATCTCAGATGGCGCTATTGTACGTGTCAGGCGAACGACAGAATCTGCTGCGGATCTGCTGCCCATCTGACGTCAGGTCCTGATGTCAGGCCCTGTACCTCAGAACGCAGCCGAATGCGGTCACAGATGACTACGGATCTGACGTCAGGCTCTGCGCTCTCACGGCAGACCCTGCTGCCAATCTGACGTCAGATTGCAGTCATCTGGTTATCAGGGTAATAACTATTATTGTCGTAAAACTGTGAGATAACGAGATATTCGCGAAAAATAGCTGTTTTTACCTTCAACCCTCTGTAAAATTTTTAGTGGATGTCGGATCAATGGGGACTTTTGACATATTGTTTAAAACGAGAAAGTAAAGGTCCATCGTCAGGAGAACAACGGGACTCGTAACAGTCGCAACCTCGCAACACCCTCACATGCGTGCTAATTAAACGGGAACTTCAGCCAAACAAAGACGGCTTGGTCCCCCTGTGGGAAAGTTGGCGGAGCTTGAGATAGCGATACTGACTTCACGTTTGTGTTCAGTAGGTAGTGTCAGCTGCCTTCAAGTTGCTTTCAAGATTACTCGAAGCAAGTAGATATCTAAAATGACGCCGAAGGAGGTGGTCTCCTTCGTTATTCCATAAAATATTATATTTCTCATATATTTTTAAGAATTTAGAAATCTTCTCATTACTCCGCTTATTCTTAGTCATTGTTTTACGATTATAACCTCACTTTTCAAAAACAATAGGCGGTCGGCTTACTTCAAGTGACTTCAAGTTCACACTTGTACATACGTTCACACTATTCAAGTTGTATTTCATGCAAAAAAAGTTGAAAGACTCTACTTCGCTTGAAACTTGAAAGAAACCTGAACGGATATTTCAAGTCAAGTGAATAACAGGTTCATACTGGTAAAGTAGTTTCAAGTTACTTGAATTCAAGCGACTTGAAGCCAAGTTACTCGACTAATCTGAACGACGCTTTAAGGCGAGTCCGCAATCCGTCGGCTGGACAATAGTTCTCCCACGTGTAGGGGACGCGTGGGAAAGTTGGCGGAGCTTGAGATAGCGTTTGCTTGCGTTTGCTTCGCCTTGCTGCCAGGCAGAGGGTTTATCGTTTACACACCTAAGAGTTCCTCCACCTCGTCAAATGCGTAATTCAGGGATTCGTATTTGGTTCAGAGATTTCCTCCTCGGCCGCGTGTCCACGCGCACGAGTCGATGTCGGAAATATATCGCTGTGGTGTATCGTTGCTCGCTGTAAAGCTGGTAATCAGCTAGTAGATCGCACAGCTCCAATGGCATCCACCAGTAGAAAGTCGTCGACACCCGAATCTGCTGAGGCGAAGCGCGCTTTCGGACCACAGGCAAGGCAAATTATATATAACGTACACCAGTACTTGGTAGAGAATAAGAGGATATTTAATTTATGTTACAACTCTGTGGAATCTACCGCACAAGCTACAGGTATCTCCCCGTCGAGCGTAGCGAGAATAGTGAGGGAAGCTAAGATGTCGTTGGCCGCTGGGAATCCCACGCCGACGTTCGTAAAGCCCAAGAATAGACGAGGCGGGCACAATAAGATTGAGTTCGACGAGGGGATTCTGCGCCGGAAAATATATGAGTTTTATACTAAGAAAAAGGAGTCGCCGACCGTGCGAAAGGTGCTGCACTGCCTGAAAGAGGAGGGCGTCGTGAACTGCAGCACTAACACACTCAGAATAAAGATCGCGGAGATCGGCTTCAAGTGGAAGTCTTGTAAATATAACAGAAAGTTCTTAATCGAGCAGCCGGAGATAGTAGCGTCTAGGTTTAGGTACTTGCAGGCTGTAGGGGAGCACAAGCGGAGCCAGCGCCCCGTCGTCTATTTAGACGAAGCCTACGCCCACTCGTTGCACAATGCTAAAGTCTGTTCGCAGTTGCGCGACGACGTCGGCTCGGCCGCGTCGGTCTCTACGGGCAAGAGACTGATCGTCGCCTGCGTCGGCGGCGACATAGGATTTATAGAAAATACTCTCCTGGCTTTCGTGTCGTGCGCGACGGCGGGGGATTGCGACGGGAACATGAATCTGAATAACTTCCAGAACTGGATCCAAGAGCGGGTGATCCCTAACTTGCCACCCAGCTCGGTGGTGATTATGGACAACGCCGCGTACCACTGCCTCGATAAGAATAAGAGGCGGGACAGCGTCGGCCTGAAGAAAGACATGCAGGACTGGTTGAGGCAGAGGCGAGTGCCTTTCTCGCCGGATATGACGAAGGAGCAGCTTATGAACATTATTAAAACGATACCGGACCCGGCGCAGTACATTTTAGACGAGATTCTCGAGAAGAACGGTCGCACTGTGCTGAGGATTCCGCCGTATCATTCGGACCTTAATCCTATAAAGTTAATCTGGAAGGACATTAAAGGTATTATGGGTAGGGAGATAAAGCGATTGTCCAATAGTACGGACGAGAAGAAAGTGTTCCAGAAGAACAGCTTCGACGAGTGTACTCAAGAGAAGTGGAAGGACTGTTGCGCGCAGGTGGAGAAAATCGAGGAGGAATATAGGATAAGTGATAGGCTAATGGAAGGGAGCATGGACACGCTTATAATGAACTTAGACGACATTGTAACATCTGACGAAAGTTCGGAAGATGAGGATTAAAGATTTTTATAGCAAACGCGCGAGAGAGAGAGAGAGAGAGAGGTATGGGACTTGTGCGAGAATGTGTGTGTGTGTGTGTGTGTGTGTGTATATACGCTGCTAGATCCGAAAGCTCTCTGAGTGAGTGAAAGGGTTGTATGCAAATAACGTATGTGATATTATTGAAATAAAAATTGTACTTTAATTGTTATATTATAAAGAGCATAATCTTTTTAATGCTTTCGTTTTCTATTGTACTATTAACAATTTCATATTTCCGCGTCAAGCATGAAACCATGAAGCGTTAGTTAAATAGATTAGAAATTGGTCGTTCTCTTCAAATGGGGGGGGGGGGGGGGGTTGCAATTTTTACAATGTTGTGGGGGATATCCGATTAGAAAGAGTTTACGCGATTAATAGAAGAATACTAGGGTAGATGTCCCAATTACTGCCACCTTAAGATTATAACCGAACTTCATTTAAGGCAGGATACCACCTTTGACTGCGATTTTGGAGGCGTTTTTCATGAATTTTTTTTGCATACAAAGACTGCGCAGAAATAAAATCGGTTTTGTTCATTTATTAATGTGACTTTAATCTGTAATTACACATTTTTTGAAACTGAAAAAGTAAAAAATAATCTCTTGTAGGTAGCGCCAAAATACAGATGTTTTTCAAATCGGCGTGTCAGATTACTCTTATAATTTTCATCGGATTGACTTGAAACTTTGCACAATTCTTCCCTGCGATATAATCTAATGCTGTACGTAGGGATTTTACGAAATATCGATTTTTAAGAAAATGGCGGTCATTTTAACAAAAAGCACAATTTTTTAGGGTAAAAAAGTTTATAAAATTGCGTACCAAAAAAAAAAATAACAACGCTACAAGTCCTACGTACAGCATTGGATTATACCGCAGGGAAGAATTGTGCAAAGTTTCAAGTCAATCCGATGAAAATTATAAGAGTAATCTGACACGCCGATTTGAAAAACATCTGTATTTTGGCGCTACCTACAAGAGATTATTTTTTACTTTTTCAGTTTCAAAAAATGTGTAATTACAGATTAAAGTCACATTAATAAATGAATAAAACCGATTTTGTTTCTGCGCAGTCTTTGTATGCAAAAAAAAAATTCATAAAAAACGCCTCCAAAATCGCAGTCAAAGGTGGTATCCTGCCTTAATCATTTTGCGTGTTGTGTAACCTAAAAATTGTTTCAGTTTGAAACATAATATTATTTAACATCTCTTTCATTAAAAAAAAATAGTTTTATGAATTAAATATGAAGAATTTATTAATAATTAATTAAAATTCGCGAGCGATCCTATTGTACCTATAACTGTCACCTCAAAAATCATCTTGTCCTAGATACATATGAGTACATATATTTTTTTATTTTAATGTAAATCAGAATCTCCAATTAATAATAACTGTTTTTTGTACATTTCTTTTTATACGTTACGTTTTTATTACATATAATAAATCAAGTGGCAGTAATTGGGACACTGGCAGTAATTGGGACATCTACCCTAGAACACGTCTTTATAGTTAGAGAACAGAATAGATTATGTTTTATACAGATACTGTAAGAAAACCTTAGCAACTAACAAATATTTATGACAAAAGAATAATTAATTATAAAACATTAATAACACACTTCGGGTGCGTTCAGATACCGTCGTCAACCGCCAACTCGCGGGACAATACAGACAATAAACCGCGACCCTGGCGAGACGATCTGGCCGATTAGCCCGAGGAATTTGTCCAGAGCGAAACGAAAATTCATTCGTTCCTTACGTTTGGTAATTTCATATTCACCTTCCCAAAAACGTTTCGATCTATACCTACTCAATCTACTGCCTTCGAAGAGGATCGAGGTCCTCAAGCGACGCCGAAAACGCGCAGGAAAAAGGGGCGCGAAAAGTCACCGGAAACGGAAAACTGACCGCTTCCGCGCGCAAAAGGGACTGACCCTGCGCGAGCCTGGTTGCCAGATGTGTAGCAGAGATGGGCATTATCTAAATAAAAAATTATTAAAATACACTTTAGATAAAAGTTACTGTATCTTTTGTTCGTTATTCGAAGACGGATGTAGCGCGAGAGTTTATCTGTAACTTCTATCCGCCAGAGCTTGGTTTAGAGAGTTTATTCGTTCCGTCTATCCGAGAGGTTTCTCGATATCTTCAACTCCCACACAGCACACGGCGCCTTAAAGGCGCCTGTTTTCGGCCTGTTTTAGGTCTGAGCGCCTGAGCTTCCGGATTGGTAACAAGGCGTCTTTAAGACGCCTTTAAGGCGCCTTTTGGGCGTCTTAAAGGCGCCTGAAAGGCGTCTTAAAGGCGCTGTGTAACTACACTGGCGCCATCTATACAAAGTTTCACAGGCGCCTTATAGGCGTCTATAAGACGCCGGAAAGGCGCCTTTTGAGGGACTGTCGAGGGCCTTATAGACGCCTTTAAGGCGCCTTTTGGGCGTCGTCAGTCGTGTACCTGCACTAACGCCATCTATACAACATCGTCTATACTATGAGGTGCATTTCAGTCTCAAAGGGTATTTCAGCGAAAGTGTATTACCGACTCCTAATTTGAAGACTGGACGTAGCGCCCTCTGCTTATGGACAGCGTCCAATTCAAGAACTAAAAGGTATTGGAATGTTGAAAGATTTGTTTGGAGCGAGAATTTGAAACGGGCGGCAGGTGTAGAGAGGTGTACGTGCGTTAGAGGTGTACGAATTTCTTTCCGAAAATCTGTGCGGCAAGTGAGGAGTCATATGGACCCGAATATGGTACATCCTGAGAGTTGGTATTTTATCGGGTCTAAATTAGGCTAAATGCATTGGGACGGTGTTGAAGACGGTTATCGATACGATTAAAATAAAATCAAATTTGATAAAAATGTATTTCCATTTATTTCATTACAGTACACTTTAAAGTATATCACCCACTGCATTACACTATGTGTGTTTTTACAAATATTGAAAAACTACAATCCATAATATTATTATTCTATTTGTTATAAATTATAAATGAAATTATTATATTTCTGTAATCAAATTACTGGTGCGTGCATGCGCGAAGTGACTTTCGAATGCACTTACAATAAGCTGTGAATATACCTGTAGTTGGTTGGAATATGTATACAAAGCAGAGTATACATAGTGTACACAGAATACACAGATCGCATACGCACTTAAAATATATGTACACTACATAAAATATATAAATATAACATACTAGCTTGAAGTACCCGGCGTTGCCCGGGTAAAACTTCGATTATCACGGAGTGTCAAGAGGTCGAAATAAGCGGGAAGGGATGGGGTGTCCAGATTTCATGGTAGCCTATATTTTCCGCGGGGTTCTAGAGAGTAATTATGCAAAATTTGGTTCAGATCGGTTAAAAAAATCGGGATAAAAAGTATCCTACACGTTATTCCTGGTCCTAGACTACGTACATACAAAATTTCAGAAAGATCCGTTGCGTAGTTGCGACGTGATTGAGTAACAAACATGCAATTTAATTAATTTTAATGGAGGGTTTGGCATCTTTTGCAATTGATCCACCTCCTCGTCTTGAATTTGTGCCTGCGCCAATTCTTTCAGATTAATCTCCAGAGGGAGTCTGAGAGATTCTATTCGTGACAATGGATCTGCCACAACATTGTTTAGCCCCGGAATATCTTCTATTACCGTAGTAAATTTAGCTATAAATGAAAGTTGGCGTATCTGGCGTGGCGATGCCTTATCGGAAGACTGTTTAAAAGCATAAACGAGGGGTTTGTGATCAGTTAAAATTTTAAAATTTCTGCCTTCAACGTAGTATCTAAAGAGCTTTAGAGCTTCGAAAATCGCGGTTAGTTCGCGATCGTATGCGCTATAATTTATTTGCGCGGGCGACAGCTTTTGGGAGAAAAACGCCAACGGCTCCCACTCGTCTGAGACACTCTGCTGCTCAAGGGCTGCGCCCATTGCTACGTCCGACGCATCGGTTACGATGCGCGTTTCGGCACCTTGTCGAGGGTGTACCAGAAGGGCGGCCTCAGCAAGGTTTTTCTTGACGTTATCAAAGGCCAGTTCCGACTCAGCAGTCCACTCGATTGGTCTCTTATCATTCTTTTTGGAATCTTTAAGATACGCATTCAGTGGTGCCTGAATTTTGGCAGCATGAGATATGCTGAGTCCATAGAAATTAGCCATGCCCAAAAAACGTCTAAGCTCGATTATAGTTTTAGGTTTTGGGAAATTCGTGATAGCCTCCACCTTCTTGGCGGTAGGACGAATACCCTTTGAATTAATAAGATACCCTAAAAATTCGATTTCGGAGACACCGAAAACTCATTTACTTAGATTTAGTCTAACGTGAGCCAATTTTAATCTTTCAAATACGACTTTTAAATGTTTTGCATGTTCCTCTTCCGAGGAAGATGCAATCAAAATATCGTCTATGTAAACGAAAGCATAGTCCAAGTCCCCAAGCATTCTATCAACGTATCGTTGGAAGATTTGACTCGCATTTCTCAAACCATAAGTCATATATACAAACTCAAAAAGACCAAACGGCGTAATAACTGCCGTCTTTGGCACGTCCTCAGGCACCATTGGAATCTGGTTGTATGCTCTATGCAAGTCGAGCGAGGAAAAAATTGTCTTACCCGACAAATTTGTCGCACAATCGTGCAAATGAGGGGTCGGGTACCGATCCGGCACTGTAATCGCGTTAGTACGCCGATAATCACCAGCGATCCTCCAGGTTCCGTCCGCTTTCATTATCATGTGAATCGGGCTGGACCATGGACTAGACGACGGGCGGCAGATGCCCGCTTCCACCAGCCTTTTGAATTCCGCTTTTGCGGCTTTTAATTTGTCCGGGCTTAAACGCCTCGGACGTTCGGAAACTGGAGGACCAGTAGTATTCATATAGTGATAGACATCACCGCCGGTCGGTGGAGCAACACGAGAATTTTCCGTGATTTCGGGGAATTGTAGTAATAAACCCGAGTACGTCGACGCATGATCGATCGTACTGGTCGATGTAAATTCTACCCGTTTAATGCTAGCATGGACTTGTAATCCAGTGAGGGAATCCACGAGAACACGCTTGCGCAGGTCGACCGATAATCCGAAGTGTGGCAACAAATCCGCGCCCATAATTGCGTACGGAACGTCTGCGATCGTAAAATTCCACCTCAGTGGACGCCTGAGTCCCAGATCGAGTGATCTAAATGACTCACCATACGTATTAATTCGCGTATCGTTCGCGGCGAATAACTTAAACGAAGTTGGCTCACCGCGAATTTTGTGAACGGCAGGAAGCAGCGAGATATCTGCCCCTGTGTCAACGAGAAACATTTGTCCTGTTGCGCGATCGCGTACATGAAGACGCTTCGAAGTAGTGCGACCTTCCACGTCCGTCTCCGAGACGGAAGGTCGAACAATTTTCCCTGATTACACGTCGCATACTGCGGACAAGACGGCTTGCAATGCAGTGGATTATTTGGATATTTCTCGTGAGAATAACATAACTTTCCTTTGCTCTTATCGCGATTAGGTTTACCCTTTAGTTTAGACCTAGATTTAGATCGCGAATTACGTGCATTTAATTTGTTCTCAAGTTTTTGTAATCTCCTTGAAATCTCTTTTAATTGATCTCGAATTTCGGAGAGCGCGGAGTTTGACACGTCTGGCTTTTCGACAGTGGCTACGACCGTGTTTTCGGCGCTTCGAGAAGTTTCCGCTATTTTATCTGCCATCTCCGCGAGTTTATTCAAGTCACTAATGTCACCTACGGCTAGAATCGCGCGCGTAGTAGCTGGTAAATGCTGGTTAAAGATTGTACGGAGTATTTCGTCGCTGCATTTACCCTTGTTTAAACCGCGGAGCCTGTTTAAAATCAGTGAGGGCTTTCCCGTTTTGGAAATTTGCCCTTTTAACAATTTCCGTAAATTATCTTCCGCCGAGGAGGCGTAAGTGCTTACAATACGCTTTTTTATTTGTTGGAAAAGGTTTTCCGGTTGCGGAATTTGCGTTATTAAGTCATTAAGTGACTCAACGATTTCATCATCAAGCTCAGCGATTACGAAATCCGCCTTTGTACTATCGACGGTGATGTGGGCGCTTCGCAAAGACGCTTCGACCCTCACGAACCAAGTTTCGGGATTTGCACGAAAGAATTTTGGAATTTTCGGAATCCTATAATTATTGTCGATGTGCAGATCGCTGCCAGTTTCGTTTTGCCCCGAAACGCTCGGGTTGTCGTCGTTGGGCGGCATTTTAAAGTAAGTAGATAAAATTACTATAATACAAAATATTAAAGAAAACCGTAAAACTGTTATTATTACTAAGAAATAATGTAGTATCATTAATTAAAATATATGTACATGAGTGCTAACGGATAGCAATAACGCGTTAACAGACGCGAAGACGTGCTACATTGTTGACTACAATGCCTCGATATTTTTCAGGAATCACAACAAAGTTGCCCTCTGCGGAAGCGTTCGTACGAACGCGGGATGCTCGCCGGGCGCCGCGCTGTTGCCAATAGTTTCGATTTTCGATAGCGATGCTACGCGCTTGACGGTACGCAATTCCACGAATTCGCGACCGATCCGGCAACAGTCGCAGTTTTTATACTCGCACGCGCGCGAAATTTCGAACGGTACGTAGATTATACGTTATAAAAGAGACTCATAACCACCACGAAATACAAATAATTATTGCCAACTCGCTCACCGCAATGCCTTCGTTGATTTCTCAGCGCAATCCTGCGAACAGCAGCTGTCCAGGACGGCAGCTAACACGTGCTGACAGCGGGATCGGGTCCAGGCGCAGGAAACAGGATTCTGCAACCAGGAACTTGGTCGTGGCTCTGCTTGAACACCTCGGCCCTGCAGGTACCAGGCACCCTGATGACATCCGAAGAGCTCCTCATGAAGACGTCTCGACGAGTAGACCGTGTGACTGATGCATGTGGCACATGCTAATATAGGTATATCGTGTATTCGCAGTTTTAAAAAAATTGGAATTTTCGAAATAACAAGAAAAAAACGGTTTTTCAAACTTTTTTTATGTGAGCTTATAATGAAAATTTTAAAAATGCCCTTTCTAGATTCAAATAAAATCTACGTACGCATACTGAAAAATTCATCTAAATTGGTTAGCGTTGCTCTGAGCTACAAACGCTTGAAGATCGCAGAATAAGGTCGAAATCGCTGGTATATGCCAGGGTCGGGGATTTTGAACTTCTGTCATGTTAACACTCATCGTGGTAGGTAGTATACATAGCTAATATTACACGTGTTCTGTGGCTTGGAAAATACTTATACCACTTATACTTTGTTGATCGTAGCAGAATATACACGTGATGTTGCTCCAGCGTTGATGTCTGGGGAAGGCAGCGACTCTGCTATCAATGTTGCGCTTCTTCCAGGCTCGTGAACTGTGCTTTACTGCGGGATGTTTACCGCACTTCATTGGGAGAGGCGGCCAGGGTCTGCATTCATCGACTGTCAGCCCGTACTGCTATTTTTTTTTTTTTTTTTTTTTTTTTTTTTAAACGTGGGGAAAATGCATTACGCACACCCGGCAAGATGTTGTGTGCCGGGTAGTGTGGGACTCCTTGCTGGTGTCGGACCCGCAAGTTTACCCACTAAAAACCACCACGACCCCCCTCAATCACCTAAATTTTGGAAAGTTGATTAAACATTGATACAACAAGGAAACCTCGAAATCTGGATGCTGTTGTCATCATAAAGACATCATAAAGACATAGCGTACATATACCAGAAACATTGGGCAAGTATTTTATTTGCATGTCGGAAGAGTGGAGTGAAGTAGGGGGGAAATTATAACGTTATCTGAAGTTTCTAATTTAACACATTTATATGCTATTTCTGCTACATTAAAAATTTGACGCGGACCTAAGTTATTGTTGTATGGAGTTTGGAAAATTCCTAATTCGGAAGAGTTACACGGATTGTCATAAAAATCTATAAATTGTACAAATTTTCTACCAATTATTTTTTGCTCGTTTTCGGATACGATAATATTTTCTAAAATAATAATGCTGCCATCATTGAGACGGCAGCAATTGTTAGGGTGCCGGATCTGTAAAATAAAATTACTGAATCTAATACGTCTAAATTGTTTTGCATTATTAATACCTTCTATTAATGGACCACGAGAATGTTCCTTTTCGAAAATCGGATATACAGACGGACTATGGACTGCTTCTATACTAAAATGAGACTTCTCTAGTTGACGTTTCACGATCTGTTGTAGTGGTTTCTCACTCTTCCTAATGCATTTTTTAATACTTTGCAAAAAGTTTTCAAACGGAAAGCAACTAAAATCATCAAGAGGTCCGTGATTTTTTACATCATCTACCAAGTGTAACAGATTATGGACGTTGTGTGAGACGTGTTTTGGTTCATATAATGATTTAAAGGATTCAACAAAATACTCTAATAATTCTATTGCATAATCGAGATGATCAAAATATTTTCTGTGCGACAAGATGACAAATGCGGCGTGAAGAGTAAGAAAATTTAAATATCTATCGGGAGCTATATTGTTTAATAAAACTACTGGCCCTGTGTATAATAAAAATTGACGGAATTCAGTTGCTTTCCACCGTTTTAAAATATCCAAGCTTCGAGGTTTTCTCATAAATTCCCTTGGCATGCTGGTGGATAGATTTATTAAAGACAATGATATGTTGTTTTGAGATAATTTTGATATTTTGGTGCGGGGTTTGCCACAACACCACAGAGAAAGTAATTTTTTGACTACGCCCAGACAAACGAGGTGCATGTAGTCTAGCGGAAATGAATTAATCATGTGGATGCCAGGAATTTTTTCTATGATCGAAGTTCCAGTATGGTGGTCTGGGTCAGTTTTGGATCTGAAATCAACATCTGTCCTTAAACTGAGATTTTCCGTGTCAGGAAAGCACGTTCTCTTGTCTATATTCTTACCTATGATATGGCATTTAGTGCAAGAGGAAAAGCCGGCATGGCCTTTGGTATATTTAAGAAAGGACTTGGCAGGTACATCGCAAATAAATGATTTTATTTTTAAGTGATAAAAATGGTCGTTAATAGAAATTCCGTTACTAATTAAATCTATGGCCTCTTTGGCGAACTCTTCTAGAAAAAGGTTGGCATCATTAGGCTTTTCATACCCATGATATGTGCCAATCATACCTACTTGATTGTATCCTGCAATGCAGCCTAAAATGGGGTAAACTTGACTTTTGGAACTTTTACGAAGCGGTAAACCGTCCACATTGATGTTAATTAAAATTGTATTGTCTTTGATACGGGATAAATCTACAGACTGAGCGAGTTTTAAAATGGTGGATTCTAAACCAAAATGGTAATAATGCCCTGGTTCGACACATCTAATCGCTACAGTCCTGGGAGTTTTTAAAAGGGTCCTGGCATCCGAGGGTAAATGACTTGATGTTGACTTCTTTACGATGGGTAATAAAGCGTTAATGGCTTGATGGGTAATATTATATTGTACAGCCCACTCTGCTAATGACTGGGATGAATTGGGACTATCGGTGGTCTGAGAATTTTCGAATGTGGCGAAATTTTCAATTTCTTCCACATTCTCGAGAAATCCTACATCACTCTGAGTGATATTAATAGAAGGTTGGGAATTAATGCCAGGTGAAATGGCATTTGTAGTGGTACTGAGATCGGAAGATGTTGATTGGGAAACTGACTGTGAACAACTAGTGCCAGGTGGGAGTGAATATGGGAAACTAGCATCTGATGATGTTGTGGCTCGGGTTTCCTGAAGGGAACTATTTTGAGATCTCTTGGCACGCATATAGAACTTCTTCGGTAATTTTATTTTGCCAGTCATTATTGCGGTAAAGAAGGAGATTGATAGAACAGACTGTATAATTGGGAAAATAATAGCGTAATGGAAGAGAATGGATATAAAACTTACGTGTAATACAACCGGCACTTCTTTGAATGTTAAATAAACACAACACTTTGTAAAAGTACGTCGTTTAAAATGTCACCCTTTGCCTCCGACGGTTCAGCGGTAACTACCGTGTCGCGTGCAGTGATACCAGAATCGTGGGTAGGGTGGGTAAGGGCTGTGTTACTCGGTAGCCCCCCCCCCCCCCCCCCCAAACCATTCACCGGGCCATCGGACCACCACGCATGCGCGCGCAAGAAGATCTTGCCGTTGATTGGTCGGCGGTCGCGCGCGCATGCGTGGTGACCTGATGGCCCGTAGAATGGGGGGGGGGGGGGGCTATCGAGTAACACAGCCCTTACCCACCCTGATCGTGGGTTTTCGCTTTCGTTCACGGGCGCAACCCCCACTCCACGACCAAGCGTACCCCCTCCTGGCGCCTTTACCGCACTACACAAGCATATCCGTCCCTCTATCCGTGTGCCTATCGCCCGCACGGTCGCGTAATGGAAATCGCGTACAGGTAAACGAATTTGCAAAGTATGGCGGATCCAACACTCATGACTATTGGATACGTAAAATCGTTAGTTCTTTAACGCTAAATTATTTTAATATCAAACAATCGTTAAAAGCTGCACTGTGGATTCAGCGACCGCCTGAACCCACCCAAGCCGTACCGCGTGGTGATTGTGTGGAGATACGAACAAGAGAGCGACAAAGACAGAAAGGGAGTGGAAAGACAACGGGGGTTAGCTCTGACGCTGTTGCCTTATTTTATGCCAATCAGTAACTTTCAACTAGAGCTGTTGATAGTTTGATACCCGAGTTATCGGGTACCCGCGGGTACCCGTGAGATACCCGGGACCCCCCTTATATACAATATACATATGTACAGGATGTCCGCGGGAACAGTAAACAGCTGGATATTTCCTAACGTATTTGAGATATGTAGAACTCGCTACGCATAGTGAACGGGAACCTCAGGTATACATTGTCGTAAAGGATGTAAAATTTTATTACACGTTGAGCCTAATGAACCAGTTGTTTCGGAAAAACTGGCTAGGCTGAAAAGCCAGAGCGTCTCGATAGAGTCGCGGTTTATGACAGTATTGTCCCGCGAGGCGGCGGTGGAGAAGGGTACGCGCGGGTCCGCAAACGAAGCGAGCTCTCGGAGGTAACAGTTCAGACTACAGAGCGAAGCGAAAATTCATTAATCGTTTATAGTGGGCAATTCCGTATTTTCGAAGACAAAAAGTTTCGCCTCCCCTAGCACCCTTTAGAAACGAGTGCTCGACACCCGAGAACCACGGGGCCATAAAAGACAAGGGTAGCACTAGCCATTATAAGAACAGGAAAATGGGAAATTCTTCATCGGATCTGCACGAAAGTCACATCTGAGAATCGTCTCCTTGTACTTTCACGACGAAAATGATACAAAACCGGACATAATTTGAACGCTATAATTATTAACGACATTACACGTCCGCCTGTTTCTGGTAACAAATGGATCCAGACCTTCGCGTTTACATAGCCAAAAATTCCTAAGGGCGACTGGTTAAAACTCTGTTTAAAAAAAACTGCAAAATGTCAACACTTGAGAGTCACTCTCGCGCGAATGACGCCTACGGTCTCAATACCATAAACAAAACCGTTTGAAAAAGTGTCCTCGCGTATACGCTTCCCAACGTTCTCGAACATTCTTTTGCGTTCCGAAACAATGGCACCCGCGTGCACGTTCGCGAATTTGCCCGTTTTAACCGCCGGATTAGCACTATTCGAATCCCACTTCAGAGATTTATACCCTGCTGTATGCGTGAGAGCAGGGTGTTAATAATTCTTCAGTTAGACAGTCGCAAATGAAGTTACGGTCTAGTATAATCAAGAAGAAAGACACGCGGTTATACAATACACGTTGCACTTGACTCGTTGAGCTTCGGGCCGTATGCAGCCGTGCAAACTCTCTGCCGCCCGTAAACGTATCGTCGCTGTGGCCGTATACTTACACCCTCGCGTAAAGGCACGATTAAACACGTGTAATGCGCATTGCAGAAGACCCTTGAAAGGGTCGATTTCACAGGGGTCGACGCGCAATGAAGGGCCGCGTGGCGTAAGAAGCGTTTGGACAGGATTTTAGCTGTGCACGGCTTTTCACGCGCATTTGCGCGAGTTGCAAATGTTTGACCCTGCCTTTATAACCTAACGCTTTTCCCGCACGTTTGTAAAATTGTGTATCGTATTCCCTTACCTTCGTTTCGCGTACACGATGCTCTTGTCCGTCTGCCATCGACTGATCGACTGATCACGAACGCGATCGCGCGTCGTCGATCAGCTACTTCGCCGGTAACCTAGAGCCCCACAATACATATGTAGGGTAGATCGAGGCGAATCGGATCAAAATAAGAGTTCAGTCTGTTGCAATTAACTTTTGGTACCGAAAATCACTGGCAACCGCCATTCAACTTCTGTACGACACACTTTATTCTCAAAGATACACTTTTCAGTCGGCTCGGTCTGATCGCTAACCGCTTTCTGCCGATTCTCCTTCCGGCCGTTACGTACACCGGCTCTCTCTCTCTCTATCTCTATCTCTCTCTCTCTCTCTCTCTCTCTCTCGCTCTTCACGCGCTACTAAAGCCGGGGCCAGACCTGAATGAGTATACGCTGAGCAGGCTGAGCCGCGCACGAATATTCTGATGTGGACGGGTGAAACGGTAGCCCCTGGCGCATGCTTCTACGTCAGAAAGGGTGAGCGTGAACGCATATGCTAGTGTGGACGGGTCATTCGTGGTGACTTGGCGCATGCGACCCGACTCGCGCATGCCGGCGAAGGCACATGGCCTGAGCCGACCGTTGTCGGTTTTCTTCCACAGATCAAAGGGAGTTTGAACTCATTTGAAGTGCATTGCGTTCAGCGTGGAAGATAGAGGCAGAATGTGATACTTTTCTAAAATCCTCGATGTCTCGGATTTTCATGATATTGAAATACATATATGGTAGTCCATATGAAATTAGGGAGGGTTAAGTCCTCATTTTTGCAGATTCGAAATTGTTTAAAAAAAAAAAATCTTCAAAGTTTCCTGGTTTCGGTGATTTTTACGAAACTCCTACAGAAATTATTGAAGGCATAGACTAAATAAATTTAATCCATTGCTAATATTGACATAAACAGATAATCAAAAATTTAAAAATTACATTTTGAATAATAATAATGCAATTAACATATGATAGACTTTAAAGCTCTATTTTACTGAATAATTTGTCTTTCTTTTCTTCACTACATCCTGCATTGTTCTTAATTCATACAGCCAGGTCGACTCGCTGTTGTGTTAAAAAATCACACGAGATTACTCGGGGGGGGGGGGGGGGGGCAGCAATAAGCCTCGTGGAGGGACGCAGGTAGAAAATGAGGTGTCCGCTGCACTGCGCGTGATCCCGCCTGTGACGTCTTCCCTTCGAATTGGAGACTGATCTCTTATCTCTTCAGTATAAGCACGTGCTACAATATCAAAACAAAAGTACGTACTGACATATGCGCTGCGAGAAAACGTGGGTCATAAAGAGAAAATATTACTATGAAGAGGTGAAAACGTTGCGTCTGCAACGAATGCAAGTCCGATTGGTCATAATATAATCTCCCCCCTACGCCTCACCCTTTCTCGCACTGCATACGCCTGTGCCTGTTTTTGTTTTGATATTGGAGCGCGTGGTTACTCGAAAGATATGGGATCCGTCTTCAATTCGAGGAGAAGACGACGCAGGCGGGAACCAGGCGTCCCTCCAGCCTGCAGGTGGCGAATTGATGGTGGACAATACTTTTTAATTGCTATATTGGTGACATCTTTCTCATATGCATGAAAGTAATTGTAGTTTTAATATAATTATGAAACATACATTGGGAACACCGTTCCTCGAAAAGGGGGGACTTTCCTTCAGTGACTTCGTTCGTAGAGGAGGAACCCTCTCACCCTTGACGAAGTAGAGGAGGGAAATGCCACATCTGGTTGCCAAAAACTTACCAGGGCCGATCGGCCGGACCGTTTCGCTAAGGTCGCGGTTTATGGCCGTATTGTCCCGCTAGTCGGCGTGGAGATTAACAACAGTACCTACGTGCGGGTCCGAAGCCATCGTACGTACTACCCGGCGACAGAGCAATATACGGATTAACACGGACTGAACAATGTCTAAAATTCTTAAAGACCCCATAAAATCGATTGCCCTTTAGAAATCTGGCAAATAGATGTTGTCGAAACGTTCTTAGAAAAATAATAAATTACCCATCGTAAAGAATGAATGAATTTTTGCCTGGCTCTGAGCCCGCTTTTATCTCGACGCACGTGAGAAAAATGCCACCAATATAGCAACTACAAAGTATTATCCGCTATCAATACGCCTCCTGCAGAGACAGAGGAAGAAAATGTATTGCTCGCTGACTGCACGTGGTTCAAATTAAAGGCGGATCCCTTATCTCTGGAGTATAAACACGCGTTCACTTGAGACTCCCTAATTCCGTAGTTCCTACGTGTCGAACGTATATTTCTAGCAATCTTCTTCGCCAGTTTCGACAGAGTCTCGTGGCTCGCGACAGCTAAGGACAGAAGGACAGAGAGTGTTTAGAGTAGTGCAGACGAAAGGTTTGCCTGCCATGTGACACCGAGGAAGGGACCGCGGGACCCTCGACCAAAGGAAAGTCAGGCTCGCTGCGATGTTCGGGCTCTTCCCAGCCGATGTTGGTAAAGTCCCGCACCATCAAAGGAATGGCTCACCCACATGGGGTAAACAACTGTAGTGGTGCATCCCTGTCCCTCACACCACCATGACTTGTTGTCGTCCTTACAATTGGGGGTGTCAAGTAGTTTAAAGAAGCAAGACAAGGTGGTAATAAACGAAGAGTGTCCCACAGACCTTTCCAATGTATATACCTACGCCTACGGTTCGAAATGTCTACGGGACTCACGGAAGTATCACGGAATAACCTGTACCACGGATTTATCCGAGTTTACCCTATGTTTGTTTTAACATGATACCGATTTCACGACCTTTCTACTTTCCAAACTGGTAAGATGTCTTGCGGGGGGGCCCAGGAAGAAAAATCAAACACATGGAGGGAAAAACTGTACGGGCTGCCTTGTCTGCCATACCTGGTACGGGGTACCAGGTGGCAACTCTTTGACACGCGTCGGTGGACAATCACTCTGTATTGGTAAACGGGATGACTCGGAGGGTTGAGCTGTCTGTTTATTTAGCTAACTATGTATCACACCATCTTTACGACTGCGGAGTGGGCTAAGTTAAGCACAGAAGTTGGTGAAGAAAGATACAATGGCACTTTCGACCCCTCCGCATGCGTCATGCGTGCGCGCTCAGCGTGCTCAGCGTATACGCATTCAGGTCTGGCCCCGGCTAATGGGTCATTCCACGCGAAGTCGGACACTTTTCGGAGTAACATTTCGGATTTTGGTGCAACTTGGATATATTGTAATCTTTAGGGGTATATAAACATATCTCGAAGGATTTTTCGAAATGTCAAAAATTGTGGATGTTACAGCTGTTTGAAATGTAGTGTTTACTATTTTTTAAAAAATTATAACTGTTGAACTAATGAACTGATAAAAATGACCTTTTGGGTGCTTACAGCGCAGATATAAGAGTACCTAATAAAAATTGTTTCACTTAATAAAAACGAATATTTGACCATTTATTTAGCAATTGTTCTTAAAAAATGCAATTTTATAATTGAAGGCACCTTTTTAAAAATTTGGAAAAAGTAGGAGGATAAAGCCCTGTTTTTCCTCTTTACGGACATGTTTTGAAAAACGTTGTCGTTTTAAAATTGGTCAAATGAAAATTAATTGAATGTAACGCTGCGTCGCCCAGCACCGGCTCGAGTGGTCGGGCCGTGCGGTACTCGCAGCGGCCAAGCGGCTATATCTGCTATTCTTATACAGTATTCTCGCAAATGATAAGTATTTGTAAAAAAATGAAAGAGGAAAACTTTGACTGTTTTTTATACCCAACATAATACAGTATCTCAATTTTTGGTGTTCGCAATATTTTCCTTGAAACGAGGGTGACCTTCAGTTTTTTAAATGGAATGCTATATACTTGATTACCCAAAATGAAAGTGACTGTCAAGACAAATTCAACCATATGGTATACTATTACCTTCGAAGCCACACAAGGTTATAAACATATTGAAATAGTAGTTTCAGTTTCTATCTTTCATTCCTAACCTTGTGTGGCCTCTTTCATTTTTTTACAAATACTTATCATTTACGAGAATACTGTATAAGAATAGCAGATATAGCCGCTTGGCCGCTGCGAGTATATGTATACCGCACGGCCCGACCAGTCGAGCCGGTGCTGGGCGACGCAGCGTTACATTCAATTAATTTTCATTTGACCAATTTTAAAACGACAACGTTTTTCAAAACATGTCCGTAAAGAGGAAAAACAGTGCTTTATCCTCCTACTTTTTCCAAATTTTTAAAAAGGTGCCTTCAACTATAAAATTGCATTTTTTAAGAACAATTTCTAAATAAATGGTCAAATATTCGTTTTTATTAAGTGAAACAATTTTTATTAGGTACTCTTATATCTGCGCTGTAAGCACCCAAAAGGTCATTTTTATCAGTTCATTAGTTCAACAGTTATAATTTTTTAAAAAATAGTAAACACTACATTTCAAACAGCTGTAACATCCACAATTTTTGACATTTCGAAAAATCCTTCGAGATATGTTTATATACCCCTAAAGATTACAATATATCCAAGTTGCACCAAAATCCGAAATGTTACTCCGAAAAGTGTCCGACTTCGCGTGGAATGACCCTAATGTAAGCCAAACCCGCGAAATTCGTACTACAAGTAGAGCTGTTTAAAACCCGAGTCGAGCCAGGTACCCGAAAGAACCGAGCGGTTCGGATAGAACCAAACATCAGCGGAAGCAAGAAACTAACCGTATCCACGCGCGAAAAATACTTACCTGTGAGAGTCTGGTTGCCAGATGTGTAGCTTGGCTATAGCCCGACTCACCCAGGACCTCGGGGGAAAAACCCGAGAGTATGCCGACAAGCGAAACTTCCTTTACCTGCGAACGGAGGCATGATAGCGACGAAGCCGCTACACGTTATTACAGTATGTTGGAATTTAGTGATGGGACTGATACCATATCCATACATATCGATACCGTTCTACAAATTCAGATCTGGTCTTGACACATATCAAACTCGAAGGTATCAAAAGGATTCGATATTTCTTATTTTGAGAAGTTAAATTCGTTTATTCGTTTACAATCGGGCATAACTTATTTCCGAATCATTCATCCGGAAACATTTGCCTACCTGATCTGGAAATAGGGGGCAATCGACAACGTGCCGCTTTTTTTTTCGGAGTTCGACTTTCTTCGCTTCGGGTTAAGCCGTATATTGATCTGTCGACATTTAGTAAGCATCCGTACCCGCGTGTACCCTTGTTCACCAGTGACTCACAGGACAATACCGTCATAAACCGCGACCCTGGCGTGACGCTCCGTCCGATCATCGCGGCTATTTTTTGGGACCAGCAGGCTGTGCTTTTCCTCCACGTCGTCAGGACGGTGAGGGTACCTACCTGTTCCATCGACGAATTCACAGAGGGGAGACCCTCCTCTTCCGCAAAAGTGCAATCAATTAGAATTGTAAGCTTCCAAAATTATGGAGATCCCGCCTATTCCGAGTTTACCTTCTGGACTAGCTTGTGGCTAGCGATAACTCTCTTGCTTAATATTAATTATGGCGAGTGATAAAGTACCGGGCAGCACGCGTACCATCACATTAATTGGGTCTTAAGGTGAAATCAGACGGCACGTGGATCGCTCAGGATCGCCCAGGCTCGCGAATCGGCGAGCCATGAGCGTTCTCACGGAAAATAATGAAGGAAATTCCATGAAAAATTAATTCCTATAACCTCAAGCTAATTTCGTTAATAATAGTCCGATTTACATGAAATTTTGCATGATTTTCATCGGAAAAATATAAGGAATCCATCATTATCACTTCCATATCGATACAATAACTGTGCAGGCCGGCCGGACCGTGTGTTTAGACCTTAAAGGTCTGCGCACACATATCCGTTCCGTGTCGGTTCCGTTCCGGCGTGCCAGTGGTAAGAAGAAGAGGGGCGTAGAGGGTCTCTTCTTCTTACCACCGGCACGCCGGAACGGAACTAATACCAAACGGATATGTGTGCGCAGACCTTTAAGGTCTAAACACACATATCCGTTCCGTCTCAGTTCCGTGTCAGTGTGCCATTGGTAAGAAAAAGAGGGGCGTAGAGGGTCTCTTCTTCTTACCACTGGCACACTGACACGGAACTGAGACGGAACGGATATGTGTGCGCAGACCTTTAAGGTCCGCGCACACATATCCGTTCCGTCTCAGTTCCGTGTCAGTGTGCCATTGGTAAGAAGAAGAGGGGCGTAGAGGGTCTCTTCTTCTTACCAATGGCACACTGACACGGAACTGAGACGGAACGGATATGTGTGCGCGGACCTTTAATCTGCCCTAGGGCAGTCGGTGTGCCCTCGAGCTCGACCGTGATATGCTCACTCCCCACCACTCGGTACAAGGTCTCGTGGTGGAGAACACTCTATGACTGCAGAGGTCGTATGCCCATTCTGTTTTCTCCAAGGAAAATATGGTATTGTCTCTAGCTTCCCATTGTTGCCCCAACACGGTCACCAGAAAGGCCCAGTTTATGCTTTTATGACACCCCCGACAGCCAAATGATCGCTTGGCCGCGACTTACGTACACAGCTCCGTCACTGTGTGCGTTAGCGACCTCAAGCGGTGTGTTAAAATTGACACACGCACAGGATACGGAGGGTCAATTGAGATTTGAAAAATATTTAAATTTTTGTATGCAAGAATAATAATTTTGTTCACAGTTATAATGATAGCAGTAAGAAGGCTTTAAAAATGTTTGTTGCTGGCGAACATGATTCTGGCTGTCGTAGTCATCGGAAACAAAAATCGCAAAATGTTTCTTAATCTATGCTCAGCTCGAGCTGGAATGTGCGCTCGTGCCCGGAATTGGAGGTCCTGTGCACCCCTGGCTTAGTCGCAAAGAACCGAAGAAATTTCGCTTCAAAAATACCAAATTGCCAGCTGTAAATCGCCTGCCCCGGCAGGACTGTTTAGCTTACGCACCCCCTTTCGAAGCCAGATACAGCGTAAATCTCCACCGTAAAACCCTCGAAAGTAGAACAGCATGGGCCCATCCGCCCTTGACTATACTTATATACCTATTAAAAATCACGTTGACTGGAACAGTTTGTACATACTACTAATATGCAGAGTTGTGCAGAATTACAATTGAATTACTCCATGAATTATAATTACAAAATAATTCAATTACATTGTAATTCGTAATTCAGATCTCGCATTCAATTAAAATACATACATCGTATCTCGTAATTGCAATGTATTTGCAATTGTAATTGCATAGTACAATGTAATTGAATTATAATTACGATTTAAGAGGTAACCAAATTGAGAGCTAATGAGAGGTGGGAAAGAAATGTGTAGGTAAATGTTTCGAATAGAAAAAAATTACTATGAGTGCAGAATATGGTATTATTCATAAATTTATAATATATAAAGAGAAATAAACTCTTTTGTTACATTTTTTCCACTTTTTTCTCACTTCTTCAGAGTTTTGAGCTGTAATTTAATTACATTGTATTTCAATTACATCGTAATTCAATCACACGCACAATTACAGTAATTAGTAATTTAATAAATTGAAAAGTTTGAATTATGTATATGCACAAAACCCTTATGTTAGAAAAAAGAATAATATTTACTTAAAAAGGAATACTGGACATAACCCATGTTTCTCAACGATCCCCGTTAACAAGTATCGAGGCAATTTTGAGGTACATATAACTTGCAGCGACAAAGTTTTTCCTTAATATACAAAGAAGATTTTCACCAATTTTCACACTGATTAATAAAGAATTGTAAAAAATATGTCGATATATATAAATCTCGCGCGCCACCAACAGCCAACAGCCGCGTCTAATGCGCTACATAGTAGATTTAGCACTCGCGAGATTCATATATATCGGCATATCTTCTACAATTACTTATTAATCAGTGTGAAAATTGGTGAAAATCTTCTTTGTATATTAAGGAGAAACATTGTCGCTGCAAGTTATATGCACCTCAAAATTGCCTCGATACTTTTTAACGGCGAACGTTGAGAAACATGGGTTATGTCCAGCATTCCTTTTTAATTAAATATTAGTACTTTTTTTAACATAAGGGTTTTGTGCATACATTTCACGACTTCGCTAGAGTTACCTGAAGTTATGTTTTAAGTCTCATAACGATCCCTTAATATTTACTCAAGTTATCGCAATTTATGTTTAAAGAAATAATGATTTTGGACGATGAAAAATTCTTTGTTTAAAATTTTTACCTCGAATAGTAATGATTGGATAAACAAACTGTAAATAGAAAAAAGATGTGTCGTGACGAGATTTACAACGATATATTTATTAAAATTCAGTTTAATAACATTTAATTTTCCAATCTTTCTTAGCGTTTGGACAATAATTCTTCCCATTTTCCAGCGCTAGTCCCCTTATTGCATCCAACCCTTCGATTAACAATTACTTCCGCGATACAGTCCACAGTGTATTTGGACGCTAAACGAGGTGTGATATTCCCTGGACAGTTTAAACTTTTGCCCACAAAAAAAAACGGGTTTTCAGCCCACTGTGCGCCACACGCAAAGACGCCTAGACCTGACCTGTGATTTTTCCAATGTTAGCGGGCTCGCGCCGCCGACGACCCTCACGATTTCCTGTCTCTGCTTATTGTCAGCCCCCTGTGACTCAGGTCGTTGCCAACACGTGCAATGCAGATTTGCGGAAAAGACGGTCGGTCACTGTGAGGTGAAAGTTTTAAGACTCAACCCCCTGCAACACAAACTCCCCTTAATTTCACGTGAACAACGTCATATTCGATTTTGAACAGAATCCCAGACATCGAATTAAAAAAGCGATCAATTTGGCGCGGCATTAGGCACTCTAAAGGCCGCCATACACGCTCATTCTTGCCCGTTCGATTTACAGACTTGCAAACAGTCAAAAGTTGTAATGCAACACGGAACGCGTGTGTCAATTGTTTGGCATGAACGGAATCACCGCGAGGTTGATTTATCTGGGTCCCGATTTGCCGCAAATCAAAATTAACGGGAAGTGCGGGCCACCGGCAGACAGATTTAAAATTATTGACACGTATAATTTGTTGAGAGGCTTTATCGAATCGCACAAAGAAAATCAATGCATTTGGAAAATTAAATCTAAAGATTGTTTGGACAAAAATAAAAAAAACTGTTTATAATATCTTAAAAAATAAATTAAAGGAATTAGATCAGGATACGAATAAAGATGCAGTAGTAATTCTGCGCTTTTCAGTAATGGCACTCTCTTCTTTGACCACTACTGTACTCGAGATCATTGCTTCTTTTTATTAGCGTTTTTTCCGGGTTTAAAGGGCCGATTTTTCAGCCGATTTCGTGATCTCTTTTCTGGGCGACGAAGAAAGATACGACATTGATGCCTCGTATACCTACACTTTCATTCATCTTTTGGCAGTTTAAAATCATGAAGGATGATTTAAAATCTTTACAACTCTCAGAATTATAAGCGTCGTCATCCGAACACATCCTTGTTGACTTGTCCCAAGACCAGCGGCTTTTCCATTGGGCAGAAAAAAGAGAACCGAAGGTTTTTTTAATCCTTACGAGTGTCGCTATCGCCCTTACCACGACCAGAAATTTGAAAAAAATCTACAAAATGGAAGTCGGTTAAAGATAAAATACATTTTCTCATGCAGTTTTTTAACTTTTAGGTGGCTCAAAAAACATCGATGTTCAGAAAATATTGATCTGATTTCTGTAGTGGCGATAGCGACACTCATAAGGATTAAAAAAACGTTTGGTTCAATATTTTCTGCTTGTCTGCTTCAAAGAGCTTTTCTGGAAATTCTTCAGAGGTATCCTGGAGTATATCCGTCGGCAGGATGAGGGTTGTGCCGCGTAGTGGGGGGTGGCGAGGATTCCTTGTAGCCTACAGGTAGTAAGGAAACTGCGGCAGTTATCGCAGAACCATCCACGGGGACGCACGCTATTTTTCGCTTACTTTTCATACGTTTTTAACATATTTTTTCATTTTATTGTTAGTCTGTAGTTTATTCCTAGTTTATTTCTTATACATACTTAGTTATAGTGTATTTTATTGTGTTTTTCTTGTATTTCTATCGTATTTCTATCGTATTTTTATCGTGTTTTATCGTATTTTTATCGTGTTTTATCGTATTTTTATCGTGTTTTATCGTATTTTTATCGTGTTTTTGTCGTGTTTTATCGTATTTTTATCGTGTTTTTGTCGTATTTTTTTATAGTATTTTTATTTTGTTTTTTTTTATTAGTAGTCTACGTATTTAAAGTTAGTGTGTTTAGTGTGCTTCTTTGGCGTTTGGTTTGGAATACATACATATATTCTGCAGGTAAGTTCTAAATCTCTATATTTCTGAAACCAGTGTTGCATTTTGTTTTTTTTCTACATTACAGTCAGCTTATTTCTATTTTTTTCATTCCTTTAATAATGACTGGCAAATTGAAATTGAATAAGTACTATATGTGTGCTAACAAGATCACATAATCGTTCCGTTCAGGAAGCCAGAACATCATTAGATGCTAGTTCTTCGCATTTAACATCTGCAATCCATTTTTTTAGAACCCCACTAGTGATGTTTAACCTGGAACTAGTTCACAATCATTTTCACATTTAACATCTTGTCCTTATCTTCTCATTACCAATATACTTAAATATACTTATATGTTTCACTTGGCACAAGTTCGCAATCTTCTTCCAATATCACCGCAAGTAATGTAGAATTTTCTCCGAATTTAGAAGATATTCAGAATTTTGCCTCCTTCGAAAATTCACAGATTTCTCAAGAATTTTCAACTGAATTGAGTAGTCCTAATTCAGCTTCTTCATTGGCAGAGTGGGCTGTATCACATCAAATTTCACATCGAACAATAAATTATGTACTCCACATTTTAAAAAGATCGGTTTCCAGCACTTTACATGCCAGAACCCAGAATCTTTTTAACATGTTTTGTTTCACGAATACTTGTGTATACAGGATTAGAAATGGCGCATACGGGTTGGCTCATCGTCGAATTCATTGGCGATGAATCGGTATCTGAAGTACCCTCTGATTGGGTGGTAGGAGGAGGCTTTTGCTATTGGCCGCCGTACAAACCAAGCCGCGTGACAGCGGCAATCAAAAACTGTGAACTGCGTGACGAATCGTGGGAGAAGCTCGCCGTATCGGTCTTTCCTGGTGGAATCTGTTGTACGTTGAAATTATTATTGTATTTACTTATTAATTGTAGTACTAATTATTGACTAATTATTATATCCATTAATTACTAATGTGTTCATCCAGATGATTATGCCACGGCGAGGGCCAAGGCACGAAGAGCTGAAGATACCAGCGATCTTCAGTCGGACATGGAGGTAACAAAGCGGAAGATCGTACCAAAAAGGTTTTCCAGCAGTGAGGAGTCTGGGCCTGACCAGATGCCGTGGATGTCCCAGACTCCTCGGATCATTGGAAACTCAACGTCGCTGTTACCCCCACCTCCAAAAATGAAGAAACCATTCACACGATTAGGTGTGTAAATATGCTACATAAAAATTATGATTACCTAATACAATCTTCCAATTCCCTTTACGCTACTTTGCACTCAGTTTCATCATATTATTTCTGTTGACGTTATCTTCTGTCCGAGGCGTTTTGTGTCAAAAATCGCGTTGTGTCACAGATTCCCTTGTTAAAAATGCCTCTTCTTCCGTAATACTCTGTGTACAAATTCCATCTTGCAGCGATGTGGTTGCCAGCATCTGCCCTTGTGGATTAGTAACAATACATTTTTCACATTTTTCTTACGCTTTATTTGCAGTAAATAGATGCGTTTTGGATGTGTCCACAATTCTGCTTCCTTACCTCAAGAATTATTATGTTCGCTTTCGTACAGGCCGTTCCTTCGAAGCAACCCCACAAGTTCTCGCTTTATAAATACGCTTGCACAGCAAGGTCTAAAGATTTCGAACTGGCGTAATTTTCACGGCCAATTACCTTGTCCTTAGAAGGGTTCTATATCGTAAGCAGTCCCGACAACGCTTGGGGGGTTATGTTTGCACGTCTTTGTACTTGAAACTAAGTACTTGTGTAAATAATTCCTAATACTACCCTAATTCTTGGGTACCGAATTTAATGCAGTAGAAAGTTTCCACAGAAATCCGATGTAATTTTTGCACGTGCTAGAACTAGAAAATGTACGACAAGTCTTCCTTGCCAAATATACTCGAAGAGTTAAATACATGCAAGGCGCTTTCGTTAAAACCGGGCTTGCCAGAGATACATAGGGACGCACTCACGCAAACAGATACGCGCTACGTCATAAGTCATAACTCGCCCCTGCTTTTTTCCACCCGAGGTACCCCTAATTAAAACACTGACCAAAGAGGAGATATAATAAGAGGCGTCACTTCGGGCGGAACCTGTCAAGTCCTTACTTGACCTTGGCATTTAAATTGGTTGTCTATTTGAGCGGGATATTCAAATCGACTAAATGTACCTTGCCGCAGTTTGCTGATTATTGCCGATGTTTACCGATCATTGCCGAATGGGCATTTAAATTGGTTGTCTAGTGATTTCCCTAGTTTATTTCTGTCCTTGTCGAGTGACGCCTCGTATTGTATCTCCTCTTTGCACTGACGAGGGCGCGAGATATAAAATATATATACGTTTAATGTTTGCAGCAGATTTCTTTAACAAAAATAATTTTGGTTTTTAGACGAAACAGCATCCCCCAGCACCAGCTATGAAAGCCAGGGGAGTTTTTCATTAAATAACATTCAAATTGGTAAGTCATGTGCATAAAGATAATTCTATTCTATGCGGAAATAGTTTTTTATCATGGAAAGTTACAGTGAAACAATATAAGATGTAATAAATAATTTTCAGAAAACATAGATGCAGGCCCCAGTGGCAGTAGCAGCGACACGACTGATGGGTTGTTGAGAAGTATAATTGAACAGAACCGTAAAATAATGCAGCAAAACAATTTGCTGAAGACATTGTTAATAGAAACAATGGAGCGGGTGAAAACCCTGGAGAATAAGCCAGCAGTTGTTCATGAAAAGCAATCATTTCTGCTCAAATTTCAATATTTGCAGTTCCCAATCGACTCCGTTGAAAAGGTGAAGGAACTAGAAGAAATTTTGCAGAACCCAAATAATTTCCAAGATGCAGTAAGTAAAATATCATCTTTGTTAATATTATAACAAATCACTGCTCGGTTAAATTAAAATGAGTTTACGTTATTCTCCAATCTAGTAGTCCGATGTATGTTCCTACATATGTCGTGTGTCGTGTCTTATCAATTTATTGGTACTACATTCATAAAGATATAATGAAAAAATTGTGGAAATCAACATTTCCGACATTGAACTCTCTCTCTCTCTCTCTCTCTCTCTCTCTCTCTCTCTCTCTCTCTCTCTCTCTCTCTCTCTCTCTCTCTCTCTCTCTCTCTGTACTCCAACCTGTAGGATAAGCCATTTTAATTTAGCCAAGCTAATAATTTTTCAATTATAGGTAAATGAATTTGCAAAATTTGGGGGAGCAAATATATACGATCATATTAAAAGGGTTTTGAGCTCCGTCATCACGAATGATTTGGCCCTGCTGTTCAGTTGGCTGGGGAGGCAGGGGAAGCAGCCCTTCAATAAACTAAAATTAACACAAGTCGTTATAGGTATGTAATTATCACCCAAATTTCACCATAGCTAATACTGATTAATGTAGAATTATATATATATATATATGTAACATCTTATTGAAATTCTTGTTTAAGATGCTGCGGACAAGGGGAAAATATGTTTAACGAAGAAGGAAGCGGAGTCCTCCATACAGAAGTGGCTAAAGCGGGCGTGCGACAGGAAAGCGGCGCAAAAATAAATGTACCATAACCAAGTCTGCCGGCATATCCGGTGCCGTCTGTGTCCGCATTCAACTACGGTTCTGCCGGCAGATGAACGGCAGATCTGGGCAGATCCGCAGCGGATCCTGCTGCCCGTCTGACATATAGTCACTATAATAAGAGTCTGGTCTCGAGAAGGCCACTTTTTGATTGGTCCACCATTTTTGATCGAAATCCTGCGAGAGAGAAAGGGATATACACCATTTCACGCTTAACCACTCTTAACAACTCTTACGTTTATGGCGGTATTTTACTATCTATTAATCTGAAAATGTGCATTTGGGTTTTTGATTGGCCCGTCATTTTTCATCTATTCCCGCTGATTTTTAAATCTGTCAATTATACCAAGATAATGAAGATACAAAGCATAAAACCAAATCTTGTGTTCTATTTGATATATGTTATTTTATTATACTGATTTAAATGCGAAATAAACAGAAGTAAAATGTTGCCATAAACGTAAGAGTTGTTAAGAGTGGTGAAGAGTGAAATGGTGTATATCTCTTTCTCTCTCGTGGGATTTCGATCAAACATGGCGGACTATCACTCGTGTCCAGACTCTTATTATAGTGTCTCTATATAGTCTGACATCCAAAATCCAATGTTGATGCGGCAATTCCACTCTGTAAAGGAAGGAATACCAGGGTAGATGTCCCAATTACCGTGCCCTGTACCTATTACCGTGCCTTTATACTTAAAGAAGCTTTAATTGTTTAAAAATGCAACCTACTCGTTTGTAACACATACATTAATAGTATAACTTAATTAAAAAAATTTCTTTCCTTAGTTATGTATGCGAGTTTTTCTGTACGGCTTATTGGGCTTCCAGTGTCTTTAAATGTATATTCTGTACATTTTGTATAATTTGCATACTTACATGTGCATGACCTATCTATACTTCTCATGTAAGTGCATTCTGCATTCATTGCGTGCGTAAGGTCATCTAGATATAGAAATATAACACACACACACACACCATAAAATAAAACATATAATAACACAAGTATTGTATAAGTATACCTTCTTAAATATTTGTAAACACACTGTGAATTATATATTTTATACAAAGCATGGTATGTAATAGTAATAATTATAAAAAAAGAAATATATATGTGTCCAACTGAGAGCCTCCTTGTTTTTTCAAGTATCTGTAAAGAAATTTTAAATAAATAAATAATGAAAATTAATTTTTAACGAGTCTGATTTCATTTTGATAACCCTTTGTTTTATTAAATTTATATTATAATTAATTTGTATTTATAACCATCGTAAATACGCCATTAATGGCGATTTTTAAACAGCTGCATTTGACCTAATTTATCGATAATTAAGACGCCTGTGAGTCCTAATCCAGGCCCGTTTAAGGCGTCTTTAAGGCGCCTATTCCAGGCGCCTTTAAGACGCCTGTTCCAAGCGCCTTTTAGGCGCCTTTAAGACGCCTGAATTAGGACTCACAGGCGTCTTAAAGGCGCCTTTAAGGCGTCCCGTTTGGTAACATCAGGCGCTCCGAAGGCGCATATTGGACGCTCGTAGGACACTCGCGGCGCCTTTAAGGCGCCTCGAGTGCCTGGGACCAGGCGCCTGAAAGGCGCCTTAAAGGCGCCTGTGTGCTGTGTGGGTCCTCTTATATCAGGTGCAATTT